>CM066031.1:1563149640-1563718423 GCA_033557465.1 Ichthyophis bannanicus | reverse complement strand
TGACGTCCACACATGTACCCTTGTGACTGTCCCCCCCCTGTCCGCCAATCACGGGGCAGGCTGAGGGAAGGTGGGGGGTACTGTGGGGGTTCGGAGGTTAGTTGTGTGGGATGGTGTTTATTGTGGTCGGTGTGCGTGCGTGGGTTGGGATGGTTTGTTTGTGTTTGGGTGGGTGATGGCATTTTTCCCCCACCCTATATATGTATACTAGTTGTATTTTTGTTTGTCCATATTAAAGTATTTTTTTCTGAACCCTGTAATGGAGTTCACGTGTCCCTCACATAGCATAATGACTATAGATCCCAGCATGTCATATGTGTGCATCCACATACATTCCTGATGGGTAAACATGCGTGTGATACCTCAATTGTCCCCACATGCATTGTGTCGGGAAACTCATGTGTTGGTAAGGGTGTTTTGATAGCATGGTGCTGCATTACATGTTCCAATGTTATTGCCTGCCCCACAGACGTACTTGCCACAGGGATGCATATACATGACCCACATGTTCTCACCTCTATGAGGCGGCAAAAATATGCGGCTCACAAATGTTCTGCCTCTGTACCATGCATCCCTATGGTGGGTTGGGGTGCATGTGGACCACTTAATAATAGGTGCGGGCACAGGTCACACATATGGCACCAATGTGTCGTGGATGACGGTTTGCAGGATGGTGATGTGTCATGGAACATAAACAGGCCATTTATAACACAGACCCCCTGTGTCCACATCAAGGGTGGAGGAACCGTTGGTTCTGTAGAGCCGCAGGGCAGTCCGTTGTTTTGAATATTCCTATAGAGTTTGGCCAGAGATATATATGAATTGGAGATATCCTGTCAGCGTGACTGAAATTTTTTGGCCGCTCCATTGCTTCGCTTTTGAGAGACCTTGATTACACCTCTGCCGTTTGTAGAATGTAAGTGGTCAAGGCGTCAGATGTCCCCGGACCTCAAACATGTTACCTAGATTGTGTCATATTCCTCCTCACCTCTCCCACCCACCACCAACATCTTGCCCTTGCCACCACCCTTTACTGCTGGTTAGAAACAGGGGAGCAATGTTACCGCCATTCCAAATAACCATCCGATGTCTGTGTCATCTGCACCCAGCCCCAAATAAATCGTACCTACGACAGCGGTTGAAGGCATAGCGTCTCTCAAAATCCCTCTTGGAGGGACACAAACCAGTTAGGTGGTCATGATAATTGTAATGGTGAGATATATATCGCCAGCATACTACATTAGGGAAATGCTCAGAACCTGACTGGTCTGCGGCGGCCACAGTATCCCCGGTTCCACACCCATGAGTCGTACAGGAATGTCTGTGCACACTGTGCCGTTTGCTGCAGCGCCAGAGGCTGTGGTTACCCATTTGTGCTATTGAAACATCACATATGTGTGTGATCATGGAAATCTATATGTGTGTGGCAAAGTAGCTTATGCATTGGACATGGTTGCAGATCCTATGGTCCTCCCACCCGCCCTCTCATAGATACACATGGGACCAAATTGACACTCTTTGCGGAAGAGGACCATGTATCTATTTTTGGACAGCTTGTTTATTTATCACAGCAATTCTCTCATATAAAAACTATTGTTACACCATGTGTGTAAGACGATAATCAAGGATCACCCCCCAAGCCAATTACATAACACAAACACAACATACTAATTCACATATGTCTACTTTCACATAGAACCCAAACCAAGCCGCAATCCCAGAAAATACTATGTACATAGTTGCTAAAAATGAACAGTGCAACAGAGAGAAACCATTTGGTTTCGTGCTGTACATTTCTATATTATCATAGGTTACTGACGGCGTGGTTCGGGCCACGGCCTTCCACTTCGGGGGCCCCCTCTCCCTGGCCTGGCTATATCCTCCTCCGGACCATTGGTGGTGCCGGTGCAGCCCTCGGATCAGAACATCCACGTATTTCCCTCAAGGGCCTCACACATGCGAGTTAGTGGGCATTGCTACGACCCCCTCATGTAATGTCCGGAGCGCAGCACAAACATCCCTGGTGTTCTGCTCCACAGCACAGCGAATCTCCGCTCCAGAACACGTCGCTTGGCTGTGAATGGTACACAGGGTGGTCAAGTAACTACCGTCTCACACGAAAACATACCTTCATAAAGCAACATGTCATGACACATACCACACGAATGCTAATGTGATAGTGCTTGGAGTCATATGGGAACCTGGTTAGTGGTGATAACACATATATCGCATTGTACTAAAAACTAAATAGAAACAACAGAGAACACTATACAGGCAGAAGATGTTGGAGGACAACACAACAGTCATACAATAGCTTCTGCCTACACAACCCACATACTACTGCCGTGGCAACAGAATTGGGCAAGGACATTCATCTCATATCCATAATTTAGTCCAGGTTTCAGCATGCAGCAGCCATAAACACCTCAGATGGCCAGAAGCAGTTTTGTACCGAGGTGTGTTTGGGAATGTCTGCACAGGTCATGTATGGGTCCAGGGTTTTGCTATATGTGGACATAGAGAGCACATGAGCTGTTGGGGCATGTTATGACAGGAACTGTTTGTTATAGTGTTTATGGAAATTTGACTCATTCCCATGAGATGGTTGATACTGGATTGTAGCATCATGGGATTTCCATATATTTGTGTAAGACTGTGTGACGGCAAATCAGGTTTGGGCCTGCCCTAATGATTGTTTTATGACATGACAATTTATGGTCTGATGGGTTATCATTGTCAGTATAAGGGCTGGATGTGGGGATGTACACAGGGTATCCGTATGTGCTGGTCCTTGGAATTGCCTGGTGCAAAGGACTACACTGATATGTATGCTTGGTGGTGTACACAAAATGTACGTGAGCTGATGTTGGGGAATGACTAGAATGATGATGGTGCTGAACAGACGTTAATTCCCGTGAAGCATTTACGTGTTTTGTGGTGAGTGGGTGATACCTTATGAACATAGCTGCTTAGGTGAGTGTTAAGTTGAGGAATAGACATTGGCAGGCTGCATAGACGTCATTTGATCGTGTGGGATGTCAGAGAACTACTACCCAACTGAATAAATGGTTTATGTTAAAGCAAATGTTGACAATGTAGAGTGGATAAAACAGTACACTAGAGCTGTCTGGGACACATAAACATCAGACTATGGTGAGTGAGCAGAACTCTTGCACAGGCATTGGTGAATCGTGGATGCAGCAATTTATGACATGGAAAACAGTCATAACAACTAGACAACATATGTTTTCCCCTTTCTCTCCTGCTAGTGCTATCTGAGTCCCTACTCAGAGTCGCCGCCTTGACCGGGTCCCTTGACCATACATATGGATCCTTACAGGCTGAGCTTCAGTATGTTTTATTTTTACCCTTGCTGTAAGGGATACTGTATGGTATAGACAGTACAGATTGGTCAGATATTCTTGTCTTGATCTACACACTGGCCAGTAACCTATAAACACATTTGTTTGTGTCAAATCGTTCCCCTGTTAGTTGCCTTTTGTGTCTCCAATAACACCATTTTCGACTAGGTAATGTTTTTCTTTGGGTTGATGTGCTCTATGGATGGTATTAGCTGGTTATTTTGTAACGGAGATGAGGTCTTCAGTTTATGTTATTTCTTAGATTGGGCTTGACAACTTTGCTATCATACCCCAGTATGTTATGTGAGGTCCTTTGTGATAATGCACTCGGATAGGATAGTTTGCATTCGGAAAGGAGGGGTAGGGTGAGTGTGCCAATCTCTGGTAATGTTTGTGGATACGTGGTGTATGATTGGTTTTCTTCAACATGGCAAGCTTTATGTTGTAGTTAGTCATATGTTGTTTAGGTTTATTTTGCAGCACAGTAACTTGTTCACAGTTTTGGTCCTTGTTTTAAAACCATTTGTTGAGAAATAGACATGCGGGGGGCATACTTCATATGCACTGGATGGTTGCATACAACCACATATTTTGGAAGGTGGACACGTATGCTACCTGGGGACATCACCACGGTTATGGGGACATAGGCCCACAATTTAACTGGGACAAACATGCTCACAGCCTATGCCAATCTGTTGGAGGGGATTGTTGGCCTTACAAGTAAGGGGTACCATGGTGTTTTCCTTTTCTGTCTGGATTACAGTCTATTTTATGTCCTTTCATGTACAAGAGGAAATTGAGGAATGTTCTCTCCACAACAAGCCATAAGGATGTCATACTGTAAACGTTTGAGACCCCTCTGTAGATCCTGTATCTATGGTTGACCTGACATATTTTTCGCGCACTCTCTCTCTCCTCACATTTATGCCTATGTAATTTGACACCTGCAGATGCAGCAACTGTGGGGAATGCGGTCTTTGTTTTGCTGTTACAATCAGGTGGTCACAGAGGTAGGGGGTTGTCATTGCTATATATATGGTGATGTTTGTTTTGCGCCCTGCGTCGTCTCTCTTGCTCTTGACTGATAACTATCATTTAGAATGTCATGGCTGGTGGTTTACCCGACATCTGGGTGTCTGGCAATGAGGTCGAGACTGTTGCAAGGGCAGTGTTTGATCCTTCTCATGATGTTCTCTATGAAAACCGCAGACAAAAACATGGAATGGCCCTTATACACCATTCCTTTTAGGACTGCCATCTTTATGTGCGGTGTCCAACTGACCTTCGGGTGAATTCTGTTTTGCGTCATGAGTAACACCATATATTATTATCACCCCACCGACCATTTCTTTTCACAACTAACATAATATCCCACCAAACATGAGCCATACATGTGATTATAGTATGTGGTGGTTATGGTGTTGGCAACATTCACCACACAAACACCAACTTATTGACTATTGGTGTTTATTTTGGAATTATGACTGTCGGTATGTCACCACACCTTCAACATCGCGACGGGCAGATCTACGCGCAATGGGACCTTAAACTCCGCCATCATTCCACCTGATGGGTCCAGGGCTTCTCGGTGTATACTTGCGGCCTGGGGTCCTTGGATGTTCTCCCTTGATGCTGCCGACCCTAGTGGGTGAGTATATACTGGGTACAGGTGGCTCTATGGGCTCATCAACAGCACTTGTGCTGGCCCGCCCTGAGACATGTCAGGTTCATCCTTCCAACACACTCAGTGGCACCTGTGATGTCATAAAGTCACCCTCTTCCTCCACCTCCTCCTCCGCCTCCTCCGCCTCCTCCTCTTCCTCTCCCATTTTACTGTACAGTCAGACCTGCATATTGAACAATAACAAGGAAAGACACAATATGTTTCCAACATAATCGATATTCTTATATGTGTGGCACAGACCACCACAGAGATGATGGGGTGGGTATGTGCGTGTGTGCTGCGGCTACCCGCACCCCATGACAAACCCTCCCATACATGTTTGTCTACGTCATTCAGCTGTTTCTGGGGCACATGTGTGTCGTGTGGCCATGCACATGTTGCATATTTTCCATGTGTATATTTGGAGTGCCATGCACATGTGTCCCCCATCACATCCCTTCCCCTATCTGTACAAACATATGTCCACACATGTGTGAGAATACATCACCCTTACACTTGTTTGGACCATCCATTGCCTGTTTATGTTTAATTCTGCATTTGAAATCTCGTCTCTAGACATACTATATGCTCATTGTTGGATATGTTTGGCTGTGACCCATTGTGCCGTGGATCCCATGTAGCCAGCACCTGTGGCCCACTGAGAAGCACATGTAGCACTGTGCAAATAGTATGTCACAACACACGTTACCTGATTAGTGTGCCACAAAATCATATGGTGCTTTGCAATCACAGAGTGCAGGTTGGATAGAATTGTTGTGTGTAGTTTTGGAAACAGATGGGGAGATTTGCTGTTTTCGAGGGACACATATGTAATATTGTTGACAGGGCATGGCAACAACACAGTTTGTGCATGGCCATAACACACACATGTGACACCACTTTTTTAAACATGGTGTGGATTGGTTCACAGGTATGGGAGTGTCTGTGCAGCTGAATGATGTGTACTGAAGGGACATTGTGAACCTGGCAATACTATACATACCTGCGTCAGGATGTGCCGTGTCAAGGGCCTCAGGCAGTCCACGGAGATAGATGTGGCCCAAACGTGTTGCCAGCTCTTGTTCCAATGGTGTGAGGGATGTAAAAGGGCCCCCCACCACCTGTGCCATGCGCATGTTGTCTTTCAGCCACCATGTGCTGGGCAGCACCCCTCTTTTTATATCCGAGTACCTCTTTTTGAGGCTTTTCAACATCCCTTGTGGGGCCCCCTGCCTCTGCAATTGCAGCACGCACCTCCTCCCATACTGCCATTCGGGTGGCCACTGTTGTGCCGACTGCGTGAGCCTGCCAAATAAGAGGTCATAGTTTTTCAATTACATGCGAGAGTAGGATATAGTCTCTCTATCACTGAAGCGTAGAGCTCTTTTTCGCTGTGGACCAGGCACAGGTACCCTTTTTCTCTTCCCAGTTTGGACATATTGTGCAGGCTGTGGCCCAAAAGATGGTCCTGCATGTCCCCTCCCTAGGATGTGCAGTCTGTAGCGTCGGTGTATCACCCACCACAGGTTGTACACATCCTCCACACCCTCACCCTCACCCTCAACCGTCTCTCTCCCTCTCTCTCTCCATCTCTGTATGTTTTAAATGCTCCTTTCCACAGAACAGCACTCACTTAAACACAAACAGAACAATACACAGCATGCAATACAGACTTACAGAATGTTACAGTACAGGACACAGTAAAGGACACATTAACAAAGGGAACAGAAATATTATCTTAGCACAAGGTGAGGAATCTACTCTGCGTCCTGACTATCTTACACTGCCTCTCTCCGCTGCCGTACTCCCTGGACTGACTCTCTCCCTCCTTCCTCTGGACTACTCCCACCACAGCCTCTCTACCTTAGATTTTGTTATCCCTCACTGTGCTTCTTTCCTGTGCAGTAGTCCCACCACTGTCCTCTGTTTCAGACTTTATCTATGACACCCTCTCTCTCTAACTGTGACTCCTTTCTCAACCCTCAACGTGATGCACGTGTGCAGGCCTATTTATAGTGTATTGCCATGTGTCTTCCATTGCACATGCGCAATTGGGCGGGCGTGACGCTCGTGCGTGGGCGCGTGCTCGCCAACGCATGGGTGGCCGTACGCGGAAAAAACGCACATGCGCCCTGAGACACTGTACGGCGCATGTGTCGCAGTAAGCATGCGCACTACAACGACTACGCATGGGTGTCTGTTTTTGTGTGCATGTTCACGCCGGCGCACATACGTGTGGGCACACACTGACCGACGCCCATGCGTAGAGTGTGCGCACCGTTGCCACCAACGTGCATCGCATGCGATCAACTTGCGCATGCGCAGTGTGCGCAAACCACCCACCCCAGAATAACAGCTATGACCATAACACCATTAACCACGTTGATGGTTGTAGAGGAAGAGCAGGAGGTGTGTGGTTGGTGTGTAGATGATCGTACGTCTATGCAGTTGTACTAGCGGATTGTATTGGTGTTTGTCTTGCTTATTATATTGTGTTGTGGGTGTATGGTCAGTTGTTGTTTTTACTTTTGGATACTGTATAGTGTGTTGTGTGTGTTTGTTAGAGTTTGTGTGGTTGTTAGAGTGTGTTTCGGTAGTGGGACGGGAGGAGTTTTATGGCAGCAATATATGCTTATGCATGTGTCCTGAGTGGTGGGCAGATGCTGCGGTTGCCGGACAGGGGAGATGGTGTCCACGGGGCTGCAGCACAGGGCAATGGGTGTAGTCCCGCAGCAACTCAGACCTGCAGCTGTGGAGGTGGTCCAGCCATGTGCTGTGCGTTCACGGCACGAGACGGCGTGCCGAGGTGCAGGCTCGGCAGCCATGCCTCTACAGGCCCAGGGCACAGCTCCAGGGCATGCGTGAGGACCAGGTCATCTCCCTGTACCGACTGAGCACAAGGGCTATTAGGGAGCTTTATGAGGATTTAAGACCTGACCTCGAGCCCCTGACTGATCGGTCCCATGCAAATACCAGGTTTAGTCAAGCTCCTTGCTGCTTTAAACATTTTTTTGCCTCTGGCTGTTTTCCAGTCATCTGTGGCTGCAGTGGGTGGCATGAGCCACCCATCCTTCTCACGATGTCTCCACCACGTACTGCGTGCCATGGTCAGCCGGGTGGGGAATTACATAGCCATTCCCCACACTAGGCAACAATGGGGGACCCTGAACCAGGCCTTTGAGACATTAGCAGGGATACCACACGTGATGGGAGCTATTGATTGCACACATGTTTGCCCTGGTCCCGCCTAGAGACAGGGAGGTGGCGTTTCGCAACCGCAAACACTACCATTCCCTGAATGTTCAGGTTGTATGTGATGCTAATCTGCATATTCTGAATGTGGTCCCTAGGTTTTCCAGGGTCCACCCATGACTCCTATATCCTGCATCACTCGGCAATCTTCACCACAATTTGAGGGCGGACGTTATGGGGACTGTATTTTTGCTGGGTGAGTATGTCATGTGTCGTAATGTATGTATGTGTTTGTAACTTTCTTTATGTCTACTCACATAGCTAGCAAACTCGTTTAAAACCATAAACTTAGATCACATATGAGCAATGTTTGTTTGGGGACTGTTGTATCTTTAGATTATTACAGGGGTATAGACGTACACATACAGCAGCTACAAACAAACATAGACCATCAGACTCCTAGCATTATATGATCCTGACATTCACAGGGTGTGCAGGTGACAACACCCCTGTGCATGTGGCTAGGCTGTTGCACAATCCCTCATAGTGTGTGGTAATATCAACTGCACACATTCTGAGGGGGGGGGGGGTTTGGCCCTCATATGCACGTATCATGATGGGTCATTGCCAAATAATGCTTGTATGTCATTTAACCTTGTGATAATTGCTCATCCATACAGGTAACCCTTCTCATGTGTGTGTGGGGTTCACACACTCACTCTGGACTGTTGTTGCTACCCAGGAGCCAGTATATAATATGAGGGGTTTTGTGGGAATATCTGATGTATGCTTTTGCCCTTTCCAGCTAGCAGCACTCGTGTGGATATGTATGGTCACGCATTTGGCCTATGTCACAGCAGGGGTGTAACGAAGTATATTTGGTGCTAGTACCTTGTCCTACTGTAGATGATCATGATTTAGCCACATATTGGCCAGTGATCCTCATGTAGTTTAACATATTGGAAAGGGGATGCCTGAAGCTGTGGGCTATGTGTGTGCATACAGAGTTGTATTGTTTTCAGCTACACATGACGGTAATGTACCGATGTGTATCTCTATGAGGTTAAGACATGAGTAGTACAGTGTGCAGGTTTGCAGACCCCACCTTCAGTGGGATGTTCCCAGGATAGACACAGTGCACAGGATTGGTATTTAAACAATTTATGTTTAGCAATATACAGCATAAGGACACAGAGTATGAGATCTAGATATGTTGCCCGTACAGGACAGGATGCATCTAGGTGATATGGTTCACATTATCACCAGCCTCCATGGCATACATGTTCTGTTTTTTTTCCCACCCTCTCATGGCAGCATATTTTACCTAGGTTACTGTTCAGACATACAATATGAACATGTGACACGTGAATCGTTACTATCGTCTCTCATTGGCAGGGGTGCCAATGTGGACAGTCAATGCATTACAATACCCATGTCGCGCACACACACACACACAATGTGACAGTATAGATTGAACTGTTGGGGTATTTCCACTGAGTGTACTTACTTTCTAGGCTATGTGTTCCTTTTCTAACAGCATATGTGTTTTTTACAGCTCATTAATTGTTCGGTTATATGTTGATGTCAGGATTTGTTTTGTGTAGGGTTACTACATCTTAACATATGTCAGTTATGTTGAATATTGACACGCACATTTCTTTTTATTTCCAAGGTGATGCAGGATATGGGTGTCGCCCCTGGCTGCTGACCCCTGTACGTCAGCCACGGACACGTGCAGAGCGGAGGTACAATGAGGCCCATGCCTCCAGCCGCTCAGTCATCGAGCGTACATTTGGCGTGTTGAAAAGTCGCTTCAGGTGTCTGGATAGGTCAGGCGGGGCCTTACAGTATAAGCCAAGGACTGTTGCAGAGATAATCATAGCCTGTTGCATCCTGCACAACATTGCTCTCAGGCACAATATCCCTGCAGAGATTAATGAGGATCTGGAGCAAGATCCAATGTGCCCCCCTGTACGTGCCAGTGGTGACACACAGGATGGCACAGCAGTCAGACGGAGGTTGATTGGAGAGATCTTCTCATGTGCGTATTACCTACCCACACAGCTTTTTAATCCTATGTGTGTTTATGCTTACAGCAGTTACAGTTTATGTCAGGATATGATTTGTATGCGACACCACATTAGTATTTTAGTGCTAATTCACAACTCACATATAGGCATGTGTGAGGCACAAACAATGTGGCCAGTACACAACAGCATTTGGTGCCAGATGATGTGGGTGTGGTTGCTCATACGGCTGTGTGTGATTTTAAAGGTTAAAATTACAGTTAGTGGCTGCCTGTGTTAGCACCTGTTGTTGTTGTTGAGCACAAATGATGTTTTGTGATGATATGGGTGGATAACAGTGTTAGCCATATGGTGAGATGTTCACAGTGTGAGACCAGTCCACGTTTGGGGACATTAGTCCAGTGGGTTGAATTTATATGTTTCACCTTTGGGGTGTACATTTGGTTCTTACACTCCTGTCAGCTGGCTATGTGTTGCTTTGTTATTATGGCCGTATCAGGACATACATATCACAGGACAGATGCTTAGTAGTAGTTTCTGCGGATATTAGGGTATCTATGTGTAGGGTGTTAATGTCACCCTACAGTGTGTCGGAATGTATACTGCACCAGAAAGCCATGACATGGACATGTTATAGGATGGGGATCTGAGCATTGTCCAGCCAGAGAGGTAGTATTGCCACATTTACATGTAGGCGAATTGACCTTAGGTACAGTGCTACATATGTACACAGATACAGAGGATAACCTACCCCATATCAGCGAGGGGTGCGTTACAGTGGGCAGGATGAGCACAGAATGTGTTGGTGGCTTATGGTTGTGCAGAATTCTCAGGGAGTACATGGCATATCTTGCTGATAAATTCTCAACATATGCCATCATGCCTCAGCTACAGGCTGGGTATGTGAGCAGTGTAGGATAGTACAGTCCACATTACATAGATTGCATAGATAGTCGGACAGGGAAGGGGAGGATTATGTTGGCAAGGAAAACCAGACATATGTGAGAGTTGTTTCTCTGAGGTACACATATTGGCTATCCATGCGTTGACATTCTCAATGACACACAGTGTGATGGCATGCAGCCATCATGGTTTGCGTAAAAAATATACATGCCATTGGTGTTTTAATGACATGACGCACACATTGACAGCTATCTGTGGAGATCATCAGCAAATAGCTGTCACTATGATTCAAGGTATGACATCTACACACCAGGATATGTATTTGGTCCCTGCATACATGAGACACTCGTGCATATTCCATATGTGTTTCCAGAATTGTAAGCGACTTTGCATTCAACATTGACACACCCCTACACAAAGATAGGGGGCATTGTTGCCAATATAGTGAATCTGTGTGACTCGTCTGTACTTTGTGATGAGGTGCAAACATGGTGGTTTCTGACATGTCTGTTGATCTTTCTGTACAACAACACAGAGGTACGATGGGGACAGGATTGATTATGGACACCTGAGGATAGCCTCCTACAACTCTGTGCTGCCTCTCACATGTGAGAGATCTATACATTGTGATAGGGAGCAGTCAGACATTAGGTGATGGTGTGGGGTATGAGAGTTGTGGACAGGAAGGTGCAGTGTGTGATACTCTTGTAGAACATGACATGTTTGTTACTGTTGTGTTTCCCAATGCACAGGACATAGTTTATTCAGATGCTGTTGATGTGTTGGATTGGCATGTGACTGAACATCACCCAATATGCTTTGCGTTGGGGTAGGTGGATGTACAGGGAGATTGTGTGTGCCTGGGGTCATGTGGAAAACATATCTTCATTGCTCCATCATATTGGGCAGATGGTGTGTTGTTTGTGTTTCACTTCAGGCTCCATCACCCATCCCTTGCTGTTGTCACACATATCCCCATGTGTTTGTGTTCAGCATGTCCTGTGCCACACTGTATATGTGACAGTTACAGCATATCTGCATGTGTGTGTATTTAAGGTTTGTATTTGGTTTGCCTGCACTTGCTCCCTACCCCAACATTGTACCATAAGCCAACAACAGGGTATTATTGCCGGTTCACGGGGCCTTTATATGTCTAAAGGTCCACTTGGACACATACAGGCCATGTGTTGCAGCTGGAATGCAGAATTATGCATACTTTGTGTGTGGGTGATTACAGGTTGCCTGTGTGATGAGACACTCTTCAGGCATAGTACATTATCATGTACTGTGAGGGGACTGTGCACCTGGGGGGCAGTTGTGACTGTGGTATGTGTTCCGTAGTGCTGTTTACCTTATGCGTATTATCAACATGTGTTGTGTGGTGTGCGACAAAATGTGTCTTGTGTTCTGAGTCACCACTGATGTTCACCTTTATTTATTTTCAGATATGACCATAATGTGGACATGCATCAGCAGCGGCTTGACCTTTTGTTTGTACACGGACTGCTGAGATTCTCTGCCTTCACTGTCACCTCTTATTGCTGTGTAGTGGTTCATGGGATTGCTGACATACACCTGATGCACACACAAGGTAAGTTGCACATTTGTTAATTGCAGATTTGTATCTATGTTTACCTGTTGATGAATCAAAATTGTCTTATATGCATATAATGTTTCCTCTATGTGCACATAAACAGATGCATGTCGTGTGTAGCTGTGACACACCTGTGTGACACGAGCATGGACATGACCATACCCATGTTTTACCCATGTGTGTGTTTCGGATTAATGATGTCATCACCAATGTTTTGTTGAGTAATGTACTGTGTGGTTTCACATACCTTTCTTGTGCATTTGCAAAGGTGTAACGGTGTGCATTGTGTGGTGTTTTTCATAGGTGGCTAACAAGAACATACGTATCCTCTCATGACACAGGGCTGAGTACATACCGGACACATCTATTACAGTGCATCTGGTGTCACCATCACCCACCTTTTGAAGAAACAACACCATAGACATTTTACACCAGAAAGTGGCCCATTGGATGTTTTACCTCTGCGAGTGAGACATATGACTGCGATGGACAGTATTACTATTAAGCTACTTAATTCTCCATTACAGAGGTGTTCTCTGCACTGTTTGTGTGATTTTTCTGCAGGGAGTCCTGCTCATTGTTGAGAACACACATGAACTTTCAAAGACAGTGGAATGTTGACATGTCACGCTTGACTATTCCTAGCCATATTTGGTGGAACACTATTAACCTCACCTGTTGGATTGCACATAGTATTGTTACTTTTGGCAGTGTTCCCCCCGTGTGCAGCAGCAAATGACATGGATAGTGCAGCTGATCCATTCGAACACAGTTTTAGTATTGTTAAGTTTTGGCCCTGGGTGTGACATGCCACCCAGGATACCCTCATCTTTTTCTTCCTAATCAAGCATACACCCATGTTTGCGCCATACAGCCAACGATGGAGCACTCCTATTGTGTATGTCCACCTGCTTTCCACATGCACATGCTACAAGTGTTACCTCAACAATGATTTTGGACACACGACCATCTTTAATTAATGTGGTCAATGTGACAAGGGTGTTTACGTGCATGTGTGGCATCACTGTCTCATGTTGCACTGTGGATGGTGCTTTTGCATATGACGGACTATGTTTGTGAGACAAAACATGTGGACCTCAGACTTCTTTGTGGCTCCGTATAGGATGTTTGGCCCTCATTTCCTTGTTCAGATGCTGCTTATTGTGTTTGTTGGATGTGCAGACGTGACAGTCTGCATGTATGTCAACACCTTGCATTTCCCATGTGCACAGTCCAGGCTATGCCCTGTGGTAGGGACACTCACATTGCGACATGATGTTTGCAGTGTGGTAATGTGGGTCACCGTTGCACTTCGTCAATTGTGCATTCCATGTATTATGTTATATGTGGCCAAACACTGTCTACTCTGAAAAGGTTGCAGGGCCACCTCCTTCATGGTGGTATATGTATAGGTATGGGAAGGTAGTTGAGTTTGTATTTTGTTTGTGTTCATGTGCCTGTCCTACCTGTTGCATATACTCATTGTGATTTTGAGGAGAGTTTGTGTCTACATTGTTGCAGCTTTGATTCCTAGCTCAGACATTATGTGAGACCACACACATTACTTTCCCAGCGTGATTTTCACAATAAAACATTTTCTCAACATAGGCTTTTTTGGTTTGGTTGTCTCCTGTGTTGCAAGATGGATATGGTTTGAGGGACACATGATGTGTGTTGTGTCCTCAATATGCAGCGCCAACTCTCTACATGCACTCATATGTGCATTACACCTTTGCAGCATGCAGAATCAGGTAGGGGCTGGGGGTCTGCTGCCCAGTGCATTGTATGCAGTGGCTGCACATTATATCTCATGCTCTTCATTTGTGGTGGATGAATTAACTTTTCTGTGTGAGTTAGATTTATGCCCTATTAGAGGGGTTTCAATATTCCATCAGAGATGCACTCACCTTCATATTATGATGGCACTGACTACACTATTTGTGATGTGTATACCAAATAAAGATATTTATTCCACATACATGTGGCTCTTTTGGTGATTGAGCAGGGTGATACAAAGGCACACATTGCATTGCCTGTTTCTCAGTCCTGCGTCTTTGTGACCCAGGGACTGCATTGTTTATTTTGTCAATATCATTGGATGAGGATTAACTGATCTTTGTTCCACGGTAATGAGGGGTTACATGACTTGACCTAGGCCACATGGGGTGCTAGTGGGAATTGATCAGTGTTTGCTTGGGTCCAAGGCCATTTTGTTAACAGTAGGTTAGTCCTTCTCTCTTTGATCACATTAACACTTGTCTGGGGCCATTTGCCACACATGTACATGTGCCACCTGTGCTCGCATCCTTGTACAGTGACAGCTGTGTATCTGGCAGACACATGTAACCTCACTGGGTATTCACGGTTGCCACACAGTGTGCTTAGTATGCTTGGCTCAGTGTGCTCAGTGTGTTACTGTGTACTCAGTGTACTGTTTCTGGGAGTGGCTACAGTCATGTGTTTCTACTCTGTATTTTTTTGTTTTGATTAGCACATGTGCTATATCCTTTGTTTTCTAATCTGCTGACTGTACCATGAGGTAACAGCAGGTTCCTCACCTCTACATACACCCTTCTCTCTCCTCACTGTACATCAAGGTGCATCCTGTGTGCTGCTTAGCCATCACATATTATTTCGTTTCAGAGGTGTCCCACTTTAGGGTGTTTACATGGCAACACAGCAGGGGGTTTTGGTTTTCTGTGATTCAGGTGTTGTGTGTTACACCTGATTACATGTGGAACTTTCTCATGTCCTGATCCAAATTATTAACATGATCCACATACCGTCCTCTGTTGCCCTTGTGGTATATTTTTCCCCTCTTTTGCATGCTGTATCCACTGCAGAACATTTCATTGTGTGTGCACATGTGCACCACATCACAAATACAGACTGCAATTGTATGAGTAATTAGCAGCTCTGCATGTGCATTTCATCATGCTTACTTTTTGGTGTTTGCTTGTCCTGACAGTCAGCAGGCGGTTTGTTTAATGGACTGCACTCTTTCTTTCTGCAGTCTTTGCTAAGGAGCTCACATTGTTGGTGTGGCATGCCGGTTTAGCCATTGTGATTTGTGGTAGTGGTCATTAGTGTGCTTCCTCTGTGGTGTCTTATATTTGTATGCTTTTCCATAAAAGGTGTTTAACATTTGTTTGAGGGTCATATATGTACTGATGTGTGCTGTGAGCATATTGTACCCTCAACTGGGTTGTCCATTTTAATGGGTGCCACATGGGTTGGGGATGATTTCTGCAGTTCAGCAACTGATCTTCATCCCTCTTTTAATTTTGTATTGTTTTTGTGTTTTAGCTCTGTGCAGTGCTTGTGTTACGTGTGGGTTTGCCACATACCTCCTTTGCCATTCCAACTGAGGGATGTTAGTGCTAGTGGGTTACGTTTCTGGGTTCATCTCTACATCCTTGGGGCATCTTTTGCCATGCCTTTGATTGACACAGCTTATGGGTTACATACAATAGTGTCTTGGGAGTTGACAGCCTTTCCACATGGCCTTTGTGGAGAATGAGGTTTTCATTTCCTAGCAACGTGTGTGCCTTCTGAAACACCATAAAAGGTGCATTAATATCTGGCACAAGGGGGTAGTTCTTTTGAGACAGCATCACAGATTGCTGTACAGTTGCACACAGACAGTTGACATACCTCTGCCAACCTTATTCACTGGAACATTCAAACCATGATCACCCCTCCATCATTCACTATCTGCACAAGTTGTCAGCATTCACAACAGAGGAGTATTGGCTTCTTCCCCAGAGCATGAGTTTAATGGAGCTGTAGTACTCCAACGGGAATAGGGCAGTTTACAAGATAAGATACACTCTAATCCCCTGTTCATATCAGTCGCCTGCCCCTGTCTGCAGCCCCTCCCTGCCAAATCAGATATTGCAGACCTTGGTCAACACACCGACTTACATTTCCCATACGTTACAATGCACACTGCTGCCATCTGGGACAGTGCTCTCACCTTACCCTGCCTCATATAGCACACTTGGCTACACTTTCACCAACATTGTAGGGTGCCATGGCGGACATTGCATTTTCACATGTGCCCTCTGCATTAACCTATGGGCGACGTTCTGTTACACTGCTTTGCGAGTGTATTTGCTATCAGTTATGATTCTACATATATACAATACGGTACTCCTAAAACAATATTACCCCTAACAGCTACTGCCTCAGCCAGCTATCTTCATTTTGCACTGTTGGGTATCGTACCCCTGATCCCTGCAGCATTGGTTGGTGTGGTAACCATTGTGCTGCAGCTTTGCTCTCTGATTTGCACATCAGCACGTCGCTTATGCCTTTCAGTATTGACATGACTCAGAAAACAGTAGCGCAACGCTCTCTGCCCAGCATACCACCGCCTTATGCCACCCATTATATATCAGCCTCCTAACATTACACAGCAAACAGCAGTCTGCATTAGTCACTGTGGGGATTGAACCCCTGATCCCTGCAGCATTGGTGGGAGCTATAACCATTGTGCTGTGGCTCTGTGTTTCTGTTTGCACATCAGCGCCCCACTTATACCTTCCATTATGCGATTGCCGCCGTAACCGGCGCACCGCCTTCTGCCGCCCAGTAGTAATATGCCGCCAGATAACATCAGCGCGACGCTTTATGCCGCCCAGTATTCAAATGTCGCATAAAAACATCAGCGCGCCTCCTTATCCCGTCCAGTTTTGATGTGAGCCAAAACAAAACTCAGCGGGCTGCTTTATTTGGCCCAGTATTCCTCTGCCTCATAAACTAACACCTCAGCAAGCCATTGCGCATTGTGTGGTTTCGAACCCCTGCTCCCTGCACCATTGGTCAGTGCTTCAACCATTGTGCTGTGGCTCTGTCCTTCTGTTTGATCAGCGCGACACATATGCCTCCCGTTCGGCTCTCATTTGCGGTAAGGTGCGGAGCGCACACGGGCGCCGCGCACCTTAGCGCATCTGTCAATCACGGCTTTTCTTCTTCAGGACGGAACGCCCACTCCTTATACGGCACACTCACTCTACCGCGACCCGCACTTTACCGGCCTGTTAGTAAACATGCCCCTTAGTTCTGTCTACAAATTGTAATGTTATTTTTAATTGTATTTGTTTATGACATTTGCATATCTCTCATATTGTAGACCCCGATGCAGGCTTACTGCTAATGCTTGGCCAAGTCGGGTCTTGAACCTTGAAGGTTTTGAAATAAAGCCCTTTTTTGGAAGAATATCATCAATGGTGTGGCCTTTTTTTCCATCCGCTTCCTGTGGACAGATTTTATTATGCTCAACATGGGCATGTTTTGGCAGTGGATGCCTGCGTCAGGGGCAAAAAATTAAAAAACAAAACAAAACCAAATCAGTTAGTCTGTGATCTGGTGCATGTAGCAACACACTCAACATGTTTTCTTTTCTGGAATTTTTTGACAGATTTGCCCCGACGCAGGCATCCACTGCCGAAGCATAGCTGTGTCGGGCATAATAAAAGCTGTTCCAATTCTATTGTTTTCCCTGCTCTTTCTTTTGTTTGCACGTAAGGCCAAGTACATCAGAAGCACGTTTAGAGGCACTTTGACTAAAGCCCATTAGGGTTTTCCACGTAGCAGGAAAACTAATATGCATTAAGCGCAAAACCTCTGTGGAAACAGTTGGCATGGGCAGCATGTTCCCTACAGTTACTGCATTAATAAGTACCCTAATCCGTGACTCAGTTAACATGGGTGCACCTAATGTCACCCACCTGCGCTACCACATAAACAGTGCCTGATATGTATCCCTGCTCCAGGTACAGCGTGTTTTCCATGCTCACAGTCTGCTCATTCTTCATCCCTTCTCATGATGAGCAATCAACGTGCATTTTAGCGATAGGCAGCTGTCATGACCATGCAGTCACAGTTTCCATGGACTGTTGCCACCTGCTAAACTGCACGTTGACCACTTACTGGGTTTTAGTAAAAGGGATCCGTAATGTCTCTCAGCTGGACTACACAAGCTAGTTAGTATTGAACTATTTGGAGCTATAAGGGCTTTGGTAATGATGCTTGTGCACGTCCTTCCATTTCACTGTGTCATTGGCTGCTTGCAGCTCTGTTAACCTTGTTAATAAAAAAGCAGTGTTGTTTTACCACTCCTACAAAAAGGAAGAATCCCTAATTTGTTTTTTCTCTTCAGAGAGCATTCTCCTATCTGAACAAATTCTGTCGTGCTCCAAAATTCAAATAGAATAGGATATTAAAATGAAAAATGTTTATGGTATTCCAAGAGAAAAGAATGAAATTTAACATATCAAGTTTTTTCCCAATTTAAATAGTTTTAGTTGAGGCACTATCTATGAACAGGAGAAATGTTATTTATTTATGGTTAGTTTATGGCATCTTTTAAAGTAGCTTGGGCATTCTATGAATGTTTCCAGAATGCACATTGGTAGAAAAATAATTTACAGGCCTATTATGGAACCTGTGGAATAGGCTATTTTTTGTATTTTGATATCCGCATCTCTCACTCAGATATATTAGATCAGTGCTTCTCATATGTTGTGTGGCACTCAATTTATACTTCTGTAAAGTGGATTACAGGCCAGATAACATAGAAAAAAATATCCATCATAAATAATAAAGCAAAAAAAACCCCCCCAAAACATAACAATATAATCCCTCATTAGAGCATAATAACATACCACCTGCACCCCAAAAAGTTCAAATCTGTTAAACATATAAACTAATCATCCTTTATAGTTAACCAGAATACTACAACCCATGGTATTATATTATAATTAAACAAAACTGAATAAGGTTTGCTTCCAAGTGGAAATTAACCTTTTATCATGCTGAAAGAATTGGATGAGGACAGAGAAAAGAATGAAGGGGGCCTGCTATATCAGTAATCAAAAACGTTAAGAAACATAGAAACATGACGGCAGAAAAAAAACATATGGCCTTTCCAATCTGCCCTTCCATATCAACTACTATAGTCCCTTTTTTGCTTTAGAGAATTCAGGCGGAGGCCAATTCTGTGCAGGGCACCTCTGAACCATCCAGCCATCCAGAAAATGGATGGGGTACATTTGAACCGGATTCTGCAACTGTGGGAGCTATACGTTCCCATGGTTGCAGAATCAGGGCACTTCGATGACCCTGCATGCCCTCCACTCTGTTGTGGGAGATGCAGGGATTTGCATGGCCAGTCCCTCTGCACTCTTGCTGGTGTGCGGTTGTCGTGGTGTCCCATTGCCATGGCACTGGCATGTTCTGACTCAGCAGCAAATGTCTGTCCGCAGATAAAGGCCCTTTTCCCCACTATTCAACCCTTGGTGGGGGCAGAAAGGGATGGGATCGGGTGGCGTGGCGTGGCGTGGCCTCTCTCGCAGTGGCCCTGTGCTTTGGGGGGGGGGGATGCATGGCCCGATCGCACCAGTGCCCTGCACTTATTCCACCTTCGAGGTGGAATAAGCCGGGCATCTAAGCTGTGGCCACCGGAGGTACAGAGCCCCGACCTGAATTGTCTTTATATGTCCCAGCACTTTGAACTGCTCCTGTTCTGCCTCTGTGCTGCCAACTCCTTCCCCTTTCCAGCTGAGCACTGGTTGATCATCCAACTCCACTGTTCAGGGCTCTGGATCTACCCCATACTGTCCTCATCTCTACTACCTCTACTGGGAGACTATTCCATGCATCTACCACTCTTTCTGTAAATAAATATTTCTGCCTATAAATCCTGAGCTTATCCCTTTTCAACTTCATCTTATGCCACCTCATTGCAGAGCTTTCTTTCAATTGAAAGAGGCTCTCCTCCTGTGCATTTATGCCACAGAGGTATTTAAACATCTCTGTCATATCTCCTGTATCCTGCCTTTCCTCTAAAGTATACATATTGGGATCTTTAATGAATACCACTGATCATTTTGGTGGCCACCCTCTTCACTGACTCCATCCTCTTTACATACAGGTGTGGCCTCCGGAATTGCACACAATACTCCAAATGAGGTATCACTAAAGACTTATATAGAGGCACTAGTACCTCCTTCTGCCTGCTGGCCATTCCTCTCCCATGTACCCACATTTTATACCTGTTTAGCCACTTTAAGATTATCAGAAATGATCATGCCCAAGTCTCGCTTCTCTTTCGTAGACAGAAGTACTTCACCCCCAGTACTGTACTGCTCCCTTGGATTTTTGCAGTCCAAATGCACGACCTTGCATTTTTTAACGTTAAATCTCAGCTGCCAAATTCTTCATCATTCTTCAAGCTTAGCTAGATCCCTTCTCATCTTATCTACTCCTTACAGGGTGTCTGCTCTATTGCAGATTTTGGTATCATCCACAAAGAGGCAAACTGAAGGAGCTCCAAAGATCTACAGCGGAGATGGGAGGACCACTTTAAGCCATACACACCACAGAGTGGGGCTTTATGGAAGAGTGGCCTGAAAAAAGCCATTGCTTAATGAAAGAAATAATAAAACACATTTGGAGTTTGCACAACAGCATGTGGTGGACCCCCCCAAACACATTGAAGAAGGTTCTCTGGTCAATGAGACAAAAAATTGAACTTTTTGGCCATCTTGGGAAATGCCATGTGTGGCGCAAACCCAACACTTCCCATCACCCCGAGAACACCATTCCCACAGTGAAACATGGTGGTGGCAACATCATGCTGTGGGGATGTTTTTCATTGGCAGGGACAGGAGAACTGGTCAGGACTGAAGGAACGATGGATGGCATTAAATACAGGGCAATTCTTGAGGAAAATCTGTTTCAGTCTGCCAGAGATTTGAGATTGGGAGAGAAGTTCACTTTCCAGAAAGACAATGATCCTAAACATACTGCTAAAGCCGGTTTAAAGAGAAACATTTAAATGTCTTGGAATGGCCTAGTCAAAGTCCAGACCTCAATAAAATTGAGAATCTGTGGCATTACTTGAAAATTGATATACACAAATGCAACCAATCTAACTTGAAGGAGTTGGAACAATTTAAGGAATGGGTGAAAATCTCATGTGCTAAGCTAATAGAGATACACCCCAAAGGACTTGCAGCTCTAATTTCAGCAAAAGGTGTCTCTACAACGTATTGACTTTGGGGAGTGAATACATATGCACGGTCTTGTTTTCAGGTTTTTTTTTTGTTTTAATTATTGTTTGTGTCACAATAAAGGATATTTTGCACCTTCAAATTCATAGGCATGTTGTGTATATCTCATGGTGTAACCCCCAAAACTCCATTTTAATTCCAGGTTGTAATACAGCAAAACAGGACAAACACAGAGGGGATGAATACTTTTGCAATGCACTGTACTTACTGCTCTTCTGTTCACCAGAGTTACTCCAGAATTGATCTCTTGCTTCTTCCTTGAAATCTCCTGTCAATACTTATCACAGCATCCATAGGGTCTATGGGCATTTGAGATCACATGATTATCTACCTGGAACTGCTTGAGGAGGAGAGAAGGTACCTCCTTGTACCTTGTCCTTACGTAGAAGGCTACTGAAGAACAAGGAATTTTTCCTTTCTGTAAAAAAAGGGGTGGCATGAGTACTTGTCTTTTAATGATTTAGACGAGATCTCAGTTTTCACGCTTTGGGAGGTAGCCAAGATAGTAATGTTACTCTCAAGAAGGTTAAAAAAAGGGAAAATCTGAAGTGAAAGGAACTTCATTGGGCCATTGGGGACCTAGAAAGACAACACTTCAAAGGTGGTGGAGCTAAGGTGTGACAGCAACTGTCATGCAAGAGGGGAAAATTAGCATTACTTGAAACAGAATCCATAGCCTCAACCATGCAGTCCTCTCACTAGATGCTGAAAAAGCCTTTGATAAGGTTGAGTGGCCATACCTGCTGGAGGTACTCAGACAATTTGGGTTCAGGCTTAACGTTTGCTGCTGGATAGAAGTCATGTATGCCAACCCTTTGGCCATGGTGGTAGCCAATGGGTTTCATTCTGATCGCTTTACTTTTCACCTGAGCTATAGAACCATTAGCATGTCACATACGTAAAGTGGCGTTGGAGACGGGATTCAATCTTGGCAGACGTATTCATGCAGTAGGCCTCTATGTGGATGACACTCTTCTCTATCTCAATTCCCATAATAGTCGCTATAATAGACTATTTTTCCTGAGTATATGATTTCATAGTAAATTGACAGAAATCCACCTTACTCCCCTGCTTAATTGAAGACCCTCAACACACAGCTGTCTTTCCGTGTGGCTTTCTTATGGTTGCCCATTTCAAATACCTAGGTATTCGTATCCTGAATGATATATCTCTGCTTTATCAACAAAACTATCAGCTGCTCTTACATGGAATAAGCAGAGAACTTGGAGTTCTGCAATCTTCAGGGTTCTCTTGGGTGGGGCAGATTAATACAGTAAAGATGTTGATCCTTCGGGGCTTCTATTCATGTTTTTCCAAATTACCAATTCAAATTCCAAGGAGCTTCATTAAGGTACTGAGGAAGCTGCTCTTGTCCTTTGTCTGGCAAGGCAGAAAACGTCAGGTTAGCTGGGCTACCCTTATGATGCCTAAAGGTAACAGGGGTCCCTGCTTTCTTGACCCCCAGATGCATTACTGATGCTTATGCTTCAGGGCTGTGGTTTTCTGGATCACTGATTCGGGTTCAGGTCCATTTGGAGGGGAGTGGATTGCTTCCATCCCCTTCAGAACAGTACTATTCCTAAAAGAGGCAAATGAGGTACATTGGGTTCTTTCACATCCTTTTATGGGGACAGGTTGGAAGGTCTGGCATGCACTCTGTAATGGCAGAGGCTTTCTCCCTGGTTGTCCCCTTTTACCCCTGTGTCTGCTTTCTCCTTCGTTAGGGATTTTTGGAGTCGAACATCCCATCTGGGATGAAATCTCAGGATGTCCTCATTGTTCACCCACTCCTCTTTCGCCTCCAAGAGTAGATTGGATGAGATATCTATTTATTTATTTTATTTGAATTCATTTTTATACCGCTCCTTCCAGTGATCAGCAGCGGTTTACATTTTAACATTTAATTCTGCAATGACAGCAGTTACATATAACAATACAGAAACTATGTACATAGCAAAGGAAGCATATGAATTCAAAACTCAAAACTACATAGAGAACTGTGTATGTTCAGTTAACTATATACATAATATTTACATTGACGTACAATGGGAATATCACATAGCTAATGGGTTTACATTTTAATATACTCTGTTGGGTTTGGTGTGGCATATGACGATGGAGTTGTTGGAATCCATCATGATATGATTATACTTGAATACAATTTGATTTATGTTATTTATAACAGATTATAATATTCTTGGAATAGGTGAATTCTGAGGTTTTTTCGGAATGATTGGAGGTCCTTGTTGGCTCTTAGAGTGTCAGGGAGTTTGTTCCATTGTGTGGGGCTAGGTAAGTGAATGTTCTATTGCTGGTATTCATTTTCACCTTGCGTATAGAGAGTGGAATTTGTAGAGTGTTTAGATTGTGTGTACGTCTTTTTCTGTTAGGGGATTGTATTTTAATGAGTGTGGCGAGGAAAGATGGGGCGATATTGTGCATTAACTTGAATGTTGTAATTATTATTTTGTATCTTATGCGTGATAGTGGGGCTCCTCACTGAACATTTTCCAATATATTCAGTTGTGGCATTCTTTTGGGTGTCTCTCTTATTCCACTGAAGTGTTACTCCCACCCAAATACTGGGAGTGGGTGCTCTTTGAAACCACTCACTTAAAATCTTTCTTGGCCCGGCTCTATAAAGCTCTTGCCATGGACCCCTCATGACCTAGCCGGGAACTCTGCTACAGAGCAGGCTGGAGTAAGGAGGTGGGGGACAAGCCCAAGAAATTTTGGGAGAAGGTTTGCAATTTTACTCACTCAATATGCTTGCCCTTAATTAACACACAGCTTTGTATATTGCTGAACATGTCCATAATCCCAACTGATTTTTTCAGGTGAAGAAAAGGGGATGGCCCTCTCTGTTGGAGGAATTACAGGAGGAAGGGGGACCTGGAACATAGTTGTGGCATTGTCCCAAGATTCAAGTCTTCTGGTCCCAGGTTCATCATCATATCTGCAAAGCTTTAGACAAGATATTCCCATTCTCACTAGAATCATGCATGCTAGGATATCTCCCTTCAGGCTGGGGAGGTACAGATTTGCAATGACTCTCTTGCTGTTTCTTCTTGGCTTTCTCTTATTACTCTTAAATGGATTGCATTGTATTTCTATTCCTTTAAACCATGCTGGCAATATTTTGGCTTTTTGTCCTCACATTTTTAGTCTGCTCCTCTTCTTCCTGCCCCAGATCATTCCCATTTCGGTGCATACGAAAGTATGATACTTATATCCACAAAGCAGAGGGAAATTTTCGGCTCCTATTTTATCTAGGTTACTACTTAAGAAAATCTTTTTAAAATTGCCTTCCCCATGAATAGCCAATTTGAGCCTTCAATTCAAACTAGTGTTTGTAAATTGTTCACAATTATGGAAGATATTTCTGTCCATAATAAGAAATTTGTCTTAAAACTCTTCTTTAAAAACTGGAGACACTTCCTTTCTAGAAACAGATACTTAGTGAAATATAATATGTTTGATGAACAAATATGAAACTCTTGAAATAGAAAAATAAAATAGCTGAGACAATTTCAGGAAATATAGTAACTTGTAGATCATTCTGCATAGTCAATTCTGTAATTACAATTTTTATCTTCCCAGACAAGTTAAGGTCATACTCACTAAATGAAAACAACATGAAAACATATTTGTGAATTCGCTAAAAAAATGAAAAATAAGAGAAAAAAAATGAAAGGTAGAATAAAAAGAGTGAAAGAGAAAGTGAAGTTAACAAAAAAGATGACTAGCAAAAATCTTATAGATATTATTTTGCTACGTATGCAACAAAAATGGAAACAAAATGTGTCTAGAGTAGGATACAGTTGTGAACAATAATTGTAAAATGGCCACAAATACATTTAGAAGGAAAGAAATACTTGAAATACAAGTTAAGATGAAACTGGTTAAAGCAGGGATATCTGATGGAATGTACCCAAGAATAATGATGGATGTGGTTCTGTGGGACTGGACAAAGGTGCAATAGAGAAGAGGTCGGAAAGGTATGGGCCCCTTGTTCCGAGACTCTTCTGAAGAAAAAGGATTGTGAATGATCTTGATTCCAGAGGGCTAGCAGATATGAGACAGCATGGGTTTACTAGAAAGAGAGATGAAGTAAGAAGAATCTGACTTATTTATATATAAAGAAGATAAAATTAGATCAATATCATGCATTGGATGTGGTTTACTTGAATTTCAGACAATCTTTCACTATCATGCATAAGAGGTTCATACATGAACTGAGCAATGTCTGAGTGGATTAAAACTGGCTGAGTAATAGGTGACAGAGGGCAGTGCTAAATTTATTTCATTGTAAAGAAAGAAACATGACAAGTAGCATGCCTCGGGGATCTGTCCTGGGGACAGTTATGTTCACGATTTTTGTGAATGATATAGCAGAGAGATACAAAAAGAAAATGTCTTTTAGTGGATGATGCCAAGATCTGCAATACAATAGACATGCCTCAAGGGGCAGATGGAAAGGGAAGTGATTTATGAAAGAATGACGAGTGGTCAACTGGCAGCTAAAACCAAAAAAATTAAAAAAAAAGAAAAAGACAAATTCAGAAATGATGATTTGAATGTAGGAGAACAGTGTAACAAATCTGTGGCCAGAGCAAGAATGATATTAGGGTGCCTATGAAGGGATAAAACTAATAAAACAAATGGGAAAAGGTTAAGGGATCATGGAGTTCTTTCCAATTCCTAAGCATGTGTATATGTGGGGGGTTGTCTACAAGTGTTGTCTTAGTTTATGTCTGTGACCTTGGGAGAAGGGGGAGGGGTGGTTCCTTTGAGATGGACAAATAAAAATGAAACCGAGTGTGATAATACATCTAACCATTAGATTTGTCAACTGATTTCAAAGGATGCATTTTACAGCTCAAACAGAGATGTATTTACAGTTTGCATTGTTCTGCTAAACATGAACATCACTAGGAGCCAGTACACATAGCAACAGGCAGATGTGTGTATTTATGTAATTTAAAGTTTTTAACAAATGCTATTCAAAATGTTTACAAAACAAGAATGAAATGTAGGGGTTGACAGTCAGGTCATTATTAATACAGTAGCCTCTATATAACATCAAACAATGCTGTTCGTTTTCTTAAATTTCTCATGTCATGTATGGGATTTTTCACTTTATTCAGGGTTATTTTGTAGATATTTTTGCTTTAGGGGCAATAATGCACTCTGTTGCTCAAATAGTGTGCACTATTGCTCAGTAGTATACCCATAAAAATGGTGCATAATTGTGCTGCTCCCTGAACTAGATCTTCCCATTGGGTCAAACCATCTATTTAATACCCTGAACTAGAGGATGAGATAAATGGCTTTGATCTAAGATGCTTCTACCCTGCTATCCTGTTAAATCGCAACATTATTGGGTGCATGGACAATAAGATATGCTCACCTTCTCCTTAGCAGTGGCTTCCTGCATGACTGATAGGCAAGTGTGGTCTGATTTCTGCAGCTCACTGAGATCCAGGTGCTGTGGTGTTGTATTACCAAAGCAGTCAGCTCAAGTATCTGGGGATGTGTGCAATGTAAGCAGCTTGGATACAAGCACTGTAAGGAGATTAAGCCCACAAATATGAAAACAAGATGGCTTTGGCTTTTTGTGCCAAACTACTGAGGGTGCAGGCTTTCTTGATGCATAGCATGTGCTGTGGGAGCAGCTCTTAGGGAGTACTGGAAGTCCAAAAGACTGTGAATAAACTGCTGGATTACTAGAGTAATGCTTTGTGATTAGACACCTAGGATGTAATAAATATTTTGTATGCCCAGTTTGGGCTAAGGGAGTAGTTGTTTGAAGTGATGAGCATCTTCAGACTGCTTCCACTCATTTGAGAAAATGTATCTGTGTATGCTTGTGAAGCATACAATACCCCAATAAACACTAGAAATTGGTTTAAAGGACCTCAAATACCATGAGCAATAATGTTTCTAGCAAGGGAGCCTAAGAAACACAAGGCTGCACCGCCAGTTCTGCTCAATTGTCATCATCGGTCCCAAAATATTCTTATACATACTGTATGGACAACTCATCTCTTAAAGTTGTTAAATTACCACTTATTTATTTATTTTATTTAGAATACATTTGTATACCGCTGCTTCCAGCGATCAGCAGCGGTTTGATTCCAGCTTGGAAATTGCCAAATCAAGGCAGAAATTTCGAAGTAACAACACATTGATTTGCAAAAGGAGAACACGGCACACAGAAATAAGGTCACAGGAGAGCACGGCACACAGAAATACGGTCAAAGGGGAGGAGTAAGGAATTTACATATGTACATGTTTCATAACAGAATTTAGGTTGCTAATTGTGACATCTTGTAATCCCCTGAGATTACATCAAATTGTAATTGTAATTGTAATTGTCACTTAAACATGTGAATGCAACAGTTCATTCAAAAGTGAAAAAATCCACCTAGAGACAGTCCAGTGAAAAAATCCTTCAGCCATCGTGTACTCACGTATCAAGTGGTCTAATTTTTGAACGCTAATCGTTACTACCGATTAGCAGTGAAAAAATCCGACACAATATTGTGTTTCAAAAAAGGACTTATCTGCATCAGAGATATTCTCTTGTTACAAAGCTCAAAGCATACGGTCCACAGGCATTGCTCCTTAAACAGCAGCAAGTGAACGCAAGCCTACAGAGGAGAAGCAAAGATGTTATTTATTTATTTAACAGGATTTATATACCACCTTTTCCTTAAATCAAGGTGGTCTACATTCAAACTCTAACCATTTACATTGTAACAATGTGGTTTACATTGAACTCAAGCTGTTTACATTATAACATAGTATAGAGGGTGGGGCTGTACAGCATACAGGAAGCTTAACAAAAATCAAAGCATTAACAGTATATTAGCATAAACTATTTACAAGTTGGTGTCATGTGTCGTGTTCGTTTAAGGTTGTTCATTGATCAGTGTCCTATGACGGTGGGCAGTCAGTGATGCTCTATGCGACATTTACAAAATGTTCTATTTACAGGATTGTCTTTAACTTTCTCCTGAATTCCTTTGTGTCCCTCATATTTCTAATATCCTCTGGGAGAGAGTTCCCTAAGTTTGATGCACATAGTGATAGTGCACTGTTGGATGTGGTCTGTTTGGTTTTAGAGTATTCGTTTGGCATAGCTTTTACGTTTTTACAGTTTATTCTCTTTGGGAGGCTTTCAGAGAGTCTTTTTATCAGCTCCTGGAGCGACTCAGCTGATCCATTTGGTAGTATTTTAAATATATTAAGGGTTGCCTTGAACCTGGCACGACTCCTTATCGGTAGCCAGTGTACTTGGGCCAATATTGGTGTTATGTGTTCGTGTTTAGCTGATCCAGTGATAATGAGGGCAGCCATGTTCTGGACCATCTGCAATGTTATGTGCTGGTAGGCCTTGGTATAGTGAATTGCAGTAGTCCAACACTGGTGTGACTATAGCTTGTAGAATCATATGGAAGTCATTCTGGTTTAGGAGAGGTTTCAGTTTCCAGATTTTCAGTTTATAATAAGAATTCTGTGATGTTCTGTTAAGTTGAGATTGTAGGTTTAATTTCTAGGATGATCCCTAAGTATTTGATTTCACTTTTGATGGCTATGCTTCTGTTCCTTATGGCTATTGTCTTAGGAGTGAAGATCTTGCTTCTTGTTATGATGAGGGCTTCTGTTTTATCATAATTTATGCTGAGGTTATACTGTTTGTGATGAGCCATGTTGAAATTTCTGTGAGACATCCTTTTATGTTTGTCTAGTCCAGATTTTCAACATTGATAGCTGTGTACAACATAATGTCATCGGCATATATCTTGTAGTGAATCTTGTGTTTGTTGATGACATTGCAGATTGGCTGAATGTTGAGGTTGAAAAATAGAGAAGATATTACTGACCCCTGTGGGACTCCCTGCTTTAATGTTATAAAGCAGGCGTCATGAGGTCATGTGCAGGAAGCATCCAATAACAAACTAGAATGTCAGCGCTCAGATTTAAGTCAATGTCATCCAGTCAATGGCTTGATTCAACCCATCAGGGTTGATAGTGCGCAAGTGAAAAATCCAGGAGTGTTCACATCTGTTCAGATGACTCTCAATCATCACCCATGCTATGTCAGTGGAATCTGTTCCAAAACATACCACCAGAGATTGGAAATAGCATGTTGATATAAAGTCCAATGATTGACAAGAGGAGCATTCTCTGTCCCAGGAAATAGTCACTTTGGTTATTACCTGCAATTAATTCTTGTATGAGGGGGTGTTTTATCAACAATGTCATGGTGTTACTATGGAGGTGACATTAGTCCCCTCTGTGGCATCCCTCTATGTGGCATGCTTTGAAAAGCAGTATTTAATAGTATCAACTTTCTCCGCTTTTATTAGTTTATGGAAGTGCTTTTTGGATGATATATTTTTACTTTGGACATGTTCAGTATCTGAACTACTGGATGTGCTTCTTGAAAAAAAACATTGCGTGGATCTGAAATGAAGATTTTTAGGAAAACTGTGGACCATAACATGTATTTATAAGTTGATAGTTTCCATCCCTATTCCCTCAAATCCAGCCTCCCTATTAGTCAAGTTTTGTGCGCACAGCATGTGTGTTCTACTACTGAACTGTTCCAGGCAGAATCCCAAATTTAGACTGAGCGATTTGTGACTAAAGGTTATCCTTATTCAGCAATGCTTAAAGCCTTCTGTAGGACTAAATATGCCCAATGGGATCTTCATTTGGAGTACAAACAACAACTGTCTGAGGATTCTCTAGTGAGGGTGCTGCTTTATTCTATTGATTCTTATCAGCTTGTTCAGTCAATGCAGAAGCATTGAACTATTCTGAGGCTACATCCCAGTCTTTCAAATTTTCCCTATATAGCCTATCATCATGGGTGTAATCTAGGGGAATTACTTACTAAATTCTCTCTTCCTGATACCTACCCTGTTGACCATCTGGACCACTCGATGTGTGGTCATTGCTATTGGTGTTCCTATACCTTGACAGAACCCTCCTGGACTCATACTAATGGGTTCTGTTATCCATCTAGAGGGTTCACTCATGGTGCTTCATCTTGGGTAAATTTTTTTAATATCCTGCCCATGCCCTCTTGTGTATGTAGGATGAAAGAACAGGAAGATTAATCTTCGACTTAACGAACACAAGAATCAGATGAATACTGGGACAGAGAATGCTCCTCTTGTCAATCATTGGAATTAACACCAGCATGTTATTTCCAATCTGCAGTGGTATGTTTTCAAACAAATTCCACTGACATACCATGGGAGTGACTGAGAGAGTCATCTGAAATGTGAACACCCCTGGATTTTTTGCTTGCACATATCATAGAAACATAGAAACATAGAAATATGATGACAGAAAAAGACCACATGGCCTATCTAGTCTGTCCTTCCATATCAACAACTACAACAGTCCCCTTTTTTCCTTTAGATCCTCTGTGTTTGTCCCATGCTTTTTTGAATTCAGTTACTGTCCTCATCTCTACCACTTCCATTGGGAGACTATTCCACAGATCCATCACACTTTCCGTAAAGAAATATTTCTGCATATCACTCCTGAATCTATCCCCCTTCACCCTTATCCCATGTGCCTTCATAGCAGAACTTGCTTTCAATTGAAAGAGGCTCTCCCCCTGAACATTTATGCCATGGAGGTATTTAAACATCTCAATCATATAACCTCTATCCCGCCTTTCCTCTAAGGTGTACATATTAAGATCCTTAAGTCTGTCCTCATATGCTTTATAATGAAGACCACTAACCATTTTAGTAGCCACCCTCTGCACCGACTCCATCCTGTTCATATCCTTTTGAAGGTGCGGTCTCCAGAATTGTACGCTATACTCCAAATGAGGTTGCACCAAAGACTTTTGCAGAGGCACTATCACCTCCTTTTTTCTGCTATCCATTCCTCTCTGTATGCACCCAAGCATCCTTCTAGCTTTTGCTGTCACCTTTTCTACCTCTTTAGCTACTTTAAGATCATCAGACACAACCACGCCTAGGTCCCGCTCTTCTCTAGTGGACAAAAGTACTTCACCCCCTATGGAGTAGACAAGTGGCCTAGTGGTTAGGGCAAGGTATTTCAGACCAGAAGGTTGGGGGTTCAAATCCCACTAGAGGACATCAACCTTGGGTTGGAAGGGCTGGGGTTTCTAGTCCCACAGGTGCTCCTTGTGGTCTTGGGCAAGCCACTTAACCCTCCATAACCAATGTTTCCTGTAAAATAGTTATCTCCAAGTTATAATGCCCTGTTCAATGTAATTTCAGTTTGTTCAATGTAAACCACACTGATGAAGAATAGCATGGTATATAAAAGAATGTAAATAAAATAAATACTATATTGCTCCCTTGGATTGCTGCAACCCAAATGCATGACCTTACATTTTTTTAACATTAAATCCCAGCTGCCCAATTCTAGACCATTCCTCAAGCTTAGCTAGATCCCTCCTCATGTTATCTATACCTTCCTGGGTGTCTACTCTATTGCAGATTTTAGTATCATCCGCAAAGAGGCAAACCTTACCCGATAGCCCTTCCTCTATATCACTAACAAAGATGTTAAAAAGAGGGCGGAGATAGCCGTGGAGTAAGATGGAAGCCTAATGCCTCTCCTCTCTGAGAACCCTGGCTGAATTCACTGCCAAACTTGGAAATAGTGTGTGGTGTCGTGTGCTCACCTGCAGGACTTATGTGGGAACATGTCTGTGTCGAAACCAGTGAGACTGGACTTTCAAGATAACACGCCTGCGGGAGCAAAGCGCTCTAAGCCGGAGCCATCTTCACCGCAAAAAATGGCGTCTGCCCGAGAACAGCCTGAAGGCCTCACGGAGCTACTAGCCCAGGTTCGGGCAGTGAAGGAATTAGTGGTGCAGAATGGTGCCACGCTGGGCTCGGTTCAAGTGGACATGGCAGATCTGAAGCGGCAAGTGGCCACGTTTTCACTGCGCCTGGACAAAACCTAAAATGTTATTGCTGCGCATGATGAAAGACTCCGGGGTGTGGAGCAGAATATGACTAGAATTAAGCAATTGGAACACAGTTTGGAAGAAACGAACAATAGAGCCTGAAGCAATAATATTCGCATATTGGGCCTGCCGGAAGGCGTGGAGGGTTCAGACCCAGTTAAGTATCTGGAATCCTGGGGTTTCTAGTCCCACAGGTGCTCCTTGTGGTCTTGGGCAAGCCACTTAACCTTCCATAGCCCATGTTCCCTGTAAAATAGTTATCTCCAAGTTATAATGCCCTGTTCAATGTAATTTCAGTTTGTTCAATGTAAACCGCACTGATGCAGAATAGCGCGGTATATAAGAGAATGTAAATAAATAAATAAAATAAATAATAAATAATCCTTGTTGCCAAAATTGCTGCAGCTACAACTCGCTTACCCATTGGAAATTGATTGGGCACACCGTGTTCCCTCGCATGCATAAACACCAGGAAAGTACCCACGTCCATTGATATTGAGGGTGCTTCGTTATCAGCAAGCCGCCTTGATCATGGCTGCAGCCAAGGCTCACTCGCCGGTAGCGCATGAAGGTCATAAACTTATGTTTTTTCCAGACTTTTCTAAAGCTACAGTGGACAAAAGAAAGCAGTTGCTGGCATTTTGTCCACGGCTCCAGAAGTTACAGGCCCGCTATGGTATGTTCTATCCTGCACGGATGCGGATTACTTTACACAATCAAACGCGTTCGTTTGAGGATCCGAAGGCCTTGCGAGACTTTATTGAGGATCAAGAAGCTGCGTTGATGCATTGACTGATTTATTTGTTTGCGCAGAAATGTTGAAGGAATGACTAGTGTTTCTTTGCTTTGCTACAGGTTCTAGCTTGGGTCTATTTTTCCTAACATGGGGGTTTTGTTCTAGGTGGTGGTTTTAACACAATTATGTATAAACCTTGAGTGGTTAGTTACTTGCTTAAGTGTTGTGGATTCTCCTCATTGATAGCAATATTTTTCAGTATGCTTTAGTTTTGGTCTGCAGGGCGGAAATTCTTTCGGATAGAGCACCCTGTTAAAGGACTTGTGGGCTATCACTGGGGTATAGAATGGGCACAGTGGTGGCGAAGGGGGGAAAATTCTCTCAGGGTCTCCCATCAACAGATCCACATTCTACCTCCCTGCAATGGTGGCAGTAGAGGTGACCATCAACCCCAGTCCTGCTGGGGAACAGACACCTACAGGGCAGTCAATGCAGCTCTGTACACATCCATAACGCAATAGCAGACAGACATTAGGCCTGGATATGCTAAGCTGCACCCCACCACTATCTGATATTCTCCTGCAGCAAGCCTTCAGCCGCTGCACCCTGCAAGGCGCTCCATCAAGACACATACCAGCTGCAGACAGTCTGCTAGCTAGTCCATAGTGCATGTTCCTGGTTGAAATGCATGCAACCAGAACTGGGATGTCAGCATCACAAGCAGATAAGTCAGTGACTGGGCCCCAAAAGGAAACCCATAAATATCACATGAAAGAAATGCTATATAGCACTATGGGGGTGCCTAGCCATGCTGTGGTCACTGCACAGTCAGGGTGAGAGTGATCTCCCAGCAGGACATGCTGTGGCCACCCTGTCTGTGTAGGTGGTGGCCGGGCACTACAATGTCCCAGCCAGTGCCCTATGCCCTGTGCAGATGCATCCTGGCCAGGCCACCCTGTCTGGGCTATACCCATGGTACCTTCCTCCTCATTATGCACATTGGCAGGCCAATACTGGCAACAGTGCTGGCAGTGTGGGCTGTGGAGGGTGTTTGCAGCCACCACACACTGGATAGACAGACACATACACCTATACCAGCATTGTGCTACTATAGAGGAGTTTAGCAGCCCTGGCCACCACACCAGTCCTGGGCACAGTGCAGGCATGGATATGGTACGCAATACTGTTGGGGGTCACTCCCCAGGGTGATAAACTGTCAGAGACCAGACCTGAAGCACACTCCACAGACATCAGAAAGGTTGTTATGATGGAGCTCAATCAGCAAACTGTGCTTAACGTAGGAATTGCTATCTGCCAGTAATCATAGCAAACGTTTGATAGCTGTGTACCGTATTCTGAGGTGTAGGGTGGCATTGCTAAGGTATGCAAGTGCTAGTATTGGGAGATGCACGCAGGGCCCAATGTCCTGCCTCTCCAGGAGGCATTGGCTAATGGAGCCTGTGGGTGTGGGTGTGTCTGCCCCTGTTCGCTGCTGCTTTACGGCAGAGGTTCCCAACTCCAGTCCTGGTGTGCCAAACTCTGTTCGGGTTTTCATGCTGTCCCTCATGAATATGCATGAGATACATCAGCATACCATGGGGGTGGTGCATAGATATTCAGCACAGGCATCTTTATTAGAAGCAGCATGGAACCTGAATGGTGTTTGGCCCTCCAGGACTGCATTTGGGAGACTCTGCTCTAGGTAATGCGCCTGTTTATGGTGTCTTTGCTCTGTAGGGTAAAATGTAGGTGTTTTGGGCATGTTTACGCCATCTGCAATAAACGTTCTGTCTGTATTAGCACGTTGTAGTAGTGGGTAAAATATGGGGACTCGGTTGGCAGGCACCATAGCTGGGACTTGAACCTGTGAACTTCTGCCTCCAAACACACTGGTTGTGTGCACTGCACCACCGTGTTGCCACAGAGACAGTGCATTCCCTGATGATACCATGACTGTTTGTCCGGCAGGGCCTGTCTGTTGCAGTGCATTGCACCCACCTACACAAGGCTAGGCCATGGTCTGCTCTGGGCAGCTGCCACTGCCCCCCTCCACCACCAGTACCCCTCCGCCATCATGCTGACATGCCCTTCTGCTGGTGGTGCTGGTGGTGTGCAGTCTCAATCCACCCAGTGTTCAGGTAGGCGGCTGCCTATGGTGCGTGTTCTGGGGTAGGGGTGCCTGCATAGGCATCCATGCTTCCCCCCAACACCGCCTGCCAATGTGCTGTGCCCTTGGAGGTACCTGCTGGGTACTATCCCCTATGACACTGTGATAAACACTCTCGTGCCCATGTTGGGCCCTCATCAGTTGCTGTCTGGCTGCTGGTCAGTTTCAGCATTCCTAAGTGCCACCTAGGCATCTGCCTAGTCCGCACTGTGCCCCAGCTGCACCACAGCATGTGCCGCCTGCAGCCCTCTGTATCCCATTTCCAAGCATCTGTCCAGTTGGCCGTTCTGACATGCCAGCCCTGCTGTTGTGGAACATGTGCATGCCATAGGAAACCTGTCTGATGGAGAGGGAAACCCTACACAGTGCTATTTCACTGTGGGATCATTCACCTTGTATGGGGACGGAGCGTAGACCCTTCCAAAATTCATATTTATTTTTTTGGGCTTTCTTGGGAGTGCTTTTTTATGTTTCCCATTACGATCACTATTGCCCAGCTTGATTATAATTTTTTTTAATTTTGTTGGGGTCCTTTTCAATGTTTATTTGTACTTTTGTTCTGTGCACATTTATCACACTTATCACTTTTTTGTAGGTTTCCCTGGTTTTGCTGTACATTGCTTACAGAAATGGTTTCTCTTCCCTTTAAATTGGCTCTAACGCGAGGTTTTCACTTGCGTTATTTTTAGCCTCAAATTTCACCTCACTAGTGTGCGGGGACCCTCTCCCCTCCCACTCTCCACCCATTGACCCCTTCTCTCCGCCCCTGGGGAGCCTTCCTCCGCCCTCCGGTAGCCTTTCCCCGTCTTCAGCGCTCGTCTGCGCCGCTGTGCGCATGAGCGCGCACTAAAGCACATTTTGGCCCCATAAAGCATCATTAGCGTGCGCTAAGGTACCTTAGTGCGCGCTCATGCATGCCGCGCATGTTAAGAAACTTTAGTAAACATACCCCATAATCTGAAAATCAACCTCAAAAAAACTGAAGTACTATATATTACCCGTAATCAAAACGTCATCCTTCCTCCCAAACTCCACTTACAAAACTCCGAACTGACAATCAAACAAGAAGTCAAATACTTAGGAATCATCCTAGACCAAATCCTCACAATGGTCCCGCACATAAAAGCCATCTCAAAGAATATATATTTCAAACTAAAAATGGTGCAGCATCTCCGATCTCTCCTGGACATCCATGATTTCAGATCAGTTCTGCAAGCCCTGATTACACCTCACTTCGATTATTGTAATAGTACTAGAGCATTCACCTACATTACCCCATCTATATAGGAATGCTCTACCTGAACATTTAAGGAACATCAAGGACCTATAAATATTCCGCAAAGAGTTTAAGATGCACCTCTTTATAGAACATATTGGCCCTACCTCCAACTACCATCAATCACAATCAATATAACTCTGACCTTGAGAACAAGCAGAGGATATGTAATATTAGAATCCTTGGACTGCCAGAAGCTGAAAAGGTTAAGGAAGTCATGATGTGATTGGTGACAGACTGATTCAAAGCATTCATGCCTAATGCACTTCAGGATGTAAGGTCTGAAATAGCTCATAAAAGCCTGGATATCTCTCGGTGCATACATACAATGTTCCCTCAGGCATATGCTGAGGGCACCTTAACATGGCTGACCCCCTATGAATGAGCTGGGGAGAGAAGAATGGGAAGATAGCAACATGGAAAAGGGAAGGGAATGAAAAATGGGATTGGGCAGGTGGGTTGGAGTGGGGAGGAAAAGGGAGGAAAAGGGAATTGGGAGTGGGTTTGGTGGGTGCCTTGGGCACAAGAGCCAGATTGGGGGCAGGGGCACACATGGATGACCACACAGTCCCCCCAACAGCTGCCAATGCAGGGGTTCCATCATCACCTGCCACCAATACATCTTGTGGGGAGAGTGGCAGCCACTGCTGTAGTATTTCACCGGGCTCCTGCATTTTCCAGCTACCTGGACGGCTACAGCATCTGGCATTATCAGCTTCTTCCCCCACAGATGGGTTCTGTGGCAGCAGGGGTGGGGGAGAGGCAGCCTGGATCTCTGTCTGGGGTGCCAGGACCCTTGGACCACCCCATGTGGCACATTGTCTTTCTGCTGCCACTGTCACTGTGGGATCATGATGAACATCACAGATGGTTCTGTGGATGACAGAATACCCCTTTGTGGAGAGGTTAAAAAGGTTGGGGCTCATCAACCTGGGGAAGTGACAGCTATAGATTATTGACCATAGTGGAACAGGTAAACGTAGGTCACTTTTTTATGCCATCAGACTGTGGACAGACTAGACGACCTACAATGCAGCTACAGTGTAACCCATTTGGGTCTTCTAGGTGAAACTATTTTTTCAGTCAACACGTAATCAGATCCTGCAATCCATTACCGGAGGATGGGGTAAAAGCCATCAGTGTAGTAGCTGGGTTTGAAAAGGTTTGGATGGGTTCCTGGGTAAAGGTCCATAAACCATTGCTACAGAGGACCCAAGCTATGCACTGCTTGCCCCATTACAGTTATTGGGGATCCTGTGTGTCTTTTGGGGACACTGCTAGGTAATTGTGACCTAGATTGTGCACTGTTGGACAGGATAATGAGCATGATGGATCTTGGTCTGACACAATTTGGCATATTTTGTAGTCTTATGTTCCTATGTGCCATCCAGGCAGCTGCCTGGTCCCCCCGAGCACCAGCGGCCCCCACTGCATGACCCATGTGCCACCTCCTTTGCACCCATTTGCACCATCAACATAGTGCCCTTTCATACTTGGGCACTATGCTGTTGCTGCTAATGAACGATCAGCACACACTCAAAGGAGATTCAACAAATTCAACAGAGAAGCTCTCATAAGCTCTATCACATCATATATAGATTTGGAACACACTGACCTCGACAATCTAATAAACAATTGGAACTCAGGAATTCAAGCGACATCAGAACCAAAATGGAAAGCCGCAACTAACACAACTAAATCCAAAACAGAACCATGGTACACCGAAACTCTGACCAGATTGAAGAGAGAACTACGAAAACTGGAGAGAAAATGGCGGCAAAGCAAAACCGTGGAACATAAAACGGAATTCCTGACTCTTCTCTCAAAATACAAAAACGAGGTCAACCTGTCAAAAAGAACACATCACACTAACTTACTAAACAAGGCCATAAATAAGCCCAGAGAATTGTTCGAACTGGTTAAATCACTCACCAAGACCGCCCAAGATGATCACTATAACAACAAAATCAAGGCCCAAACCCTGGCAGATCACTACGCAAGCAAACTAAACCCACATGTGGCCACAAAACCCGCACAATGCCTGGGCGCAGCCCCTCCCCCCGCGCCACAACTCAACAAGGCGTCGAGCGAAACCTGCATCAGTAACTGGAACAATTTCCGAAAAATCGAAGACCAGCACATTACGAACATAATCACTAACATTAACACCACAATCTCTCCACTGGATCCCTGCCCTGCTGCATGGGTCAAGGCAGCGAAAATAGAGATTGCCCAACATGTCTCGCATATAGTAAACCAGTCACTCCAACAAGGAACCATGCCCGCACAACTTAAGAAATCCATCATAAGACCGATACTAAAAAACAAAACACTCAATAAGGACGACCCAGCATCTTATCGCCCAATATCCAGCATAGCCCTCCTAGCGAAGATTATTGAAAAGGCAGTCCTACAACAACTGCAAGACCACCTGGATGACAACGAAACCCTAGATAATCACCAATACGGCTTCAGGCAACATCATGGGGTTGAAACCCTGCTTATTGCACTACTAGACAGCCTACTCAAAAGCATAGAAGACAAAAAGAAAATGTTTATTCTCATATTTATTGACATTTCAGCGGTTTTCGATACAGTACACCATCGAACCCTCCTGAACAGAATTGAAGCAATAGGAATATCGGGTACCCCCCTAAAATGGTTCTCATCATATATAACAAACAGAATGCAACAGGTCCAGTTCAACGATGAAAAAGCAGAGGCGTTCCCCCAAACCCAGGGCATACCTCAAGGCTCAGCTCTTTCTTCACTTCTCTTCAACGTATACATGCAACCAATCTGTGAAATTTTCAAAAAGCACAAAATCAACTACCACATATACGCAGATGATATTATGCTGTATACACAAATTGACGCAAATAATCCAAATTACACCCAACTAGAAGAATGCATAAGCGAGATGCAAACCTGGCTACAACGAAACAACATGGCTATAAACCATAAAAAAACTGAACTGATGTACATCTCAAGAAAACCGGATTTCAACCCGCCTGCAACAGTCACCCTGTGCAATAATACCTACCACACGAAGAAAGAAATAAAATATCTAGGGGTAACGCTTGATAGCGACCTAAAGATGGAAAAACACCTCCGCATAGTAAACAGGGCTATTTTCCACAAACTTAGAGTCCTGCAACCACTACGGAGCATCGTTGAAGCTAATGATTTCAGGACAGTAGCTCAAGCTCTCATCACACCTCACTTCGACTACTGCAACGCCATTTTACAGGGCCTTCCAAAGAAAACACTAAACATACTCCAAATGGCGCAAAACGTCGCGGCTAGAATCATCATGAAAAAAGGTTTTGCTGAACACATCACGCCAGTGTTAATCGAACTACACTGGCTCCCCATTGTAGCTCACATAAAATACAAAACCCTAATAACCACATTCAAACTCATCCATAACACAGCACCATCTTTCCTCTCCAACCTTATCAACACACAACCTCTTAACAGAAGCAGAAGAACCACCAATTTAAATACCCTATGCGTGCCAAAAAGTATTAAATCTGTCAAAACCGCTACAAGTAGCAGAACATACTCCTACACAGCACCCGCACTCTGGAACCAACTCCTGCCTGAGCTACGCTCTAACAACGACCTGATGGACTTTAGGAAAAAACTCAAGACTTACCTATTTCAGATTCACTATAACATGATCTAGGCAGTAAGAACTAACTCTTGCTATCCACAGAAATAAAGATGTACATATGTGTAAAAATGTATATATCTAATTAATCTCTTCCCATCTTATGGAAGGGAAATCATGTTACCTAACTACTGTGTGTCGTGCTTATCCTGTAAATCACTTTGTATATATTGCAATTTGTTCTGTCCTGATCAGACAGCTCCGTCATGTAATCAAATCCGCTCCTGATCGCTGGAAGTAGCGGTATACAAATGTATGCTAAATAAATAAATAAATAAATAATGGAGCACTGCTATCACTCACTTGGGCTCCCCTGTCTGTGCATCACATTGCAGATGTAAAATAAGCTCTCTGTCCTCAAAAAACACCCTTTCCGCCAGGTTTTGAATTGTGTTAGGGTTCCTGCTGTTAAGATGCCTGTGTTAAGGGAGCAAGCCTTGTTCCTGCCCACTCCCCTCCCATTGAGCCCCACTCTTCACCCAGTGCATACTTTCCCTTCACCCACAGGTACCTTTAGTGCGTGCTACAGTGGCTGGTACCGTTAATGCGCACTAAAGTGGCTTTTTGCACGCACTAAGTGTGCACGCTCACAGTTAGCATGCGCTAATGGCACACTTGCTCCTTTACCACCGTTTAGTAAAAATACCCCTTAGTGTTGAAAATCCATAAATCTACTCAATCTTTAAGATCAGAAGGTATCCAATGGCTTTCTATTCCATCACTTTCCAAAATTAATTTTGTTGAATTTAGGAATTGTTCCTTTTCTATTTCTGGGCCTGCTGAATGGAATAGAGGAGTTTAGACTATAGTGAGTTTAGACTATAGAAAGCAATTAGAAGCATTATTATTTGTGAAAGTTTTTAGTTTTCTCCCCGGCCACTCTCAGAATTGGCCTCATCAACTGCCGCTCCCTCAGGACCAAGTCTCTCCTCATCCTAGACCTTATCTCTCAGGTGTCTTTCGATCTTACTCTCCTCACTGAGACATGGTTAAGGGAAGGGGAGGATGTCCTCCTCGCTCGCTGCCTTCCTGCAGGGTTTTCAGCAGCTTCTGTCCCCCGCGCAGGCCGCACAGGCGGTGGTGTAGCCGCCATCCTCGCCCCCTCCCTTTCCTTCACCCAGATCTTTTCACCATCTCTCTCTTATCCCGAGGCCCTTCTCCTCCATCTTCATACCACACCTCCGACTCACATTCTCCTCGTCTAGGTGCCCCCTGCCCTCCGCCCTGACCTCTGGGACTCACTCCTTCGATCTCTCTCTGATCTCTCCCTGTTCTTCCCTCACCTTCCCATCACCGGTGACTTTAATCTTCACCTTGACTCCCCCTCATCCCCCAGGGATCATGCTTTTCTCGCCCTCCTGCATGACCTGTCTCTCCTGCAGCATGTCCCTTTTCCCACTCACTCTGCTGGTCACACCCTGGATCTCTTCCTGACTCTCTCGTCCTCCACGCTTTCACTCTTCAACCTGTCCTCCCTCTCTCTTCCCTGGTCAGACCACCTCTGCCTCTCGGTCTCTTGCTTCCACTCTGGAGTCTCAACTCCTTCTTCCATATCCCCCCCCCCACCCCTCGTCTTTCTCGCTCTATCACCCCATCCTTGGTCCAGCAATTCCCCTCAGCTGCGGACCTACTTCCCCCTAATTTCCCCTCTTTGTCGCCCAACTCTCAAGCATCCACTTGGTTCTCCTCCATTTCAGCTGCCCTTGACCATGTTGCCCCTTTTCATCCACGTCCTGCCACTCGTCGACCATCACATCCCTGGTACCATCCCGGTCTCCTCCTACTTAGGTCTCAACTTCGTAGAGCCGAAAGGCAATGGCGCAAATCCCCTTCACCAGCCACCCTATCCCTCTTCAAAGCCCAGCATTCTTACTATCGTTCCCAGGTTCACCTTGCTAAATCCACCTTCTTCTCCAATGCTATCGCCAATGCTCCCAACCAGACTCGTCACCTTTATTCTACCCTAAAATTTCTTACCTCCCTTCATCCTTCCACTCCTGCTACACCTGCTCATCCTGTCCCTGCCCCTTCTCTCTTAGCCTCAGCCTTCAACAACAAAATCTCTACCCTAAGGGCTTCCTTGCCCTCCCACCCTCCACCTATTCCCTCTCCTCCTCCAGCTGCCTCTCCTCCCCCCATCTCCCAACTGTCCCACATCTGGTCTTCCTTCTCCTTGACCACCACTGCTGAACTCCACCACCTTATCTCTTCATCCAACAAAACCTTCTGTTCCCTCGACCCCATCCCTTCTTCCTGGCTGCTTATTCCCTCCCTGTCTTTCCTTCCCTACATTCAAACCATGTTGAACTCCAGTTTCTCCACAGGGACCTTTCCCACTTCCTGGAAACACGCCCTGATCCGCCCAATACTCAAGAAACCTACCCTTGACCCTCTAGACCCCAACAACTACCGCCCGGTCTCTAACCTTCCTTTCCTCTCCAAACTCCTCGAAAAAATTGTCTTTGCCCAACTTTCTCACCACCTGGACTCTACCAATCTCCTTCACCCCCGCCAATCCGGCTTCCGTTCTGGGCGCAGCGTCGAAACTATCCTTCTTGCCTTCACTAACTCACTGCACGTAGCTCACGACCGTGGTGATATCTCGGTGGTGGTAGCCCTTGATCTTTCTGCTGCCTTCGACCTGGTCGACCACTCCCTCCTCCTGTCCCGACTGCGCGAAGCTGGCCTTCGTAGCACTGTCTTCCGGTGGTTCCACTCCTTTCTTTTCTCCCAATCTGGCGCTGTTCTTCCATCTTCCCCATCCAGCCCCTCTTCTGACTCATTCTCCCTATCCTGCGGGGTTCCCCAAGGTTCTGTCCTGGCCCCTCTCCTCTTTAATCTTTTCTTAACCCCTCTCACATTATTAATACAGCAATTTGGAATTTCAGCTTTTTATTATGCAGACGATATTCTTCTTCTTTACCACACCTCCCCTGTTTGCCCTGACCTTGCTCCGCTTAACTCCTGCCTGGCTGCTGTTTCTGACTGGATGACCCAAAATTGCCTACACCTTAACCTCTCAAAGACTATAGCTATCTGGTTTCCACACGGTCACCAATCTCCCTCCCTGGCCCCTTCTTTCCCTGGTACACCCATTTCACTGGTTTCTACTTTTTGTTATCTCGGGGAGCTCTTTGATTCAGATCTTTCTTTCTCTGCCCATGTCTCCCATATCTCCAAGACCTCCTTTTTCTATCTCCGTCAAATCCGTGCAATTCACCCCTTCCTCTCGTCCTCCACTCTTGCCACCCTGTTACTAGCTCTTATTATCTCCTGTGTTGACTTTTCTAACTCCATTCTCTCCGGCATCTCCAAATTGCAGCTGGCACGACTACAGAGAATTCAGAACACCGCCGCCCGACTTGTATCCTACTCCTCCTCTAGAGACCATGTCACTTCCCTTCTTTTCCGTCTTCACTGGCTTCCCATATCCTTCTGTATTCAGTTCAAACTTCTCACACTTGTTCACAAGGCACTTCATACCACTACCCCACAATATCTGGCTGACTTAATTCACTTTCATACCCCTAGGCATACCCCCGCTCCTTCCATCTCAACCGCCTCGCACTGCCCCCTCCCTCACACGCTCACCTTCAATCCACCCGTTCCTCAACCTTCTTTTTGATAGGTCCCACTCTCTGGAACTCCCTCCCCTCCGCTCTCCGCCTTGAGCCTCATCACCCCACCTTTAAACATGCCCTGAAGACCTACCTCTTTTCCCTTGCTTTCGACCCTCCTCCCTCCTCCCTCCTAGCCCCAACCTCTTCCCTGTGTTTGCTGTCCTCTTCTCGCTCTCTTTTCTCTATCCTTTATTGAATTGTAATTTCTTTTTCATTTTCCGGCCTCGTGCCATCCTGTTCTGAAGACTTTATTGTAAACCGCTCTGCTTATCACTGAAGGGCGGTCAAGCAAATAAATAAACATAAACATAAACATATAGTTTAAGTTCTCAGTAGTAAAGGAATGTTAGATAGGATGAATGGTTTATTGGTATGACAATGCTGATTTGCTTGAGGCATTGAATTGTAATTTTAACTTTTAATTTGCATGTCTTTTATAATTTTGTTTGGATTAGAGTAATTTTTGTCTTTAATATGGTCACATTTTTATTTTCTATATGTCTATTTGTCTTTCGTTTGCAATGGGAGCATTAGAAATCTTTTCTAGAAAAAATATATAGATGCATAAATTAGAGGGAAACCATCTTTCTTTTATAAAGCTACAGAGATATATATTTTCTTGGATCTTTTATTGTGTATCCTGCATGTAAGATCTCCAGAAGAAAGGAAGGTGACAATGTACAAAATACAGATCACCAGAGCCTGCAGAATCAATACCCTGACTCCATCTTCCCTATGTTAGGGAGTAGAAGATGAGTTCACAATGTAACATATGGTGGTCAGTGTAAATCTATGTGAACATAATAACATTTATTTTATTTTATTTATTTAACAGGTTTTTTTACACCGCCTTATCCTAAAATCAAAGCGGTTTACAATATAACAACAAAACTTTACAGAGATCTTGAGGTCTATGTAAGGGTGGCATGCGGGAAATGCTGACAGGCATAACTTATGAAAATGTGTAGATGTATAATTTGTAGATGTATAATCTGAGTTACAGGCTATAGGGATCATTCTGATCCTGAATAGCGGGGGCTGGATGTCCGACATGGACGTCTAGCCCCTGCCATTCCCCTAGACCCAATTCGGAGCACACAGCTCCCTGCACATACTGCTGAGATGTGCAGGGAGCTCTGTATGAGAGCAGGAGGGACCGGGCCGGAGGTGGAGTGAGGGCAGACCAGAGGCGTGACTTTCAAACCGGACGTACAGGGCTTATTCCAGTGTCAGCTCTTTATGTCTGGGCTGGAGGAATAAGTCGTCCCCCCCCCCCCATGGAGGAGGACAGTCATGCCAGGCTGGGTGCACCCAATTCTGACCCCGCGGGGACATACAGCCCATGCGGGATCATAATTGGGCGCATATCTGGCCTGTCCAGATTCTGGATGTTCGGAGAGGCCGGACAGGATCCAATGAAAATGGGTCGCTGTGCAAACAGGCTCACTATCCAGCTACCTTTATCAGACGGCTTTAAACTTGATACCCTCTCTATGTCCCCATGGCCCAGTAAAATATAAATATGCATGTATAGACATGTAGTTGTCTAAGCTGTGTAGTCTCTCATGAAAAGAGAGTGTAGTGGTACTGCTCCCCCACCCCCCTTATATGGGATAAAATTGCTTACTTGGCATTTTTCCTGCAGAGAAGCAACAATGTTGTCTTGTATGTCTCACATTAGGTAGATATAGGAGGTGTGCTTTTCTCACATTAGGTAGATATAGGAGGTTTGCTTTTCTCTGATCAGAGAAGGGCTGAACTTTTACAGAGCTCTGCTAGTGAGTGGATATTTGCCTCCTGGGACATCTTACTGTGAGTTCTAGCTGTTTATTTAATTATTTACTGTTTGTCTAACTGTTTGTTTGTTTAATTATTTATTGTTTGTCTTAGTGGTGTGCTAGTTCAGCCTTCTCAGCTGTACTTACCTTGCCTCTCTCAACTAACTGGGCTTTGTGTGGTAGCCATTTTGAATTAAATCTCTCTCCCCAGAACCTGCTGTTTGTTAAGCTTTTTTCCTGTCCTTGCCTTCCTGAGTGAATCCTCCCCCTCCCCCATCCCCCTGAGGTATTGTGTAGCCTTCTTCCTGTTTTCTCCACGTGTGCATAGGCTGTTTTAGTTTGCTTTTCTCTGATCAGAGAAGGGCTGAACTTTTACAGAGCTCTGCTAGTGAGTGGATATTTGCCTCCTGGGACATCTTACTGTGAGTTCTAGCTGTTTATTTAATTATTTACTGTTTGTCTAACTGTTTGTTTGTTTAATTATTTATTGTTTGTCTTAGTGGTGTGCTAGTTCAGCCTTCTCAGCTGTACTTGCCTTGCCTCTCTCAACTAACTGGGCTTTGTGTGGTACCCCCATCCCCCTGCTGAGGGTTCAGGACAGGGTACCTTGTAACTGCCCTCTTTAATAGGACTTATCTCCCTCCCTCCCTCCCCAGCACCCACCCACCCCTGGGGTAATTGTAGTTTTATAGGTACTTGCACATCTTAGAGGAAAGGGGCTGCTCTCAGGTGCAGCTCTTAATCCAAATCAGTCATACACAGAGGACCTGAGATTAATTAAGCTTCAGGTACACAGGGTGTATTAGGGGTATTAGATACACTTTTATTAGTATAAGCATCTACACCAATCCTTATTATATACTGAAATTAAAAGACCTAAACACAAGCTTTAAACTAAGATGCAGACAGAGGTCCAGCAACGAGATGGGGGTTCTCCAGTCTTTTGCATTGAGTATCACATGTATGATTTTCTCCCAGTTGGTGAGAGGTCCTACATATGCACTAAGTGCAGGGAGCTCTTTGCTCTCAGGGAACGAGTCCGTTCTCTAGAGGCTAGAGTAGCAGACCTAGAAGACATAAGAAAGACAGAGAAGTACATGGACGAGACCTACAGGGATATAGTCCTGAAGTCCCACCTCCAGTCTGGCAGCATCCCTGTTGCCATGGAGGAGAGAGGTCACGTGACAGGAGAGCATCACCCTGGTGTGGCAGGAAGTGATCCTGTAACTAGGACCTGTCCTCCAGGTGATGTAAAACCCTCTCGCACCGAGGACGTTTCTCCAGGGCCATGTCCCCATGAGGGGAGGGTCAGGACAGCTGTTATAGTTGGTGATTCAATCATTAGGAATGTAGATAGCTGGGTGGCTGGTGGACGTGAGGATCGCCTGGTAACATGCCTGCCTGGTGCGAAGGTAGCAGATCTCACGCACCGCCTAGATAGGATCATAGATAGTGCTGGGGGGGAGTCTGCTGTCTTGGTACATGTTGGTACCAATGACATAGGAAAATGTGGTAGGGAAGTTCTGGAGGCTAAATTTAAGCTTTTAGGTAGTAAGTTGAAATCCAGAACTTCCAGGATAGCGTTCTCCGAAATGCTTCCTGTTCCACGTGCAGGACCCAAAAGACAGGCAGAGCTCCGGAGTCTCAATGCGTGGATGAGACAATGGTGCAAGGATGAGGGTTTTGGATTTGTTAGGAACTGGGGAACATTCTGGGGAAAGGGGGGGCTCTTCCAAAGGGATGGGCTTCACCTTAATCAGGATGGGACCAGACTGCTGGCATTAACCTTTAAAAAAGAGATAGAGAAGCTTTTAAACTAGAAAATAGGGGAAAGCCGACAGTCACCCAGGAGCGCATGGTTCGGACAAAGGTATCCTTGAAGGATACTACCAAAAGCAGTGAGGTTCCAAAAGGGAGTATAGTAGCCCAAATGCCCTTGAGTAAGGAGCAGACAGAGCATAAAGATTCCCAATTACCCATGCCTACCAATAGCCAGATTAATATTAATAAAATACAGTCTCTAAAATGCTTGTATGCCAATGCTAGAAGTCTAAACAATAAGATGGGAGAATTAGAATATATAGCACTAAATGAGAGGTTAGATATGATTGCACTCTCAGAGACATGGTGGAAGGAGGATAACCAGTGGGACACTGTGATATCTGGATACAAACTATATCGTAATGATAGAGCTGAACAAATTGGTGGAGGGATTGCGCTCTATGTTAGAGAGGGCATTGAGTCAGAAAGGATTAAAGTTTTGCAGGGAACAAAATTTGCTGTAGAATCTCTATGGATTGAAATTCCATTTATGAAGGGGAAGGTGATGGCAGTGGGAGTATACTATCGACCACCTGGCCAGAATGAACAAATGGATGATGAAATGCTCAAAGAAATCAAGGAAGCTAACAAAAGCCACAACAGAGTAGTAATAATGAGTGATTTCAATTACCCCGGTATCGACTGGGACAGTGTCACAGCAGGACAAGCTAAAGAGATAAAGTTTCTAGATGAAATGAATGACTGCTTCTTGGAGCAGCTGATTCATGAACCGACCAGAGGGGAAGCCATACTGGACCTAGTCCTTAGTGGAACGCCAGATCTGGTGCAAGAAATAAGGGTGTTGGGACCACTTGGCAATAGTGATCATAGTATGATCATGTTTGATTTAATCAGTGGAGGACAGATAGTAAAGGAATCCACAGTACTACCTTTTAACTTTCAAAAGGGAGACTATGATAGAATGAGGAATATAGTTCGGAAAAAACTAAAAGGAGCGGTTCCAAAGGTTAAAGACTTACAGCAAGCTTGGGTGTTATTTAAAAATACTATCCTCGAAGCCCAAACCAGCTGTATTCCACGCATTAAGAAAAGTGGAAGAAAGTCCAAAAAACTGCCAGCATGGTTTAAAGGTGAGGTCAGAGAGGCTGTTGCTGCCAAAAGAGCAACCTTCAGGAAATGGAAAAAAGAGCCAAATGATGAAAACTGGAAACAGCACAAGCACTGGCAAGTTAAATGCAAAGCATTGATAAGGCAGGCAAAGCGGGAATTTGAGAAGAAACTTGCTACGGAAGCAACAACACGAAATAAAGACTTTTTCAAGTACATTCGTAGCAAAAGGCCTGTGAGAGAGTCAATTGGACCATTAGATGATAGAGGGGTAAAAGGGGCAGTAAGAGGAGACAAGGCTATAGCAGAGAGACTGAATGAATTCTTTGTTCGGTCTTTACTGAGGAAGATGTAGGGATGTTACCCAAGACTGAAGTGGTATTTAAAGGTGATACTGCAAAGGAATTGAGAGAAATATCGCTACACCGGGAAGATATATTACAACTATTTGATAAACTGAATAGTAGCAAATCACCTGGACCGGATGGTATACATCCCAGAGTGTTGAAAGAACTGAAATATGAGATTGCAGACCTGTTATTGGTAATCTGTGAACTTTCATTAAAATCATCTGTAATACCTGAAGATTGGAGGGTCGCCAACGTAACACCAATTTTTAAAAAGGGTTCCAGGGGTGACCCGGGAAATTACAGACCGGTGAGCCTGACGTCAGTACCAGGGAAAATGGTAGAAACCATCATAAAGAACAAAATTACACAGCATGTAGATAGTCATGGCCTAATGGGAGACAGCCAACATGGCTTTAGACAAGGAAGATCTTGTCTTACTAATCTGATCTGTTTTTTTGAAGGTGTGCATAAACAGGTAGACAAAGGTGAGTCGGTTGATATAGTGTATCTGGACTTTCAGAAAGCTTTTGACAAGGTCCCCCATCAGAGACTTTTGGCGAAGCTAAAAAGTCATGGGATAGGAGGCAGTGTACTATTGTGGATCAGGAACTGGTTAAAAGATAGAAAGCAGAGGGTAGGGCTAAATGGCCAATATTCCCAATGGAAAAAGGTGAATAGTGGAGTACCCCAGTGATCTGTACTGGGTCCGCTACTTTTTGACATATTCATAAATGACCTGGAAAAGGGAATAACTAGTGAGGTTATCAAATTTGCAGATGACACAAAACTGTTTAAAGTTGTTAAAACCCAAGAGGATTGTGGAAAACTGCAGGAGGATCTGGATAAATTGGAAGACTGGGCATCCAAATGGCAGATGAAATTTAATGTGGACAAGTGCAAAGTTATGCACCTAGGAAAGAACAACCCACACTATAGTTACACGATGCAAGGCTCCACATTAGAAACCACCACCCAGGAAAAAGATTTAGGAGTCATCGTGGATAACATGTTAAAGCCCTCCGCCCAGTGTGCAGCGGCGGCCAAGAAAGCAAATAGAATGCTAGGTATCATAAGGAAAGGGATGGAGAATAAAACAAAGGATATTATAATGCCTCTGTATCGCTCCATGGTACGACCGCACCTTGAATATTGTGTGCAATTCTGGTCACCGTATCTTAAAAAGGACATAGAGTTATTAGAAAAAGTACAGAGAAGAGCCACCAAATTGGTGAAGGGGATGGAAGGCTACTCCTATGAAGAGAGGCTAAAAAGGTTAGGGCTCTTTAACCTAGAAAAGAGACGGCTGAGGGGAGATATGATAGAGGTGTATAAATTAATGAATGGAGTGGAACGGATAAACGTGGATCAATTGTTTACGCTATCAGAATATAGAAGGACTAGGGGACATGTAATGAAGCTACAGGGTAAACTATTTAAGACAAATAGGAGAAAATATTTCTTCACTCAACGTGTAATCAAACTCTGGAATCTGTTACCGGAGGATGTAGTAAGGGCTGTTAGTATAGCTGGGTTTAAAAAAGGTTTGGACAAGTTCCTGGAGGAAAGGTCCATAAACCACTATTAAAAAGGGACCCAGGATATCAATGCTTGGCCTAGTACAAGCACTGCAGAACCTGTGTCTTTTGGGGAAACTGCTAGGTACGTATGACCTAGATTGGCCACTGTTGGAAACAGGATACTGGGCTTGATGGACCTCGGTCTGACCCAGTATGGCATTTCTTATGTTCTTATGTTCTTATGTGTTTATGGTACTTCTAACTCTGCTGAACTATTTGTCAAACTTCCTGAAATGTGTTAGGTAGACAGGGTCACACTTAGAACTGAAAAACTGAAATACAGCTCTCAAAGTGGAGGAGTTGACAGCACCCTAGGAACAGGAGGTACCAGAACTCAAAAGCCTCAAAGCTGTAGGATTATAGCAACATACCATATGACAGCAGATAAAGACCAATATGGTCCATCTAGTCTGCCCAATAAGGTAGCTAGCATAGTTGTACCCAACACGCCATTCAGATCACTCCCCCTCTATTCCTCTGTTTAGACTTGTACCTGCCACTCCAGGGAGGTCAGCCCCTCTATTTGTTGAAGTAGAAAAGGAAACATTGGGAAGCTAAAGGTAGTGGTGGTTGATGACTCTCTTCTGAGTAGTACACAATGTCCCGGGACGTGTTTTGTCTGCCTACTGCCAAGATCCAAGATGGATTTCCTTTCTAAATTTTAATTGCTTTAATTCAATTTTGTAAACCACTGCAATTTTATTAGGCGTGAAAGAGTAGCCTAATAGTTGGAGTACTGGCTTGGAATCCAAGAGATCAGTGTTTAATTCCTATTAGCACTCTTTGTGGCCTTGGGCAAGTCGCTTAACCCTCCACTACCTCAGAAAAAAAATCCAACTTATCAATGTCCCTGTTTAATGTACATTACCAAGTTTAAGTTACAATGTAAACCACTTTCACTGAAATGATAAAGCAATATAAAAAGCCTGTTAAATAAATATATTTTGAAATGTGGTATAGGAAATTTTAAATAAACCATAAACCATACAGACTCCTCAAGCCTAATGACTGTTTTCCATGCTATTCATCCATGTTGGCAGAAATAATAATGCTAGGTTCCCACCTAAGCATATCAAAAGAGAAGGTGAAGCAGATAGGTGCACATCTGGTATTCAACTCAGTCCTCCCTGTTAAGATCAAGGACAAGGCTGAGAGGCTCCCATCCTAGAGATGAATGCATGGATGCATGGATGGCACCATCAAAAGTGGTTTGGCTTCCTGGACCATGGCATGGTTTTGCAAGGGCTGCTGAACAGAATGGCTTCCTCATATTAAGAAGGGACAAAGTGTCTTCCACAACAAGGATGGGTGAGCATACCCCTTGGGTAAAGACAACATTAAAGAATGTTATAGAAAAGGGGGAAAAGGGCAACTTCTAGAGAACTGTGTACAGTACATTGCAAAAGTATTCATCCCCTCTGTGTTTGTCCTGTTTTGTCACATTACAACCTGGAATTAAAATGGAGTTTTGGGGGTTAGCACCAAGTGATATACACAACAGGCTTATGACTTTGAAGGTGAAAAAATATTCTTTATTGTGATACAAACAACAATTAAGGCAAAAAAAACCCAAACTGAAAGCAAGAGTGTGCATATGTATTCATCCCCCAAAGTCAATATGTTGTAGAGCCATATTTTGCTACAATTACAGCTGCAGATCTCTTGGGGTATGTCTCCATTAGCTTAGCACATCTAGCCACTGGGATTTTCACCCATTCCTTAAGACAAAACTGTTCCAACTCCTTCAAGTTAGATGGGTTGCGTTGGTGTATAGAAATCTTCAAGTAATGCCACAGATTTTTTAATTGGTTTGATGTCTGGGATTTGACTAGGACATATCAAGACATTTAAATGTTTCCCTTTAAACCAGCTTTAGCAAGATGTTTAGGGTCATTGTTCTTCTGGAAGTTGAATCTTTGTCCCAGTCTCAAATCTCTGGCAGACTGAAACAGGTTTTCTTCAAGAATTGCTTGCATTTAGTGCCATCCTGACCAGTTTTCCTGTCCCAATCTAAGTCATAAGAACCTAGCAGTTTCCCCAACAGACACAGGTTTCACAATGCTTGAATTGGCTCAAGCAGTGATATCCTGGGTCAATTTTAATAATGGACCTTTTATGGACCTTTCCTCCAGGAACTTGTCCAAACCTTTTTTAAACCCAACTACACTAACAGCTTTTACTACATCCTCCGGTAACAAATTCCAGAGTTTGATTACACGCTGAATGAAAAAAATATTTTATCTTATTAGTCTTAAATAGGTTATCCTGTAGTTTCATTGCATATCCCCTAGTCGATCTATATTCTGATGACATAAACAATTGATCTATGTTTACCCATTCCACTCCATTCATTAATTTATAGACCTCTATCATATCTCCCCTCAGGTTGAAGAGCCCTAACCTTTTTAGCCTCTCTTCATAGGGGTATTCTTCCATCCCCTTTACCCTTTTGGTGGCTCTTCTCTGTACCTTTTCTAATAATACTATATCCTTTTTAAGATATGGCGACCGGAATTGCACCATTGAATGATACAGAGGGATTATAATATCCTTTGTTTTATTTTCCATCCCTTTCCTTACCTAGCATTCCATTTGCTCTCTTGGCATTCCATTTGCTCTCTTGCACACTGGGTGGAGGGTTTTAACATTTTATCCACGATGACACCTAAATCTTTTTCCTGAGTGGTGGTTCCTAATGTGGAACCTTGCATCGTGTAACCATAGTTTGGGTTGTTCTTTCCTAGGTGTATAACTTTGCACTTGTCCACATTAAATTTCATCTACCATTTGGATGCCCAGTCTTCCGATTTATCAATTTCCTCTTGCAATTTTCCACAATCCTCATGGGTTTTAACAACTTTAAATAGTTTTGTGTCATCTGAAAATTTGATAACCTCACTCATTATTCCCTTTTCCAGGTCATTTATGAATATATCAAAAAGCAGCGGACACAGCATAGATCCCTGGGGTACTCCACTATTCACCTTTTTCCATTGGGAAAATGGTGTTGGAAAGTATTGTGTTTGCACCAAACATGGCTTTTCCCATGATAGCCATAAAGTTCATTTTTCATCTCATCTGACCACAGAACCTTCTTCCATGTATCGGGGGGGGGTCTGCCACATGTTGTTGTGCAAGCTCCAAACGTGTTTTCTTATTTCTTTCTTTAAGCAATGGCTTTTTTTTCTGGCCACTCTTCCATAAAGCCACACTCTGTGGAGTGAATGGTTTAAAGCGGTCCTGTCGACAGATACTCTCATCTCTGCTGTGGATCTCTGCAGCTCCTTCAGTGTTATCCTTGGTGTCTTTGTAACATCTCTGATTAATGCCCTCCTTGCCTGGTCTTTGAGTTTTGGTGGGTGGACTTCTCTTGTCAGGTTTGTAGTGGTGCCATATTCTTTCTATTTTGTTATAATGGATTTAATGGTGCTCTGTGGGATATTCAGAATTTGGGATTTTTTTTATAACCTAACCCTGATCTATACTTCTCCACAACTTTGTCTCTGACCTGTTTGGAGTGCTCCTTGGTCATGTTGCTTGCTTAGTGGTGTTGCAGAGTCAGGGGCCTTTCTGAACAGGTATCATGTGACAGATCATGTGACACTGATTGCACACAGGGAGACCCTAATCAACTAATTATGTGACTTCTGTGGTGAATTGGTTGGACCAGATCTTATTTAGGGGTTTCATAGCAAAAGGGATGAATACATACACACTCACAACTTTTCAGTTTTCACTTGTTTGTTTTATATATACTAAGTAGTTTATTGTCATTTCACTTCACCAATTTGGACTATATTGTTAGGTCCATTACCTAATATCGAAATGAACCTCCATTTTCAATCCAGGTTGTATGTAGTGTGACAAAACAGGACAAAAACCAAGGGGATGAAAACTTTTGCAAGGCACTGTAGTATGGGAAAGAAAGTTCTGGATTTAGAGGCTATGATGGAGCAGGATAACCTGGATATAGTGGCAGTCATGAAGAAAGTGGGGTGGGCTCCCAGATTTAAGGATATACTGCTAGCGTGCCTGTTTACAGGTCATTCGTCAATAGTCATCAATCTGCCACAAGTACATTGGGCATGGTTGGAGACACAATTTCTTTGCCCATATCCATTTTCTTATTTTTGGAGCTAATTTATGGATAGGTTATACCATTTGGCAGGTTTTTCAAGGTTGTAATCTCCTTATACTCCATGGATGTTGGAGGTTTTTATTAGAGAGATGAGGAATGAATTAAGAAGATATGAAAAGGGACAAGTGGTCAGCTTCAGATTTTCCTTGTGTTTTGAGACTAGCTCTTTTGTCTATAAGGATCATCTGGGATTTCTATATGGGATGCAGCTCTCCTTTTTTCGGTTCTTTGAAATTTGACATTTTGCTTTGAATGCTGATAAAAAGCTGATGTGGTTGTGTCATACCCTCCTGTTTGAGAAGGTTGCCTTGTCCCAGGAACCAGGAGCAAAGACTTGGTATCCAAATTATATAAAACTCGATGCAGACGCGTGTGCCCAGCACTCCTCCTATATTAAATGGTGAGAGCATGGAGTAGTAGTAAAGGATGATGTATTTCAACAACTATTTTGGAATATTCATTTAAGTGCTGAGCATCAAAATTAAAATCTAAATGTGGGTATATCATGCCCCACGCTAGATAAATAAAGGGGATCCTAATGAGTCTGCACTTTGTTGGAGGAAATCCGGTGTGATGGGGGACTGAGTGTGTGTGGTGGCTCTGTCCATTTATTCAGAAACTTTGTAAGGAGGTTTGCTCAATTATTCATGAGGTGATGGGGATATTAATCCTGGATGGTATTTATGTACTGCTGCTTGGCACTGATTTGGTCACTGCTCCTTTGACATATTTAACGAACCTTATACAATTGTGTTATTAGTGGCAAGATGCTGTCTGGCCTGTTTTATGGAAGAGGGAACTCTTGTCAACATCCTCCTCTGGTTGGTTGGGAAAGGTTTGGGACATTTTTAAATTAGAGAAATTGACGGCGGAGGTTCATGTCGGGGTAGCTCGATTTGTCCTAGTTTGGCCCCCCTGTATACAATTTGAGGGCATTCTCTTGCAATCTTAGGTGGGATTGGAGCACTTTCATTACTTTAGTGGAATAGGTAAAGGGCTTAAGATTCTCCCTATATTTGTTCATGAGGTTTTTATTTCTTTTAAGTGAACTCTAATGCTAGCTGTGCCTTGTTCTAAACCCCAGGTAGAGGGGGGGAAGGGTTGTTTGTTTGAGCTGTTTGCTCATTGTTTGTTTATTCTCCAGAGTTCGGGGGGATTAATCGATGAGGAGGCCAGAAGGATTAGGCCACAGTAGAATGTTCTTCTGTATTATTATTTCATTGATGTAGCCAAAGAGGTTGCATCCTGATGTCTTTAGTCTTTACTGTTCATTTCTTCATTTTGCTCTGTTCTTTTTGTGGTTACTGTACTCTCTGGAGTGTGACCTTTAATAACTTTAATAAAATGTTTGAAATGAGAAAAGTAGAAAGACAGAAAGTACAACACCGTATCATGTATTTAAATATGCATAGTACTATGCTCACCTGATTTGGCAATAGTGGTTGGGGCTGCAAGAAGAAGTTATATGACATGTTATAAGTCTTAGCAATAACACAGGCATCCATGTAGAAGGACTGCACTGATAGAATCAAACAGCATTTGGGATGCCTGGCAGGCTGCATATTCTGTAATTAGCTAGAAGTCCCAGAAGAAAACCAAGGGGTATGTTTACTAAACGGGACACTTGTGCGGGGCGCACCTGAGCGCCCTAAAATGATGCATTTAAGTGCACTTAAGCACCCCGTACGCATGCGCGGCACATTAACGGGTCCCGCACGTGTGCGCCGAAAACGCGCACGTTTGCGGGGCGCTCATGTGCGATAGAGGCGTAGAAAGGCAAAATGAGGGCGGGGGAAGGCCCCCGAGGGGCGGAGAGATGGGGTCAATGGGTGGAATGTGGGAGGGGAGAGACTCCCCGCACAGGAGCGTGCCCGAATTTACAAGGAAAAAATACCTCCAGTGAAACACTCGCGGTAGAAAGCATTTAAAGGGAAGAGAAACCATTTCCGTCAGCAATGTACAGGAAAACCGGGGAAACCCGTAAAACGTGAGCAGTGTGATACATGTGCACAGCACAAAAGTGCAAATAAAAATAGAAAATGACCACAACAGAACTATTAAAAATAGTAATTCAGCTGGGGAACAGTTATAGTGATGGGCAAATACAGAAAACACACCCAGCAAAGCTCCAGAAAAAAGAAATGAATTTTGGAAGGGTTTACGGAGCGGAGAGTCTTCCAAAAAACATTTCCTTTTGTAGAGCTTTCCTGGGAGTGTTTGCTATGGTTGCCCATTAATATCACTGTTGCCCAGCGTGGTGATATTTTATCCCCCATTTCCCGTGGTCATTTCCGGGGTTTATGTGCACGTTTGTCACCAGACAGGGTGCATATGCCCACAGTAAATTTGCGTAGAGCAGGGTTTGTGACTCCATCCTGCCAGGCTTACTACCTCCAGGGGCTGCACTGTCTATGTGGCCATAGTGTGGTGCAGCAGACAGAGTCAGTACCTCTATGACCAGAGGTTCAAAGCCCAGCTGGGGCACTTGCCAGCCCAGTCCCTATATTTTACCTAAACACAGATAGCGCAGACACCCCTGTATTGCAGGGGACATAAGCATGGGGAAAACACCCATATTTTACCCAACAACGCACACACACCACAACAATGGGCATTACCCACAGCCAAGTACCCCAAATGCAGTCCCGTACTGCCACATTCCAATCAGGTCACCTGCTTTTTATGGGAGAAGCTCATGCCAGCATGTTGGCGGACGAGTACATGTGGTGCAGGGGGCAGTGGCTGCTAGCGACAGAAGACAGAGGCCTAGCCATGTGCAGGCTGGCACAGTCCACAGCAACAGACAGGCCCTGCCGGATCCACAGTCATGCCCTATCCAGGGAATTCAGCCAATCTGTGGCTACACAGTGGTGCAGTGCACACAGACAGTGCATGCAAGAACAGAAGGTCACAGGTTCAAAGACCAGTTGGGGCTACTGGCAATCCTGCCCACATATTTTCCCCACAAATAAACAGTGACAGTAAGGACACACCTTTCGTGACGAGGACATATGCAATGGTAATACGTCTATCTTTTACCCCCCTGAGCACAGACACCATGAACAGGGGCAGAACCTACAGCAGAATCCCCCAAATGCACTCCTGCTGGGCCACACACCAGTCAGGTTCCATGCTGCCACTCATACAAATGCCTGTGCTGTATATCTATGCACCACCCCCATGGCATGTAGATGTAGCTCATGCATATTCATGAGGGACAGCAGGAAGACCCGAACAGTGTGATGCAAAACTGGACTGGAGTGAGGAAGCGCTGCCGTAAAGCAGCAGCCAACAGGGGCAGACACACCCACACCCACAGGCCCCATTGGCCAATGTCTCCTGTAGAGGCAGAACATTGGACCTTGCGTGCATCTCCCAATACCAGTACCTGCATACCTTAGCAATGTCACCCTACACCTGAGGTACACAGCTCTGAAACGTTTGCTAAGAGTACAGGCTGATAGATATCCCTACGTTACGCACATACTGCTAGTTGACCCCATCCGAACAATCTGTTTGGTGTCTGCGGTGCGTGCTCCAGGCCTGGCCTCTGACGGTGTTCACCACCCTGGGGAGTGACCCCCAGCAGTACTGTGTACCATATCCATGCCTGTGCCGTGCCCAGGACCGGTGTGGTGGCCAAGGCTAATCACCCCCTCAATAGTAGCACAATGCTGGCATAGGTGTGGGAGTGTGTGTCTGTCTATACAGTGTGTGTTGGCTGCAAACACCTTCCCCAACCCACACTGCCAGCACTACTGCCAGTATTGGCCTGCCAATGTGCATAATGAGCAGCAAGGTGCCATGGGTATAGGTCAGACATCTGCACAGGGCATAGGGCACTGGCTGTGACATTGTAGTGCCAGGCCACCACCTACACAGACAGGGTGACCTCTGTATGTGCTGCTGGGGGAACACTCTCACCCTGAGTGTGCAGTGATGACAGCATGGCTAGGCACCCCCATAGTGCTGTATTGTGTTTCTCTCTTGCAATATATATGGGTTTCCTGTTGGGGCCTCCTCACAGAACTCTCTGCTTGTGTGTGCTGCCACCCCAGTTTTGGGTGCATGCATTTCCATCATGGCTAACCAGCAGACTGTTCACAGCTGGTATGTGTCTTGATGGAGTGCCTTGCAGGGTGCAGTGGCTGATGGCTTGCTGCAGGTGAATATCAGATAGTGCTGGGGGTGCACCTTTGGATATCCAGGCTTAAAGTCTGTCTGATATTGTGTTATGGATGTGTGTGGAGCTGCTTGGACTGCCCTGTAGGGTGTCTGTTCCCTAGCAGGACTGGGGTTTGATGGTCCACTCTACTGCCATTGGTGGGGGGGGGTTACTTTGACCACCTAGGGATCCATGGGGGTTTCCACTAACTGAGACAGACAGAGATATCCAACATGTTTCTGCAGCACCTTCCTATCTCACAGGTTAGTACTGTTGTAGAGCTCTATCATGGCCTCATCCAGCCATGGCTGGTGTTGTGGACCTGGTCCTGGGCACCACATCACACCCTCAGGGTGAGCACAGTACCCGCACAATGCCGGTGTGTAGCTACTCTTTGCTGGTAGTCCACCCGCTCAGGACCCCCTACCAGGCCGAGGTGTTGTGTGGGTGCACATGGACAATTCCCCCTACCAGGCCGGGTAGCTGTTGGGGTGCATTCCCCATCTTGTGTGCATCTGTGGACAGCTGATTTGCATGTGCAGTGCATCATGGGTACAGGTGGCCTAACCCTATCCTGTCTACAACAGCAGACTGTCTGTGGGGTGACGTGCAGGCTCTCTGCAGCCAGCCAGGGGCTTGCTGTCAGCTATAGAGCTGTAGCCCAATGGTTATATCACTCCCTGTACAGCCAGAGGTCATGGGTTCAAACCCACAGTGGGGCCTTTTGATAGGGCTGTCCACAGCTTTATTTTTATTTACTGTACATATGTCTATGCCGGCAAAACCACACACAGCTTACTATACCCATTAGGTGCCTCTGAGAGTGCTTTATAGGGCGCCCTATAGGCCACCTTATGGTTGCCATCCATATAGGGTGCACTATACATTATCCTGTGTCGCAACATACATGGTGCCCTATAGGGGACATTCTAGGGTGCCTTGGCAGACAGTGCACTGTAACATGTGCCTTACGGGCATCCGTATGTTAACACACTGTGAGAGCGGGTTTACTAGTGGTGGGAAATAAAATATAAATGGAAGGCCTCCTACAGCACTCCTCACCATGATACATACTGCCCCAGCCAGCCTTGTTCACTGGGCACTGTGAGGGGTTGAACCCCTGGCCCCTGCACCATTGGTCAGTGTCTTAACCATTATGCTGTGGCTCTGTTCCTGTGTTTGTGCATCCGCGCGCAGCCTTGTAGCCATCAGCGCGCCATCTTGTGGCGCACTAAATTGACAGCGCGCCGCCTTATGCCGCACAACATGGAAATGCCCCTAAAATAATGCCTCAGCCAGCTGTCTTCAATGTGCACTGCGGGGAATTGAACCCATGATCCCTGCACGAATGGTCAGTGTCTTAACCATTATGCTATGGCTCCATTCCTGTTATTTGCACATCAGCGCGCCACTTATCCCTCCCACTATTGGACTGCCCCTCACACATCAGTGCGCCGCCTTCTGCCCACCGGCTCGCCGCCTTCTGTTGCCCACATTTATCAGCGCACCGCCTTCTGCCGCCCAAACTTAACAATGCGCCGCCATCTTCCACCCACACTAAACAGTGCGCCGCCTCATGCCGTAATAAAAATAAAGGGTGCCGCCTTCTGCCACCCAAAATTAATATGCCTCCTAAACCACTTTTGCCCATAAATGTTGATGCCTCAGCTGGTCTTTTTTGTTGAGCGCAATGGGGGTTTGAACCCCTGGTCCCTGCACCATTGGTTGGTGTCTTCACTGTTGTACTACAGCTCTGTTGTTTGGTTTTGCAGTAGCGCCCCACTTAGCCTTCCCACGCGCTAATGTGGGCCCCGCACATTAGCGCGACGCACACACGTACGGTCCGGTTTTTTGCTTTTTTCTGCCTGGCCCGCCCACTCCTTATATGGCACCAGCACACTAACGGGAACCCGCACAGCAACGGTGTTTAGTAAACATGCCCCCAAGTCTGTCTGGCAGCCTACAGGAAGGGCCTACAATAGCAGCCTCCATAGTAATAGTAACTATTTAGATCAGTGCTTCCCAAGCTTTTATCCAATATGAGCTACAAAAATTCTTAAAAATTCATGTAATTGCAATAGATGATGAAAACAAAATAGCAGACCTTCTCTCCCCTACCCTTCTTCCTCCTCGCACTTGTCCAGCATGATGGCAGAAGCAGCAGACATAGTAGTAAGAGAAGCAGGAGTCAACATAGGGACCATTTGTCAGTGTGCGTTCACAGATCCCAGTACTCTGCATGGGTTTCCAGTCTAACAGAGAGGGGGGCTGATAAGTCTCTGGCCTTGTAATGAAACAGAAAGCTACGGGCACACTTCAGGACTATGCCCGTAGCTTTCTGTTTTGTTACAAGGCCAGAGACTTATCAGCCCCCCTCCTCCCGTATATGGCAAGTTGCTCAGGGGACCTAAGAAGTTGAATATTTTTGAAACAGTCATGCTAGTATTGCTGACTATTTAGATTATTAGTCTTGTGGGAAAGGTGAGAACTTGGGGAAACTTTGTGCAAAGTTCATATTTCATATGGTGGAGTAAAAAGACAAAATCTAGCAGAAAGTTATGTTCTGTAGCTTGAACTTGGGATGATAACTGGGCAAACTTGATGGACTACATGGGGGCCCTTTTATTAAAGTGCACAGAGGTTTTGCAAATAAAGCTCTTTTAGCAAAAAACTAAACGCACAGTAATTGCAGCCACCATGTACTAACTACTTGGAGTGTAGCCAACATATTCCTAGCAATTTCTGCACTGAACAGTACCCTATTGCTGCTCAGCAGCATGCACAATTTTCCACAGGCACATTTAACAACACCTATTGAGGTGGTATTAGGTGAACGTGCACTAATTGCAAAGATTGCAGTTAGCGTGTGGTGTTTACCTCTACACTAAACTGGGCAATGCTCCCTAACATCTACTCCCTGCTCCAAACCCACCCACTTGCTCCCCTTATACCCCATGGATAGCACAAAAGTCCAGCTGCACTGTTACGGCCCCGTCTTAGCTGTCAGCGCGTGACCTAGCAACCTAGTACACCTTCAGTATGCACCAGAACATCCTTTAGAAAAAGACCCCCTAGTCTTTCATTTATTTATTTTGGCTATTGTTGTTGCATACTACATTCCAATGTTACTGTGTGAGTGCTGACCCCCTCACAATTCTGTTCAACTTTTCTTTGCAAATGGGGAGACTCCAAGAGGTATGTTTACCGAACTGTGGAAATGTCATTCGCGTTAGGTTCCGCGGTAAAGGTACAGATGCCCATATAAAGGCGTGGGTGGGGCATCATTATGGCAAGCCGTCAGGTAACGCGCTTTATAAGGCACGTTATAAGGCACCTTATTAGGCACAGTACAAGGCACGTGCCTTGTACTGTGCCTAATAAGGTGCCTTATAACGCGCCTTATAATGTGCCTTGTACTGTGCCTAATAAGGTGTCTTGTAACGTGCCTTGTACTGTGCCTAATTAGGAGCCTTATAACGCGCCTTATAATGTGCCTTGTACTGTGCCTAATAAGGTGTCTTGTAACGTGCCTTGTACTGTGCCTAATTAGGAGCCTTATAACGCCTTATACGGATTGTTGGCAACTGTGGTGAGCAGGGGCGGCCCAAGGGGGGTGCGGGGCCATGTGCGGAGACTCGGTGCGGGGCCTCATTTGCATAAGTGGCCTTATTTGCATAAATATTTGCATAATGTTACCATACACTAACTTTTAGTAAACATGTCTCTTAATGAGTGTATGGATAAAGAAAGACTAAAAGATTTCTACATTACTATAATCCAGTGCCAACCGCCAGGCACATTAGGAACTACTACAAACGCTGCCCATTTAGAACCCCCTCTGCCCGGATGAACTCTCCCGGCGTGGCTGAAGCCCTCTGTTCCGGCTTGCAGATACGCGAAGGGAGAGTGTCTCCCTCGCGTCTCTATTAAGCCCGCAGGGGCTGATTGGAAGCAGGGGCTGATGGGAAATTTCCCATCTGCCCCTGCGGGCTTAACAGAGATGCGAGGGAGACACTCTCCCTTCGCGTATCTGAAAGCCGGAGCAGAGGGCTTCAGCCGCGCCGGGAGAGTTCAGCCGGGCAGAGGGGGCCCCGCGGGACACTCCATGCTGCCGCGGCGGCAGCAGCCCATTTTTTTTTTTTTTTAAATTTCATTTAAAAAAAAAGCAGAATGTTCTTTGAGCGGGGCCCCCTGAAACGCGGGGCCCTGTGCAAAAAACATTCTTGCTCAATGGACGGGCCGGCCCTGGTGGTGAGGGTACTATGGTCTGGCAGCATGGATCTGAAAAGATATGACTGTCACAGGCAAGCAAAATATCTGCCTTGGACAGGAGGGAACAAAAAGGAATTTATTTATTTAACATTTCTTACATATTGCCTTTCATGATATCAAGGTGGTTTACACTGAACAAACTGAAATTATATTGAACAGGGCATTATAACTTGGAGATAACTATTTTACAGGGAACATGGGCTATGGAGGGTTAAGTGGCTTGCCTAAGACCACAAGGAGCACCTGTGGGACTAGAAACCCCAGTCCTTCTGGCCCAAGGTTGCTGTCCTCTAGTAGGATTTGAACCCCCAAACCTTCTGGCCTGAAGTACTTTGCCCCAACCACTAGGCCACTCCCCCACCAGCACCCATGATGCATTGCACATGCAGAACAGCGGCCTACAGCTGACCACCAAATGGGGTCTGCACCTCTCCGGTACTGCAGCGTGGTAAGACGGACTGACAGTGCATGATACTGGCACAGAGTAGCTACGGACCATGCCATTGTGCAGGTTCCGTGTTCACCCTGAGGGATAGGATGGGTGCCCAGCACTAGGTCCACAGTACATGTGGTGCTAGAGATAGGTCCTACTGCACATCCCCAGCACTGCCTGTATGTGATAGGTGTTCCCACCAGTACAGCTGAAGGTGCATCTGTTCCATCTGTGTTCTGCAGTCACATGTGGCCCTGTGGGACTAGACACCACCTAGATTAGTGTGTACCTGGTGTTAAGGTCTGGTTGCCATGGGTACCTGTTATCAGGGCAGTGGGGTGTCAAGACTCGCATGAGGGCAATGTAACACTACTACTATGGGTCAAAGTGGTACGTTCTATATACCCCAAGGGGCCTCAATCACCCCTTTTGTAGATGAGGGTGTGGTGGGACAGGTGATTTCACCCTACAGCATGGCTGCAATATCAGCAACCACAGCCCTCCAAGGCTACTGGGCCTGTGCCATACCTGTGACCACTGCAAGCCAACAGTGATGCTTGGGGTAGGCTCAACTGCCCCACACCATGGTCTGCCATTCATCAACAGTACCTGCAGCATCCTACAAGGCACTCCCACCATGCACAGGCAAACTGCAGATAGCCCACTAACCAGTCCACAGTACATGCTCACAGGGAAACCCTGTGCACCCAGAAATAGGATGCACAGCACAGACACCAAGCAGGTATTTCTGTGATTGGGGCCCCAAAACTGGGAACACACAGGTATCACTGCAAACAAATGATGTGGGCACATAGACATGCCATGGTCACTGCTCGGTCAGAGTGAGAGTGACCCCCAGCATGACATGCTGTGGCCACCCTGTTCATGCAGGTGGTGGTCGAGCACTACAGTGTCCCAGCCATTGCCCTCCACCCTGTGCAGATGCATCCTGGACAATCCGCCCTGTCTGGGCCATACCCACAATACCTTGCTCCTCATTATGCACATTTGCAGGCTAATGCTGGAAGCAGTATGAACAATGTGGGCTCAGTGAGGTGTTGGCAGACAAAAAAAAATGGAGAGACATACGCACACTCCCACACCTATCTCAGCATTGTGCAGAGATGAAGGTGGTTGACAATCCTACCTGCTGCACTGGTCCTGATCACAGTGCCGACATTGCTAATCTGTGCAGGGGGTAGTAGTAGTGCTCTGGTGATAACTGCAGCTCTGCGCTGGGGCCAACAGCCTGACACTCCATGAAGCTGTGGATAGTGGAGCCCTTGTGAGTGGGTGTCTGTACCCCTGTGCAACACTGTTTCAGGGTTTGCCCATGTTGTTGTTGTGGCTGCATTGTGGGCTAAAGCTATGGGGAGATGCTCTGCAGAATCCACAGATGGGACCTGAACATGCTGCTCTTGGACATGCTGGCTGAGTGTACTGCACCACACTGTTGCCACAGCAACATAATGGCCCCTGGGGCTATCTTTACGTTCCTCGGCCAGACCTCTTCTGCTGCACTGCATACCACATTCTGGTACAGGGCATGGCCTAGGTCCGCTGCAGGTGGGTGCCACTGCTTCCTCCAGCACAATCACCCACCCCCACTGCCATACCGCCATGACCATATGCTGTCGGTGCCGGTTGGGCCCCATCCCAGGCCATCCAGGGGGCAGGTAGGCGGCTGCCTAAGGTGTGGGTTCTGGGTTAGGGGTGCCTACATAGATGTCCATGCTTCCCCAGGCACCACCTGTCAATGTTATGTGCCCCTTGGGGTGCCTGCTGGGTAATGTCTTCTGGATGCGACACTGTGGGCCACAGACTCATGGGCATGTCTGACCCTGGTCAGTTGCTGTCTTGCTGGTTTCCATTTTCTGCATTCCTATGTGCCACCTTGGCAACCGCCTAGTCCACCCTGTGCCCCAGTAGCCCCCACTGCATGTCCTGCCTGCAGCCCCCATGCCCTATTTGTGCCATCACCATAGTGGTCTTTCATACCAGGGCACTATGCCATTGGTGCAAATGTATCACTACTATCACTTTTCTAGGGCTCCCTGGCTATGCTGTACATTGCTGACACAGAACTGGTTTCTCTCTCTTGCAAATGTGTGCTAACGCCAGGTTTTCAGTTGCGTTAGGATTCAGCCCTTAATTTCCCTGCTTTAGTGTGAAAGGGGCCTCTCCCCGCCCACTCCCCACCCATTGACCCCTTCTCTCCGCCCTCTCTCCACCCTTTTCTGGACTTACCACGGCCGGGAACATTAAGGCGCGTTATGTAACGTTAAGGCGCCTTAACGTTACATAATGCGCCTTAACGTAGCCACTGCTACATTATCGCAGTTTAGTAAACATACCACCAAGTGTCTGCAGGACAGAAAATACAATTTCATTTTATAAAGTGGGAAGTAGGAAAAGCAGAAAAGTATAAAACAGTAAATTAATTACAATAGCAGGTAAAGCTATTGAAATATACCTGAAGAAAAGGATAGTACAGTATCTTGAAAAAAGAAAATACAAACCTTTTTTCAAAGGGGAGGCAGTAAAACTAGAGGGCATAAAATGAAGCTGCAAGGAGGTAAACTTAAAAGAAATGTCAGGAAATGCTTTTCACTGCTTGGAATGCCCTCCTGATGAAGGTGTTGGGGCACATACAGTGAGGGAATTCAGAATGGCATGTGACAGACACATTAGATCTCTTTATAACAAGAGGATACAATCAAAATAAACTTAACTATCTTTTATACTTCACTAAATAGAGCTGGGACATGAAAGGAACAGTGGGTACACCTGCTCTAGCCACCTTTACTAGACAGATTAAATGGACCATACTGGTCTTTATCTGCTGTCATATAGTATGAGCTCAATATTGAATTGAGCCAGCTATGTGTCACTGCAGCACATAGCCATCCCCACCAACCTCTAACCTTGGATATTCAATGCCAGGGTCATGTATGGCCCCGGCACTGAATATCCTGGATCATCGCACATGCCCAGGAGCCGCAGAAACTAACCAGGTAGTGGTGTTATTGCATGGCTACCCGGTTAGCTCTCATGAGCAAAACTAGCTTTTGCTTTGCCTGGTTTTACTTGCAGTATCGCCGCTACCCAGTTAGTGACTGTCGCCGCCTCTGCTCCAGCCCGGAACACCCATGACACGCCCCGATGCTAAGCAGTTTGTATCGGGGAATGTAGAGGAGATAATCGAGGCTATTTGTTGAATATCCCATTCATCAGCACTGACGTGGTTTACAGGTTTGTAAACCGTGTAAATGCCTTTCACATATCGTGCTCTATGTTACTATGTACAAGATCCCAAACAACATAAAGGTAGTTGTTCTGAATAAATGTAATCAAGTTTGTTGTTCAGATACCAGAATACTGAGTCAGATGTTTTCTCTTTAGACTTCAGTTGATGTTTGACACCATCCTATGTAGAAGACCAGTAAGCAAGTTATCCATTGTAGGAAAAAGATGAAAAGTTAAATTGGCAAGGAGGTGGTTGAGTAACAGAACTTAGAGAGCAGGGTTGTTAGCAGAGAAAACACTGATGGAGTGACCAGTCAAGTGCTTTAGGTTCCAGTGCTGAGTTTATGTTTTCTATATCTTTGTTAGTAGCATTATTAAGGGACTAACAGAAAGAAAACTGTGCAGCAGCAGTTTGTATTCAAGTGGAGACATTTAAGCACCTAGAATCAATTTAGAAAGCTGCTATAAAGTCCAGACTACCTGCAGAAAGACAAAATGGGCAGTAGGACAGACAGGAGAAACACACACAGAGGTGAATGCACTGGGCTTAGTCCTCAGACCTTGAGGTAGGGAGGAGTTTGATGGGTAAAATGCTTCTGCAGATTTTATTAAGGAGTTAAGGAACTGTCAGTGTTTTAGGAAGCTGACAGGAAAGCAATGTATTTGCGGTGAAAGTTTCTGAGCAGAAGCCATATGGAAGTATTTACCTAGCAATATTAAATACCTGGACAATTAGTCCATGCTTGGGAAAGAAACATACAAGCTGGAAGAGGTAACCTCTTTTCCGTTAGAAAAACACCCCGATGAAAGTTCTGCTAAAGGGCTGTTTGTTGGTTGGGAATGTTACTGGCAAAGGACCCAGAGAATATTCTCCTGAGAGATTAATGTTGAAAGGCTAAGGCTGTGATATGTAGAGGTAGACAAGCAAGTGCTTCAGTCAGCAATTGTGAAGCTGATACTGTACGCTGTAGTTGGTGAAGAGGTACAATAATGAATTAATGATTCCCTGTCTTGAAATTATGCTTTGCTGTAAGCTGTGCAAGTTGTGGGGTTATGTTTTCCAAAGATTTCAGGCTCATTTTAGTCCATCAGAATATACCCATTTGTTTAGTCTTCAGGAACCAACATATTTGTTTTTTCACCCCATTCATGCCCATTAAAGTCTATGAGGGAACTTATTTTGCAGAGGGATAGGCAGATATCCCGTGTCTTTTCAATCAAAGCTGCTTCGGTCTTGATAACAAGTATCTCTAAGAGCACTAGAAGTCACTAAATGTGCCACACACACATCCCCCCCCCCCTCCATGGCAGCAGAAGAGGGGAAAACACTGTACAGTAGCAGGATAAGTAACAGAAGCCACCATCAGAAGGGCAAAGTGGTACAAAGAGGACAATAAACATCTCGGGATAGTGGGAGCACACCAAGACACTTTGAGAGGAGTAAAATGGCAAGGAGACCAGCTCTAAGTTATGTCAAGAGGACCAACACAGCACCCAGATTGGCTGGAAGGCTTAAAACAGCAGAAGACATGGTACAAGCCCAGGTCAGAGGAGTGGCATGATTTCAGCTTAGCTGTGTGCCCACAAGTTAGAGTCCTGGCTCTGAGGACTTTGGTCCCAGAATAAAAAACTTAAGTACAGAGGAAGATCCCCCCTGGGTGGGAGAAGCACTCATGGATTGCCTAAATGACATGCTGAGGGATGTAAAGAAGAATCAGAGGATGCATCATGATGAAGGTCCCAAAAGCAGTGGGAGCAGGGCTGCAGCACTGGTCGCACCAGCCCAGAAAAGCTGAGAAAGACCAATGCAACAGCAAGATACTGTAGCTGGAAGCCCAGTAATGAAAGGCTAATATTTATGGCAGAAGACTGATAGTTCACAAGTACAGTAATGGAGGATGGTGGATGGTGGATGCGAGGGTTTATTTAGCTATCAGGCTGACCAGGTAGGCATCTCCTTCCTCCCCTGCACGTCATGTTCATCTCTCCTGTTAGAACTACTGTTCTCCTATCAAGGGTATAACATCAGCTATGCTTCCTTGCTAGAACCTCCAAACAAGTACAGACATTGAAATTTGAAAGGAACTTTGAAGAGAAAAGGTAGTGTCCCTCCACCGTGCAGGGGTCCGTTTCTCTCGGAATCAAGTTGAGACAGAGCGGGTAGCATATAATAAGAAGCCAAAGACACTCACAAAGATGTAAAACTGGATGAGAAGCAACTCAGAAAAATTCAAAGCCTACTGGCTGCAAACCATTCAGCAAGAAGGGTGGCATCAAACCTACATGGCATTTAGAGAGGGTAAAAAGTGTTTAGTGACTAAGCAGTGCACCCATAAAGATACAAAGAAGGAGAATGAAAAGTGGTCCTGAAAAATTCAAAGTACACTGGTGGCAGAGCAAAGCAGCATGACGGCCTTGTATTTTAATAACACTAAACCGCTCTCTAATTCCTTAGTTGAGGCATCAAAACGATTGATTCAGTACTCCGTGTTCTCAGAGTTTTTACTGGATGAAATTTATCATTTGAGGCTCATATTAGTTCTATGGTAACAAGGTCCTTTTTTGGATTGTGTCAATTACGTAGAATCAAACCTTTTTTCTCTGTAGATCACTTTTGGATCTTAGTTCAAACTACTGTTTTTACTTATTTGGACTATGGAAATCTTTTATTTTTGAGTTGTTTGTAGAGACAGATGAAATACTTGCATCTTTGCCAAAATACTGTGGCGCGACTTATACATGGTGTATCCAGAAACACCCCAGTGACTCCATTGTTTTGCCAATTACATTGGCTCAGGGTTCTGAATCAGGTTAAATTTAAATTCTACACAATTCTCTATTAATGTTTTAATGACTATGTACCTGAACAATTCTCCTCACTTTTGATCCCAAATCTAGTATCTAAATCCAAACATTTGTCATCTTCTAGTGTTATATTGTGTCCTTCATGTAAAGGTATTAGATTAAAATCTAGGCACAAACGGGCAATTCAATATTTGGCAGCAGGAATATAGCTACAGTTGCCAAAAGAGATTAAATCTACCTTGTCCTTCTTATGTTTTCATAAAAGTTTAAATTTTGGTTGTTTAATAATTAACTTATTTCAGTCTTAACACTAAGCAGAATTTGCTCTTGTTTACTGCAGATTGTAATTTGTGTTTCTCATAAAATTGTTCATGTTTTTTTTTGTTAACCGTGCTGGGTCTGGGAGCATAGTGGTATATAAGCATATATTAGATTAGATTAGATTAGATCAGCAGGGGAGGGGTGAAGGGCAATACCAAAGCAAACCAGCTGTGCTAACAGGCAACAGTGGCAGAGAGAGTCAAGGGATTGGGAGGCCCCCATTCTTTTTTTGCTTATTTCATTTGTCCTTTTTTTTGTTTTTTTTTTTTGGGGGGGGGGGTTAGCTTTGCCATGTGGGTCTAAATGGACTCACTGGAAATGTGATAGCAGCACACAGAGAGGCTGTGCAGGCAGGAGTGGGATTTGTGACAACTGCAATATGGCCGTGATTTGGATCTGAAGAGCAGGACTGCCAACGAAGCAGCAGACTGAGAAGAAATGGCAGGACAATAAGACTGGGTCAAGCAGCAGGGAGAGAGAGTTTTTGGTTCTTTTTGTTTTATTTCCCTTCTGTTTGTTTTCATTTTTGCTTCATTTTTTTTTATTTCTTCCTTTCTTCTTTTAAGTTTTGGCATAGGGGTCTGAACAGTTGCCACAGGAATTGGGCACTGTTTCAGAGTGATTGAAGTGCCAACTGTTAAAAATACAGCTAGTAGACACACTGAAGGCAGAGTGTGTGGGAAACCTCCCCTCACTGTAGCTTTGCACTCCTTCCTCCTCCTAATCTAATGAAAATGACGAGAAACCAAACAAGGGGAGGACTGATTTCAGGTATTTCCACCAACTCAGGTGCTAGCAGTGAACGATGGGGAGTCATGTTATCCATTGCCATGGAGAATATGTGTTCATGGAACTCGCTGGTTGGAGGGCAGTACAGGAGATGCTGTGTGACCTTGGCCAGGTCTGGTCGGACTGCCATCTGTATGCCCAGTGTACCGGATTTGTGTGCATGACCTCAATTAGCTCTGCAAGGCTGTGTGCCAATGAAATCCGCGCAAAAGCCAACTTGTGGTAGGCTGACCTCTGCTGCTTAGTATTGTATCTGGGGCTTCAGTCACCAAAGATTTTCTCTGGCTGTGATTCATAGGCGAATGCAGGCATGAAAAACTGGGAGAGGGTAGCAGTAGGTGACAGTTCGGTGCTTATGGTAGCAGTACTGCTTGCTGGCATGCATATTATTTCCCCTGCAGTATCACCATCACCTGATTTTCCCCAACCCCTCAGTCTCTTGCTTTCTATTTCCTTAACCTCCATCACCAGGGTTTCCTTCTAGTCAGTCAGTGTGTTGCACTGCTGAGTGATAGTTCCCTCTACCCATGGGTCACAGAGATCCGCTTGTACATAAGGTTCTTGCTCATTAGGTAGTTGCAACTTATTTCCATTTGACTTAGAAATAAGTCCACTATCACCAAAACCTCTGCTGTGAATCCCTCTTGCAGCTAGACACCCTCTATGTTTGTCTGTAAAATATTTGCCATTGAGATGAGAAGGTTCAGGGTAACCCTTGTGAAACCCAGTTCTTCTGTGTCATTCTTAAAGGGACTTTAGGACTTCTATCATCTGCATGATAGTTGCCCATTCCTGGTGACCAAGGGACCTGCTGATACTGATCCCAGACTCCACTGACATCTGATGCATGAGTCTCCATAGCTCAACTAACCTCTGCAGCGTGTCATAAGTGGAATTCCATGTGGTGCTAAAATCCTACTTGAGCTAGTGCATAGGTGTGCCTGTTGTTTCCTGCTTTTCACACAGCTTGTACCTATCTTTTACAATCTGGTGAAAACACTTTGTTATTTTTCAGCACTTCTCGACCAGTTGCTTCGGGACAGAGCTGACCCTTTCCTTATTTACTAGCCTGTGGAAGTCTTTGACAGCAAGGTACAGCAAGGGTGCAAAGCATCTAATTTCCTGCAAGTCCCCCTCCTTCACTGTCTTGACCATGTTTGTCTCACTATCTCTTACAAAGAAACCTGGAAACACGATGCTCTCTGTGTGCCTTATGTGTCTTATTTCTGCTAAGATATATGTCCAAGTATGGCTGTTATCCATTCCCTGGCTGTGCAGAATAGCCCATTGGTGCCCTCCTCCTGTTGCTCTTTCGTTATACCTACAGCTTGATCCTGCCTTGTCTGGCTTCTACCAGTGTGCTGTTAGATAAGCATGTATAGTGCTCTGAAAAGTCCAGATGTCAGTGGTGAGATGCATTCTACTTCCAGTCTCTGCTTTAGCCAGCTTTGCCTGCAGTCAGCAAAACAATTGATGATACAGCTTGGGGATCATCTGCCTACTAAAGGTTGTCCTGCAGGGAAATAAGTAATTGGGAGCTAAAAGATGTAGCACTTTCTTAAACCCCACCTTCGTAACCATCTTCAGGGGATGGCCATACCAGGGCTATCATTTCCCTGATGTACCATGTCACCGCCTTCAATGTTGTCTGCGACCTGCTCCTTGACAGTGCTATTGAACACCACAACATTTCTTCCATGGTGGCTTGCTTTGATATTCATTGGGCCTGCTGCCATGTATTTTGACTAGCAGAAGATGCTAGGGGCTCCTTTTGGGAAGGAGATTTAATTTTTCCTGTACCTTTCCCAGCACTGCCATTGCCACTCCTGAATCAATTCCCCTTTGTACTGAGCTGGAAACGGTGCTGTTTTGACGGGATACAGCATGCCACTGTTCATAAGGTGACCCATCATCTCTCCTCTACTAATCTGTTTCTTACAGTAATTTCATTCTGCATACCATGGATCTTGAAGTACTCACAAATACTTCCACATATGTGAGGTTTTATGTGATTCCTCTCTACTTCCCTTGGATATCTGCTTCTGTTGATGCTGCTGCTAGATCTGTGATTGGGGATGGAGGAGAGGCTGAAAAGTCATAGGCATTCTTCCTGCTCTCTATTGTCCCCTCTACCTGTGTGCTGCTCTTGGCCTCGGTACTGCCAGTATCATTTTATACCTCCTCACCAATTAGCATGTTAACAACAACCTCTTCAACCTGTACACTTTCAATATCTGATAAATCAGATGTAAATCCCACTCATGTGGATCCCTCAGATTCTGTATGTGCAAAGACCATCTCCACACAAGTTTCAGCAAGGAATATGGTAAGCCTGCTAGTAGGCTGAGTAGCTTTCACCAGATGTTTCTCTTGTGTCCCCCTATCCAGCACCGTGTCAACCTCCCTTTGCCCCTCTGTGGAGACGAGACCAGATGCTTGCTCTTTCACAGTTGTGTCAGAAGCTACAACTCTTTCTACTCCCCTTGTAAAGGCATCTCTCTTTAATGTGAGTAGCAAACTACAAGAACACATAACCATGCCCTGGGAATGAACTGCCTCTTTTTGTGCTCTTGTACCAGTATTGATGTCACCGCTCCTCTTTTCTTTCCTTCTATAACTAACTTTCTAGACATACCCTTCCCAAGAATAATGATGTGCCTGGGGTAGGTCATGAACTGTCAAGCTACCCTTCATGACTGCTGATACTCTTCAAAAGACTGGGGGGGGGGGGGGAGGTGGGATGTTTTTGTAGTACCAATGCTCTTATGGAGCTGGCTTCTCAATTCTTGGGACCAGGGACTACCTGTATTTTAGCATCCTTCCCCATCCTACAGGGCTGTTATGCCCTGGAGTACCATACTGCCCTGGAGTACCATACCATACATCCGTGGTCCCAGGCAGGCACCCCTCATGCAGCTATGCTGCAAGTCTGCAACCCAGCCCACTAGACCCCGATCCCCCCGACGAGTAGAAGTATACCCCAGACCCACCACCGTGTATATAGCTTAGCCAATGTGTAAATAGTTGAGCTGTCTTGTATCTTGTACATAGTTACCCATTGAAACCTGTACATAATCCCCTGTTTATTGTAAGTCCGGTGTTTGCTCGTCTGCACTGCACGATTATGTTACCTGTAAACCGCACTGATTTTCAAAGAGCGCGGTATATAAGAGACATTAAATAAATAAATACTGCCCACTTGGTGTAGGCCCTGCATTGCCCAATTACCTCTCCTGAATGCTGACCCTCTTCAAAGGTGTAGGGGAGGAGGGATTTATTTATTTACATTCTCTTATATACCATGCTATTCTGCATCAGTGTGGTTTACATTGAACAAACTGAAATTACATTGAACAAGGCATTATAACTTGGAAATAACTATTTTACAGGGAACATGGGCTATGGAGGGTTAAGTGGCTTGCCCAAGACCACAAGGAGCACCTGTGGGACTAGAAACCCCAGTCCTTCTGGCTCAAGGTTGTGTCCTCTAGTGGGATTTGAACCCCCAACCTTCTGGCCTGAAGTACCTTGCCCCAACCACTAGGCCACTCCTCCACTCCTTGTGTATGCCCTGCTAATTTGCAGTTCTTGGGACTAGGGCTGCCTTTGCCCTTCCCAACCAAGCAGGTCTATGCCACCCTGAAGTACCATCACTACAAGTGTGCTACCTTATATACTAGGCCTGGGCTAGGCCCTGCAGTGTCCAGTTATTCTGTTATCTGCTGATATTCTTCAAAGGCCTGTGGAGAGGGGAGAATAGTTTGCCCTGCTAATGCTCCTCGAGGCTGGATTCCCAGCTCTGAGGAGCAGGGGCTGCCCCTATTTTAGCATTTATTTCAATTTTTATTTATATTTTGGCCTTATTTAACTATATTCTATGAACATGGGATGGAATAGATAGATATAGTAAGGTGCCCTGCCCTCCCACCTCCACATTTGCTGTCACAGACAATAGGTGAACAAGATTGTTGCAAAAAAAATGTATTTCACTGTATCTTATCTTCTGGTTGTACTAGGAAATAGAGTTAGATACAGTACACCTGCCCTACCACCACTACCACTAGACATGTTGTACATATATATAAAATGTGTAGCATACCTTCTTCCAGTAATGCTTATTATTTACGGCAATACAAGAAATTCAACTGGGAAACTATAAAGGCAGAATTTCCCTCACCTCTTTCTGACTTTTCTCATCTCCCTCTCCCCCCAGAAAGACACTCTCTGTCTACCAAACTTTCTACCTCCTAGTTGTAAAAGTAGACACAGCAGCACTAAGGAAAGGAAGAACAATCTTCTCCCTTCAAGCTGTTTTTTTTATACTTTATTCATTGTGCTTTGAAGTAACAAATAAGCTCCACTAGCCACTACTTCCGGAGTGGCTCACAGTCAGACTTGAAGCAGTCCTTTTAGGTGACAAGCAAACTCTATCAGTCATCACCTCTTCCCCCATGGCTCACAGTCAGATATGAAGTTGTCTGTGTTTTGTGTTTTCAAGTTTTAAGGTCCAAGGAGCCCTTCTCCACTCCCTTAAAGACCGACTTGAAATTGCTATTTTTTTCTCCTTTCCAGTCCTAAGCCCCAGCCAACATCCCTTCCTAATTCTCTGAAAGTCAGGACTTGGGCTAGGCTATGTGTTCCAGTCCTGCTGTGACACAATAGTCTATGGCAATGGTTCCCACACCTGTCCTGGGGGCTCCCCAACCAATCAGGTTTGCAGAATATCCACAATGAATATTCATAAAAGAGATTTGCATATCAAGGAGTCAATGCTTGAAAATCTTATGCATATTCATTGTGGATATCCTGAAAACCTGACTGGCTGGGGACCCCGAGAACAGCCTTGGGAAGCACTGCCCTATGGGATTTGCATAACAAAGGCAAAAATATCAATCTCTGGTTGCCTTTCCAGGATTTTCAGCTTGCTTTTAAATAAATAAATAAATGATTGGCTCAAGTGCATCATGCTGTTTGCTTGTGACCCATCCCTGACCTCCTTCCTGTCCCAGATTAGCTCGTGTTTTCTGGCTGCACTTGTACACTTTATGAAAACAAAGTTTATGAACAGTGATTCGTGAAAATTTTCTGAACATATGCACCCAGTTAGTTGATGCTGTAACGACTTGAAAACTGTGATTTTCATTGTTTTTTTCATTTGTTCCAAAAATAATGCACATGCATAGCAAGTTGTATTGTAAAATATAATAATTAGAAGCCCATAGTGAAACATCCACTTAAATTTGAAAGTAAAGTATATAAATAGTATACTGTTTTGCTTCATCTATTAGGAAGGGAAGATATCGTTGAATCAGTGTTCCATGCTCATCCCTCCTGATAGAAATGCCATTCTTTAGTAAAGCGTATAGCAGTAGCTGTGTTATTTTGCTAGAACCTACAAACCAGTACAATAATACAAATTTGAAAAAAAAAAAACTCTACAAAGAGAGCTAAAAGATCATTGACCATAGCAGGCTGGCAATGTCCCCCTACCATGTTGAGTTCAGTTTCTCCTGGACTCAGGTTGTTAGGAGCCACAAATCAAAACAAGTAGCAGAACAGAGGATTATATAACAAGCCAAAGGGACCCACAAAGATGCCAAACAGGATGAGGATGAGGAAAAGTGGCTCATGAAAGGCCAAAGCATCCTGTTCACAGAGCTATACAGCTAGAAGAGTGGTGACAAACTGGCATGGCATTTAAGGAGGGTAAAGGACATACAATGACAAGCCTAAAGCACCCACAGAAAAACAAAGCAGGAAGAAGAGTGACCCAGGAAAGCAATGAAGGTAGAGAGATAGAGAGCCTTGATCCAAGGAGAGCCAGTACAGTTCAGCAGGGGACTCATTTGCTGGAACCTAACTGTCCCATCTGCACCGAGCATCTGTCCCCAAACATCCAATAATGAAATAACAGCAAATCAGTCAGGAAGATGACTGCCACTCTGAGGAGAATCTCTACCTCCAGTCCAAAGAGGAGAGATCACCGTATCAGTGATAGATCTACTCCCTGAATTGCCATTCAACAAAAGCAACAGGTGCCAGGACTGTGAGAAATTTTTACCCAAATGTTCAGCATTAACATTTTTGGGGTGAAAGCATATCCTCTTTCAGGCTGTGGAAGCCTCCTCTATCAGGTTTGCCAGAAGTAACTGAGTCTCAGGGCTTTATTCTTCGTGATACTGCCTGGAAGTATGTGGATCACATCTGGCCATCTGAATTCAAGGTTATGGGAATGATCTGGTTCAATAGCAAAAGCATCAGGGATTCACAGACATATACCATTGTACTAATACCTTAAAAACAATCAGAGATACGGAACTGTGAACAGCAGCAGTATGGAGGTGCATATTATACTTCTGCCAGTCATACAAACTGTCCTATCTACACTGTGCTAACTCGGGGGGCCAAGGACTAGAAGTGACAAACAGTAGCCTGTTACTGGATCTCATCCTGCCTCAGAGCTCCTCCTTGGTTCTTTCTGCAAAGCTTAGGGTCTGATAAGCTGAGAAGGAGAAATACTGTCACATTTAAGAGAAGGAAACGACAAAAAGCGAAGCGGAAGAAACACCTCAAAAGTTCAAGGCAGCTTGGACAATAAAGCTGGCTTGAACTTTTGAGGTGTTTCTTCTGCTTCGCTTTTTACATTTAAGAGAAAACCATGAGGAAACAAAAAGACTCATCACTTGCCCAAAAGTTCCAAAACAGTAGCTTAAAAAGAGCTGTTACACACACAGTTTGGCTGTCTGTCTCCAGACCTTTACCTTTGAAGAAGATCCCCTGGGGCTGGGGGAGGAGTGATCTTTCCAAATTGGGTTTTTCTCTGGTACAGTATCCTTTAGTACAGAGAAAGTCCATGAATTCTCTTCCCTCTTTTCAGATTTTGAAGAGGAAGTGGCCAGTCAAAATAGAGCAGAGGAAGCTAGCAGGTCAAGTCTACATGATGTGTTGCAGTGACTTAGCAATAGCCTTCTTCTGAAAGTCCAGTGCTAGGACTTGCCACCTGAAGTACCTGGGGTGAGAGGGATACAGAGTATGAGGTTTGAGGGATCAGAAGAGCTCTAGATTGCAAAAGGGCCACCAGTGCCCTGTGACAGCAGTTTGCCAAGAACGCTGCCTTTGTGTCCTTTGATCTCTTAAACTGTGATAGTTATTGTGTTCTTGCTTTTTGATGCTAGGTTTTAGATGGGGGTCTGTAAGGTAGCTATTAGAAACGAACATCATTTTGGAGACACTGCAGTATCAACTGTCAAAAGCATAGCTTGTAGACACACTGTGCCCCTCAGTAAAGCTCTACAATCCTTCCTTCTACTAATTGTTTGAAAATAAATGGAAAGCAAGCAAGGGGAGGTTTATCTTCAGAAACACTAGCATTTCCACCAAGTCTGGTGCCAGTCATGAATGATAGTGAGCCATGATATCCCCCGTCATGGAGAATGTAGCTTCACTAGGAACACAGTTTGGAGAGCAGAGCAGGAAATTCTGCACAACATTGGCCAGGTCTGGCCAGACTGCCAGCTTTTCTAGTCATTATGCCAAAGGATATGTCAGAAGAGCTCTTCAAGGTAGCATGTCACAGAAATATGTGCAGGATTCTAACTTATATAGGCCGATCTCTGCAACTTGGGTTTCAATCATCAAAGACTGTCCCTGGCTGGCACTCATGGGCCACAGCCATGCAAAGCTGAAGGGTGGGGGGGGGGGGGGGGGTGGAAGTGTTAGATACTAATGGTAGGGCTAGTGCTAATTCTATTGCTTGCTTTTGTGCCTGGTATTTCTCCTGCTGTATCACCACCACCACTACCTCTGGTGCTCCTTTTCTTCCACCTCAGTCATCAATTTTTCCTTCCAGTAAGTCAGTGAGCTGCAAAGCAGAACAAAAGGTTTTTTTCATCTGAAGATCACAGAGACCATCAAACATATAAGCATCCTCCTTCATAAAGGGTTCCAGCCTTTCTCCCACTTCACCATGCAAGAAGTCCACCATCAACAAAACCACGCTGTGAAATCCTGTCACTGCTGAAAACCCTCTTCCTGTAAAATATTCAGAACTGGGGTGAGAAGGCTCAGGGTCACCCTTGTGGAACGCAGTTCTTCCATGGCATCCTTAAATCTTTAGCATTTCTATCACCTATGTGATATTTGCCCAGTTCTGGTGTCCCAGGGGCCTGTCAATGCCAATTTCAGTATCCAATGACATATAATGCAGGGCCACCCATTGCTCCACGAACCTCTCCAGAATTTCATAAGTAGAATTCAATGAGATGCTAACAATCTACATGAGCTGGTACACAGGTGTCCCTGTTGTTTCCTGCTTGTCATGCAACACACTCCCACCCTTCACACTCCACTGAAAATACCTAGTTTTCAGCATATCTTAATCAATTCCATCAGGACAATGCTGCTGCTTGCCTTGTTGCCTGAGCCTATGAAGTCATCCAAGGCTATCATTTCTTTGATGTGATGGGACACCACCCTTGATGCTGCCTGTCACCTGCCCTGGGACAGCATTAACAAACATCAACCCATGTCTTCCATGGTGGCTTGCTTCAATATGTGTTGGGCCTGCTGCAATGTCATCTAGCTAGCAGAAGAGACTAGGGGCTGCACTTGGGAAAGGGATTTAGTTTCTTCATATATGTTTCCCACCACTGTGATTTCCACTCCTGGAGAGAGACCCCAGAATAGGATCAGTTCCCTTCTTTCTACCAATCTGGAAAGGGCACTAATTTTCCAAATGATAAAACATAGTATTTATTTATTTACAGGTTTTTATATACTTCCTCTTCCAGTGATCAGAAGCATTTTACAGAGAACATAACAAGTAACTTTACAATAAAACAATAATTGAACTCATTAACAAACTAATTTTGGTAACAAAAACTATGTTACAAAAACGATGTACATGTAAGCAGTTCACTGTATATTGAGCATTCTAGTACTTATGGATTGACTTTGAGCATGGTAAGGGGTTGAGGTGGAGTTAGGTTGCTTGAGACTGAGGATTGTAATATGACCCATCGGTTCCCTCTGCTAATGTGCTGCTTAAGTAATTGCATTCTGCATAGAATAGGTTGTCAAGTACTTAAAAATGATTCTATACATGTGAGGTTTTGCAGGATTCCTCTGTACTTCCTTGGGGTGTGTGAGCTGCTCCTGGTGCCTCTGCTAGACCCAAAGCTCGGGGGTGGAAGAGAGGATAAAAGGCCAGCGGCATCCTTCTCGCTCTCAACTGTCCCTTTCACCCGTGCAGTACTCTTAGGTTTGCACTACCAGGACCACGTTCTGCCTCCTAAGCAGTTGGCACACTAACAGCGGACTCATCAACAGCCTCTTCAGCCAGTAGGTTTTCAGCAGCTGATGATCCAGATATTAGGCCTAGAGAGGCAATTGCCATGACAGTTACGAACCTCACTCCTAAGCCACAGTATGTGGAATGTGATCCCCAGCTTAGGAGTGAGTTTCGTAACTGTCAGGTTCTGCAGTGACTAGCCACTAAGACTTCATATCTCTGCTGACACTCCTGAAAAGACTTGGGGTGAATGTGCCCACTGCCTATCAGCTTTGAGGGTCATTTAAAAAGGTTTAGTTGTGATTTGGATGTCTGAGGACGCATCTCCATAGCCATTCAACAAATGGTAGTAGTAGTAGTCTCTGATGCCAAATATCTAAACCAACAAAACAAGCCCCAGCTCGCCAAGCCTATCGTGTGATAGTAATGCAAAATCAAAATAAAAAACAAAATATCTCAATAAGTACACTTTCTTTTTGTCGGAATGACCTTTCAAGAGAAAGCAGGAAGGAAAACCTGCCCCTCGCCGAGGCCAATCCTTTTTATCTTAAAATGCTTGAAAAACTTATCTTTTTTAATCTTTGTTTAATCTTTGTTGATTCAGCCAGCTCCGAATTCTTTAAACACAACGTGCCATGTTTCGGGCCATCTATCCCATCTGTGGCCCTGCATCAGGTGATGTATATCGAATCCATAAGGGTGGCTTTTAATAAAGTCCCATCCGTTAGGCTTATAAAGAGTGGCGAGTGACGTCTACACTCACATGGAGATCAATCAGCCAATCAGCCGGCAGAACGTAGCAAGCATGTGATAGCAAGGGGAAACCCACAATGAGGGAACCCCTATGATGTCATTATTATCAGAACATATATGGAGTTGAAACAGCCACTAGATCTCCACGGCATAATATGCACTAAAGAGGGAAAACCCCCCCCCAGCAAAAATTGCTTTTGAAACATTGTGTCCAATTATCAGCGATCTATGAAATGGTCTGCCATTCCACAGAAACATTTAGTCCACGAGGTGAAACAGTATCCAGTGTGAAAATCCACCGCTGTTCTGTACGTTGCAATTTCTCAATTCGAGCACCCCCCCCGGGGATCCTGAGGTATGTGGTCTATAACTCGCCATTGTAATTGTTGAAACAGATGATTATTCTGCAGGCAGTGAGTAACCATGGGCGCTGAGCATGTTTTAGTACGTAGACGGGATGCATGCTCTCCCAAGCAAACTTTAACTGGACGAGTAGTGCGCCCAACATAGAATAACCCACAGGGACAAATGATAAGGTAAACCACGTACGAAGAATCGCACGTGGTATGCCAATGGGAACGATAAAAGAATTCTGCCAAACCGGTCCAGTCAATGCCATATCGCAATAATTGCAAAGACCACAGGTATAATGGCCCGGGTTTTCATGAGAGGTGGGAGGGCGGTCAGAAGGCCAAGTAGTTCTTACTATACGATCCCGGAGGTTTGATGCCCGAGAATAAGCTATTCTCAGCCGTTTGCCTGAGAAATAAGGGTGAACTGATAGCACCGGCCAGTATCGCCGAAGGATGCAAACTACCTTCGGAACACCCACCAAATATGGAAAAATACCCGTAAAAGTCTCCCCTTCGGGATCATCCATGGAAGAACGGGGAAAAAACAGCCATTCTCGATGAAAACATCGGGCGCGTTTATACGCTTTATGTATCAATGAAAGAGGGTAACCTCGCGCTGTCAGCCGTTCCCGTAAATCAGCAGCATGCTTCTGAAAGTCCTCCAATGATGAACAATTGCGACGCAGCCTCAGAAATTGACCAAAGGGGAGACCCCGCTTAAGCGGTATGGGATGAAAACTTGAAAATTTCAGTAACGTGTTCCGTTGGACAGATTTTCTAAATAAAGTTGTCGTGATCCTTTCTGACGACAGAGATATAGTAAGGTCCAGAAACTGAATAGATCGCTTTTTCCATATTTGGTGGGTGTTCCGAAGGTAGTTTGCATCCTTCGGCGATACTGGCCGGTGCTATCAGTTCACCCTTATTTCTCAGGCAAACGGCTGAGAATAGCTTATTCTCGGGCATCAAACCTCCGGGATCGTATAGTAAGAACTACTTGGCCTTCTGACCGCCCTCCCACCTCTCATGAAAACCCGGGCCATTATACCTGTGGTCTTTGCAATTATTGCGATATGGCATTGACTGGATCGGTTTGGCAGAATTCTTTTACTTCTGTCTCCTATCGTTCCCATTGGCATACCACGTGCGATTCTTCGTACGTGGTTTACCTTATCATTTGTCCCTGTGGGTTATTCTATGTTGGGCGCACTACTCGTCCAGTTAAAGTTCGCTTGGGAGAGCATGCATCCCGTCTACGTACTAAAACATGCTCGGCGCCCATGGTTACTCACTGCCTGCAGAATAATCATCTGTTTCAACAATTACAATGGCGAGTTATAGACCACGTACCTCAGGACCCCCGGGGGGTGCTCGAATTGAGAAATTGCAACGTACAGAACAGCGGTGGATTTTCACACTGGATACTGTTTCACCTCGTGGACTAAATGTTTCTGTGGAATGGCAGACCATTTCATAGATCGCTGATAATTGGACACAATGTTTCAAAAGCAATTTTTGCTGGGGGGGGGGGGGGGTTTCCCTCTTTAGTGCATATTATGCCGTGGAGATCTAGTGGCTGTTTCAACTCCATATATGTTCTGATAATAATGACATCATAGGGGTTCCCTCATTGTGGGTTTCCCCTTGCTATCACATGCTTGCTACGTTCTGCCGGCTGATTGGCTGATTGATCTCCATGTGAGTGTAGACGTCACTCGCCACTCTTTATAAGCCTAACGGATGGGACTTTATTAAAAGCCACCCTTATGGATTCGATATACATCACCTGATGCAGGGCCACAGATGGGATAGATGGCCCGAAACGTGGCACGTTGTGTTTAAAGAATTCGGAGCTGGCTGAATCAACAAAGATTAAACAAAGATTAAAAAAGATAAGTTTTTCAAGCATTTTAAGATTGGCCTCGGCGAGGGGCAGGTTTTCCTTCCTGCTTTCTCTTGAAAGGTCATTCCGACAAAAAGAAAGTGTACTTATTGAGATATTTTGTTTTTGATTTTGATTTTGCATTACTATCACACGATAGGCTTGGCGAGCTGGGGCTTGTTTTGTTGGTTTAGATAATTTTGCCCTGTGCTGGGGGTTTTTTGGTCTGATGCCAAATAGGCACCTGAGTGTGTCACAGGCATATCCAGTGAGTGGCAATGTACTTACACATCCCTATTCGAGCTCAGAAAGGTCAAAGATCTCTGCAGACATGCTAATGTTTATACCTGCTCTAGGAAAGAATAGGCATCGGGAAAGTGCATGTTTTCACCTTAAAACATCCAAAGAGTGTAGAGAAAGTACATAATTAAGTTACTAGCCTTAGATCACTAAGTCCCACACTGGGATTTGAACTACTCTGTTTTTAAGCCACTACTCTAACTATTATGCTATTAAACATCTTGCTTCTGAAATGCTATCCTGGCAACCTCTATAAAGACATTTGATGCACGTGCATATCGGTCATGTCCACATTTCTGAAATCATGCCTGAACTTGCACGTGCCTTCTTTTTTTTCTGGTGTTCCTGACTTTGATGTCCCAGATTGCACTTGGACATCCTATTGTGAAATGTGCCTTTTAGCCTCACTTGGAGCTATAAGTTTCTAATGGAACTGGTAGATTCCCAAGGACTGTTCTTCTATTGCAGCTTTTTACTTTAAAATGTTTAGCATTTATCTTTTAGCTTTAAAGTTCACTGTTCTGTGAACAATGGGATAGAATAGATATAATACCAACCTCACAGCTGCTATCAAAGTCAATACACAAAAAGGATTATTGAAGGAGATACTATTGCACTGTATCTTATAGTTCTGCAGTGGAATACATTTTGCTATAATAACTTTTGCTACTCAACATTGTTACAAGGTACAAAGGCACTGCCCTATGAATCTCCTACTATGGCAGACTCTGCCTAACAATAAGAAAGCAAAATGCCTTCTGCAAAAAAAAGTGCTCAAAGTTCTTTGTGTTTTCTCTGTTTTAAAATCCTCTTTTGCCCCAGAAACAGGCCTATGGTAGTAGCGCCAGTGCTACTAGTGAAGCTGGTATGTTTTGTTTTCTTTGTAATCCAACATATCTGCCACAGCCAAACTCCTGTCTCTCCCTTACAATCCTAAAACGCACTCCAAACTCCTTCCTAACACTCTTAAAATCAGACACCAAATGTTTGTCTGTCCTTGCATTTGTTGTGTGTGTTGTTGCCCTGCTATACAGGGGTGGCTCTATAATGAGTCAGAGTGAGACGACTGCCTCAGGCAGCAAAGTTTTGGGAGCAGCAAAAAATGCCCCGAAAACAGTCAAGTGGCCGTTGCCTCACTGTGCCTTCTAAGGCAGACCAGCTGAAGCAGAAAAACACCCCTTCCCACCCCCGCCACAATCCTGGCCCCTGCCCCAGATCTGAGGACACTGGGGCAGTGGCTGCAAGCTATCATCTATGAAAAGAAAGAAAAATCGGGGAGTCTTTAGGACTCTGGCATGCTTGTAAGTCCTTGCTGATTCTGCCGCAAAAAGCCTCTTCAGAGCGGGCGGGGCCCATCAGGGCCTAACAAGTATGCCAGAGTCGCAAGAGCCTATGCTCTTGCTTTCCATTTTTTTCAAAGTTGATAGCTTGCTGCTTGAGCTATGGGGAACTTACGGTTGCAGTGAGCTATCAATTTTGAAAAAAAAAAAAACAGAAAGCAAAAGCGTGGACTCCTGTGACTCTAGCATGCTTCTAAGGCCCTGATGGGTCCCACCCCCTCTGATGCTTTTCACATCAGAGGGGGGCAGAACTAGTGCACTGGAATCTTGAAAACCACACGCTTTGGCTTTCCTTCTGCTGATATTGAGAGGTGGATGGAAGATGTTGGATGATGAGGGGGGGGGGGCGCAGGAAGACAAATGCTGGATAACAGGGAGGGGGAAGCAGGAAGACAAATGCTGGACAGAGGGGGGGGGAAGCAATAAGACAAATGCTGGACAATGGTGGGGGAAGCAGGAAGACAAATGCTGGACAACGATGGGGTGAGGAAGCATAAAGACAAATGCTGAACTAGGGCCGGTGCTACCCGGTAAGCTGGGAATGCATGGCAGGGGTGCGCCGACGTCAGGAGGGTGCTGTCGCTAGCTGTCCTTCCCCAACTCCCCAATCAGGATGGCTTGTGGAGCACTGGCAGTCTAGTGGAGATCCTGCCCACAGGACACGCTGCTCCTGAGGCAGAAATCTGTGAGAGTTCACAGTCGCTATTCACAGACTTCTGCCCATGGAGGTAGTGTGTCCTGCAGGCAGAATCTCCATTAGGCTGCTGACGCTCTGCAGGCCATCCTTAATGGGGAGTGGGGATGGGAAGCCAGTGACAGCACCCTTTTGACATTGGCTCCTGTGGGTAGGCTCTGTTTCTCTGGGCCATAGTCATGGTTTGCACAGTCCCTGCCCTCAGGACATGCTTCTCCCGCATGATCATTGCCCAGAGGAGCAGAGCCTGTCCTAAGGAGCAGCATGTCCTGAGGGCAGGGGCTGTTCAAGGCCAATTGTGCCCTGCCTCTCTGAGCTGGGATCATAGCTTGCACAGCCTCTGCCTATGAGACATGCTGTTCCATGAGCAGGCTCTGCCCCTTGTATATACAAGGGTTGAACATAGGGGGCATTGGGAGATGAATGTGGAAGGCCACAGGGAGTCAGAAGGGAGATGTTGGGTGCAGGGGGGAGAATAGGGAGGCAGCGGAGATAAGGTGGGAGGGCTAGTGAGATAAAGGGATATACTGGACATGGAAAGAAACATAGGGAGAAGCCAGGAGGGGAGATGGAGTGGTGATGTTGGCCAGGGGGTTATAGGGAGGCTATGGGAAAATGCTGGACTTGTGGAGAGGGAGACAGAGGAGAGATGCTGGGCATGGGGTAATAAGGGGAGAAGGAAATGCAGGACATGAGGATAATAGGGAGAGGACATGGGGGTAAATAGGTTGAGAAAGAGATGGATAGATGCTGGACATGGGAGTAATAGGAAGGGGATGGTATGGTATTGAGATGGGGTAGATGCTGGTTGAAGGGGGATAGGAAGAGAGAGGGCAGACAAGGAAGGAAAGAGAGAACAGAGGTACTGGATGGAGGGAAAGAAAGAGCCAGAGAGAGACACACACACACTGGAAGGGGGGTGAGAGATGCTAGACAGGGAAGGAGAGAGTGAGCAAAAGACTGTAGAATAATGGAGCAGGAAAGATTAGATGGGGAATAGAAGGACAGGTGTGAAAGTTGAAAAGAAGAAGGTAGTTGGCATAAAAAAGAGGGAGATTGAGAACTGGATTGTAAGGGTTAGTGAAATTTGTGTTGACAAAGAGAGAGAGAGAGAGAGAGAGAGAGAGAGAAATAAATGGAAGAAAATTGAAAGAAAAAAAATCAATATCCAAGATAGAAGGAAGTGAAGAAAACAAAAGGAGAGACAAGAAATGGCAGATGAACTGCAGGCCATAGAAGGAGAGCTAAGAGAAGACAGAAGAAAGCAGATGCCTCAGATCGAGACCAGCATGATCAGAGAATAAAATGTTCACACAACAAAGGTAGAAAAAATAATGATATTATTTTCAATTTAGTGATTGGACTTTGCGCTGTCTTTATATTTTACACAGTATGGGGAACTGCATCTTCTTTTATTTTATTTTTTTTTGTGTAGCTGTGTATGTGGAGTCTAGCTTCTTGGGGTTTTAGTTTAATTTTTGTCTACATATTTCCTTTTTACTTTAAGTTGTGGTGACTTTTTGTGTACTTAGTGAGGGTCTATGTTCTGAGTGTGTGATTGAGGCCAGGCGTTCTGTTAACACAGAGTTTGTACGTAAGGATATGTAGTATAGTAATTTGACTTGGTCAGCTTTTCAAATAAGTGTATGGATGTTCTAGGGCCTACTGCAGTGTTTATAGTGCTGCATTTTTCTGGGTAGAGCCCTTGTTGTATGATTTTTGGAAGTTTATGCTGGTATGGTATGGTAGATTTGGCCTTGTAGAACTTCGGTAACTTGTGCAGGGTTTTATATTAGTTCACAATATGTCTGGTACTGAGAATGTTTATTTTATTGTTAGTGAGATGACCAGAATCAGATTTTTGCTAATATATTGAGTCCTGTGGGTGAATGTCCTACTTCTGCTCTATACTCATTGTTGAGGGAAACTTTTCTGTGGATGCAGAATATATATTCAAAAAGAAAAAGTGAGAACTATGACACAGTTTATAGTAAAATAAAATGAGTTATAATTGTATAATTTGGTATTATAAGCTATGCTGTAGTTCTCACTTTTCCTTTAGTTCATTGGTGTGCGAGCATCTTGCATTTCCTTTGCTTTTTGAGGAATATATATTTATATTAGTACCACGTTGATCCAGTTTCAGGAGTTATGTTGGGGTTGTCAAACCCTTCTTGGTGTTTATGTTGGATTGAGAGGTGTTGTGGTGGCAAAGCTCCTCTTGTTTTTCAGAGGGTAGGAAGTGCTGTTAGGGGCCACTGAGCCTCTCTTGTATTTCAGAGGATGGGAAGTGTTGTGTTGGGGCGCCAAGTTGCTCTTGTTTTTGTGGAAGTTGGAGGTGCTGCATGGGTGCTGTTGAGCCCCTCTTGTTTGGCATATTTAGCAGCATGTTTCCTAAGCTCTGCTTCTAACATATGAACATAAGAACATATGAAATGCCATAGTGGGTCAGACCAAGGTCCATCAAGCCCAGCATCCTGTTTCCAACAGGGGCCAATCAATGTCACAAGTACCTGGCAGGTTCCCAAAAAGGCACAAAAGTTCAACAAAGATTGTCCCGGGGCAAGTAGTGGATTTCCCAGGCCCTCTTTAATAATAGTTTATGGACCTTTCCTCCAGGAACCTGTCCAACCCCTTTTTAAATCCAACTACACTAACAGCTTTTACTACATCCTCTGGCAATGAATTCCAGAGTTTGGTTATGCGGGGCCATAGGTTAACTGCAGGGAGGCAGTTACATCATCCTGCAGTTACCGCATTTCATCATGGCAAAACTACTGCAGGTGCAGCTAAGGCCACCCACTGAGGTAGCATTAGTTGCACTCCTGCTACTTGTGCTGTGCCATATGTTAGTTTCTGCCAACAATGCAGATGCCTACATGTGAGAGTTCTTTCTCTCACCTCACTCTTGCTATTATTAACGTTTTGTTACCTGTAAACCGCCTCTGATCTCTGGAAGAGGCGGTATAGAAAAATGTATAAATAAATAAATAAATGTATAATTTTGGGAAAGGAATCCTGTAAACCTAAGAGTAATGGATAAAAACATTTTTGTCTATGTATGTCTGTTTTTAGTTTGCATTAATATATTTCCTACTTGGTGAAGATCTCTGTTCTGCATGTGTGACTGAGGCTGTGTTCTGTTAGCATGGAGTTTCTATGTAGGAATCTGTTGTAATTTAGTTTGTTTAGTTTTCTAAATAGGAATATGGATGTTCTAGGGCCCATTGCAATATTTATGGTACTGCTCTTTTCTGGGTATGCTCCATGTTGTGTGAGTTTTAGAAGTTAGTGCTGTTATGGAATAGTAGATTTGCTCTATGGGTCCTGTACTGTGAGTTCTTGGTGTAGTCAACTGTAGGATGTTGGCCTGGTGGGGGAGGTACCGGAATATGGATTGTCTTTGAAATTCTCCATTTTGCATTCTGTATGCTGCCAGATTGAAATTTAAAATATTTTCTCAGTTCAGATTCAAGGAAATTTCAAATTTTAAGGGAATGTCTCAGTTTAAATTTTTTTTAGTAGCCTGATAGGTTCACCACTGCTGAGTTCCAGACTTTTCCAGCTCTAGCACAATCCATCCAGCCTTTGAATTCATGGCTACCAGGACTAGTTTTTCTCATTTAATATCTTCCCTCCTCATCAATAATCTGATCAAAGCAAAATAAATCTGTTGTGCAGATACTTATAATGGTCTAATGGGGTGGGGGCGAGTAAGTGGCTTTTCATTAATCAAATGTAATGTTTTATTATTATGTTTGTTTCATTATAACATATGTTTTACTAAATTGTATGTGTATGTTTGGAAGCCACGTAGGATTTTTGATGGGTGGCATATACATTTTAAAATAAAGTATACTGAATTTATGCAATTATGCCGCAACGAGTCTCTGCATATGGCCCTGTATCACCCTTACGCCATCCCTGTGGGGAAGTAGACAAAGGGTGGCATTGGAAGGTGGAGGAAAGCAGAAACCTCAGATTAGGACCAGCATGATCGGAGAATAAAATGTTCAAACAACAAAGATAGAAGAGAATTTTATTTTCAATGTAATGATTGGACTTGGTGCTATCTTTATATTTTATACAGTACAGGAAAATGCATCTCTTTCTATTTCTCTGGTATTGCATTGTACGCAGAATCTGGCTTCTTGGGGTTGCAGTTTAATTTTTATCTACATATTTTTATTTTTAAGTTATGGTCACTTATTCTGTGCTTGGTGAGGGTCTGTGTTCTGAGTGTGTGACCACATACAGATGTTCTGTTAACATGGAATTTGTACATAGGAATCTATACTATAATAATCTGAATTGTCACATTTTCAAATAGGTGTTGGATATTACAGGGCCTGCTGAAGTATTTGCAGTGATGCTTTTTTTGGGTAGGCTCCTTATGTGAGTTTTGAAAGTTGGTGCTGGTATGGTATGTTAGATTTACTCTATAGATCATCAGTGACTTTGTTTAAAGGTTTTGTATTAGCTCACAATATGCCTGGATTATTTGTTGTTAGTGAGATGACCAGAATCAGACCTATTTTATTTTTTTGATATTGAGTTCTGTGGGTGAATGTCCTGGTTCTGCTCTGAACCCATTTTTGAGGGAGAGGAGGTTCTGTGAAGGCAAAATACATGTTTAAAAAGAAAAAGCAAGAACCATAACACAGTTTATAACGACAAAATAAAAATGAGCTATAATTTGATGTTATAAACTGTGCTGTGGTTCTCACTCTTTCTTTTAGTTCCTTGCTGTGCAAACATCTGGCATTTCCTCCACATTATCTAATCAGCTTTTTGGTTTGGTTCATTCCCTGAATGGAGTTTTTCAGGAAGCCCTCCCCCCTCCCCCCCACTTTAGGCAGGGGGCACCATCTCTTTAGTTCAATTGCTTCTATAATTTAAAATACCAAAAATTAACAGTGCAGTGAACATAGCCCTTTCAGTAGTTGCAGGCATTCATCAGTAATGTGTTCTCATGTTTGCAATATGTTACCATGAATCAAGAGCTTTTCCATTTAAATTTACCTTGAATTTCCCTGTGACCTCAGATGAGTTATGTTACCTTTCGTACTTGTTTATCTCAGCTGTAAAAGAATAAAGGTAACAATAGTAATAGTGACATTTTTTTGTCAAAAGTAAAATAGAGTAAATAGTTACTGAAATACATTTGTTTCTAGAGAGCTTTTTATTTAAATCAAATCATAACATACCTTAGCATACAAGTAGAATAAATAGTCTATGAGGAGAAAGAAATAAACTTGTTTTTAGTGACCTTTACAAAGAGGCCTTCTAGTTAAGAGGCAAAAGATCTGTGAAGTTGTCTTAAATATATGTGAATCACACAGGAAATTGGTAGGACCTAATCTTAGAAGCACAGGTCAAGGTACTGTGTAGCAAGCCAGCATTTATTAAGTCTTCTTCCCCTTCCATCCACCCCAGGGATAATCTTAGCTTTACAGGTTCTTAAATCTGTTAAAGGGAAGGAGGTGCCCATATTCCCTTTCAGGTGCATCTGGTTATCCTCATTAGAAATACATTAATTAAGGACCTGAAATTAAGTAATCTTGAAGTAAACAAAATCCATTAAACTTATTGGGCCCGATTCCATCCCACATGTTTGGGCCCTCTGTGCGTCCGGCAGGAACCAGATGCACAGGAGTCACGATTCTGATCCCGTGGGGCACGTCTAGCCCTGCAGGATCATAATCGCAAAAAAAGCCTGTACATGCAGGCCGGGACCCCGATTCCATCCAGTCTGCATGTACAGGCCTTCCCAGCTACCTCAGTCAGGGCTCTTCAATGGAGCTGCAGAATCATGGCATCCAGTTGCCATGGCACAGTGGCTCAATTGAAGAGCTGTGATCCCCAGCCACCAGCTCGTGAAGCTGATTCCCTGCAGCCTGACCCCAGATCTGGCCTCCTAAGGCCAGGGTCAGGCTGTGGGGAATGTCCTCAGCCCCCCTCCTCCCCCATCCATAACCAGGCCCCAGATCCCTGGTGACTAGGGGAACTTATTCCACTTTGGAGGTGGAATAAGTTCCCGATGCAAGTTGCCGGCCCCAGACGTACAGAATCGGCCCTGTATATCCGGGGCCAATGACCACCCACTGCCCGCCCTAACGCCGCCCCGATCTACCCCTTTCCTGCCCCTGTGTACCTTCCCTGTACAAGATGCAGGGAAGGTAGATGGGACCAGGAAAAGGCACGAATAAGGGGGATGGATGTCCCAACAGGAAGTCCATCCCCCTGTTCATGCCTTGGAATAACCCCTATTAGGTCTAGTTATATTAGTATGAGTATCCCCAGCAAACCTAAGTATGTAAACAACTTTAATACCTAAACAAAACATTACAACTAAGAAGGAGACAGCAATCCAGTAGCGAGATGGGGGCTTTCTAGTCTTTTGCAATGAGTGTCACATGTATGATTTTCTCCTAGTTGATGAGGGATCTTACATGTGCATTAGGTGCAAGGAACTCTTTGCTCTCAGGAAATGAGTCGGATCTCTGGAGGCTAGAGTAGCATAAATGGAGTACATAAGGAAGACAGAGAGGTATATAGACGAAACCTACAAGGATGTAGTACTGAAGTCCCACCTCAAGTCTGACAGCCTCCCTGTTGCCATGGAGGAGAGAGATTACGTGACAGGAGAGCATCACCCTGGTGTGGCAGGAAGTGATCCTATAGCTAGGACCTGTCCTCCAGGTGATGAAAAACCCTCTTGCACCAAGGAGGTTTATTCAAGGCCATGTGGCCACGAGAGAAGGATTAGGACAGCCATTATAGTTGGTGATTAAATCATTAGGCAGAGACCTGGTGGAAGGACAACCAGTGGGACACTCTGATTTCTGATATTGCAATGATAGAGTTGATCAAATTGGTGGAGTGGTTGCACTCTATGTTAGAGAGGGCATGATTTACACAGGATTAAAGTTTTGCATGAAACAAAATACACTGTAGAATCTCTATGGATTTAAATTTCATGTAAAAAGGGGAAGGCGATGACAGTGGGGGTGTACTATTGACTACCTGGCCAGACTGAACAAATGGGATGATGAAATGCTCAACACAATAGTGATTTCAATTACCCTTGTATCGACTGGGCAGTATCATGGAGGACATGCTAGGTAGATAAAGTTTCTAGATAAAATAAATAACTGCTTCTTGGAACAGCTGGTTCATGAACTTACAAGAGAGGAAGCCATTTTGGACCTAGACCTTAGTGGAATACAAGATCTGGTGTAAGAGATAAGGGTATTGGGGCCACTTGGCAATAGTGATCACAGCATGATCACGTTTGATTTATTAAAAGGAGGAAGGATGGCAAGGAAATCTACAGTACTACCTTTTAATTTTCAAAAGGGAAACTATGATAAAATGAGGAAAATAGTTAAGCAAAAAACAAAAGAAGCAGCTGCAAAGGTTAAAGATTTACATCAAGCATGGGTTTTTGTTTAAAAATACTATCTAGGAAGCTCAGACTAGTGTATTCCACACTTTAAGAAAAGTGGAAGGAAGTCCAAAAAACTTCCAGGAAGGTTTAAAGATGAAGTTAGAGAGGCTGTTGTATCTTTCAGGAAATGGAAAAAGGAGCCAAATGATGAAAACTGGAAACAACTGGCATGTTAGATGCAAGGCATTGATTAGGCAAGCAAAGAGAGAATTTAAAAAAAAGCTTGTTGAGGAAGCAAAAATGCATAATAAAAACCTTTTCAAGTACATTCATAGCAAAAAACCTGTGAGAGAGTCAGTTGGACCATTAGATGATAGAAGGGTAAAAGGGGTACTAAGAGGGGATTAGGCCATAGCAGAGAGAGTGAATGAATTCTTTGCTTTGGTCTTTACTGAAGAAGATGTAGGTAAGTTACCCATGACTGAAATGGTATTTAAAGGAGATGCATTGGAAGAAATGAAATAAATATTGATAAACTGGAAAGATGTGTTATAACTATTTGATAAACCAAAGATTAGCAAATCACCTGGACCAGATGGTATACTTCTGAGGGTGTTGGAAAAAAACTGAAATATGAGATTGCAGACCTACTATTAGTAATCTGTGAGCTATCATTAAAATCATCTGTAATACCTGAAGAATGGCGAATGGCCAATGTAATTCCAGTTTTTAAAAAGGGTTCCAGAGGTAATCCAGGAAACTACAGATCAATGATCCTGATGTCAGTACCAGGAAAATTGGTAGAATCCATTATAAAGAACGAAATTACTGAAAATGTAGATAGTCATGGTTTATGAAAATAATTTTTATTGTTATTAAAAGTCATATAACAACAGAACACAGCAACAATCAAATAGCAACGCGGTATACTAACAAACATATTGACGGGCTCAGCAAAAGATACAAGCTCCACCCTCCCAAGAAGAGAGAAAAGGAGAAATTCCTCCCCCCACAAAGGACACATCAAATATCTACCAAAGAGTCAACAATCCACAGACAGCCCACACCAGCTCCCCAACACCATATATCTCCCCGACCCCGTTCACCAAGATTAGTCCCCCATATATCACCACTCCCCCCCTCCCACCCATCCAGTCCCCACCCCCCCCTAACCCATACCCCCCACCCCGCCGAGACCTATACCATAACTCTAACAGAGTTGTGTATGTGGGCAGCATCCCTGCTGCCTAGAGCAGACAGCAAGGCGCGAATATGCGCGTGGCCGCAGAGGACAAAGACCTCCCCTCAGTTTCCGAAGGCCCCAAAAGGAGATGAAGAAGAAGGGAGATGGTCTCACCACTCCTAACGACTAAACAACTAAACTACCCCCTCCCAAACAGCAGTCGAGTCAGCTAATTTCCTCCCACCCAAGAGAGAAGCCGTCATCCTTTCCATAGTTTGAAGTTCCAGCATAGCCCTAACCCAAGAATTAAGAGTCGGGGGTCGGACCTCCAGCCAATTAGTCAAAACACATTGTTTGGCAACCAGGAAACCCCGCTCATAGAGGGATCGACACGCCACCTCAATCGGGGAGACACCGAGATAGAGCCCAAAAAGGCACCACTCTGCGGAAGGCTGAACATCCAGTCCTCGCCAACTTGCCAATTTGGTGAACACAGCGTCCCAAAAGCCCCTAATCACACGGCACTGCCAAAACCTATACAACAAGGTTCCCCTGCTCACCTTGCACCACCCACACAAGTCCGTGGGGGTCAGGCTCATTTTAGCGGCCTGCACCGGCGATACATAGGCCCGCCAGAGAAACTTATATTGGATTTCCCTCAGCCGCATTGATTCCTAACACTGCTTAATCTTGGAGAACGCCTTCTGCAGGAAAGTCGGTGTGACCCACAAGAGACCCTCACGAGCCCATCTCTCGCTCAAGACCTCAAGGTGCCCCTCCGTGCCCTCTAACCAGAAAAGCCGACGAAGATCCCTCAGCGGAGTAACCTCACCAAAAGAGTCAAAAAGCTCCCAAAGACCTTCTTTACCCCAGCACAAACCCTGTGCAGTCTGAAGTTCATGAATATAGTGACGAGACTGCAGATAGAAATAGAAGGAGCGCTGATCCAAGGCAAAGCGGCGGACCAAAGATTGAAAAGAGTCCAAGGCTACGCCCTCCTGCATTCGCAACTGCCCAATATAAACAAGTCCAGCGCTCGCCCATCGCCGCCCTGCCACGCAGTGCCTCCCCGGCGCAAACATCGGGTTGCCCTCCAGGGGCAAACAGTCAGTGCATCGCCAATGGTTGCCCCGCAGTTGACAGAGCAGCCGCCAGGTCTGCCTAAGAACCCCTAGATAGACAGAATGCCGACTAGCAGGTGACATACCCTGTTGACCCATATGCAACAAAGACACTCTATGGAGGGAACCCGCCATCTCATCAAACAGCTCTATGGGAAGAAAATTCCCTCGAGCTAGAATCAAATCCGTAAGTGGCCGAAGTAGACACAGAAAGTTATATTGGCGAAGGGAGGGAAGATCCAAGCCCCCCTCCTCGCCAGATTTCAGAAGAGCCGCCAACGGTATCCGAGCTCTCCGACCCCTCCAAAGGAATCTAGCTAGATGCCGCTGCAAAAGTTCCAAGTCACGCCGGGCCAGCCAGATAGGGAGGTGCCGCAGCATATATAACCAGCGCGGCCATTCCACCATTTTTACAAGCGCCACTCTACCCATCAGTGTTAACGGCAGATCCCGCCACTTCAAAAATCGGGCCAACGTTTTCTCCAACATCGAGCCCACATTCACCTCATAGAGACGTGTGAGACAGTCAGGGAGATAGATTCCCAAATATTGAATCTGACCAGTGGCCCAAATCAGCGGGAAAACCCCCATCCAGTTACTCCTGGACCTTCCCCCCACATCCAAGGCGAAAGATTTGTCTGAATTTATGCGTAAGCCCGAGAACGAGCCAAATTCTTCCAAAATTTGTAGGGCACGTTCCAGCGAGCTTTGAGGGTCACGTAAGCACAACAAAATGTCATCCGTGAAGGCGCTAAGCTTGACACCCCCACCCCGCCAGACCATACCTCGGATCAGCGGATCATTCAGAATGGTAAGCAACAACGGCTCCAGCTGCAAGACAAAAAGCAACGGGGACAGTGGGCACCCCTGCCTGGTACCTCTCTGCAACTCGAAAGAGGAGGAGTACCTCCCGCCACTACAGATACAGGCCAACGGCTGTGTGTATAACGCTGCAATCCAGTCAAAAAACGCACCCTCAAACCCAAAGCGCGTCAGTACATCAAACATATACGGCCATGAGACACGATCAAAGGCCTTTTCTGCGTCTAAGCTCACTAATAGCAGCGGATCGTCAAGCTCCGCACATCGCTCCATGCCCAACAACACCTTAGTGATGTTCGCAAAGGCGTCCCGGCCCTTAACAAACCCCGCTTGATGCGGACCTACCAATTGCGGCAGTAGCTGCTGCAACCGATTAGCCAGAATGGAAGCTATAAGCTTCATGTCATAGTTAATGAGGGAGATAGGACGGTACGAAGCAGGACTTTCGGGATCTCGTCCCTCCTTCGGGATCACCGTGATCGCTGCCGTCCGCATATCTCGCGGAAAAGACCGCCGTTCCCGCCCTTCCTCATATACCGCCATCAGAGTGGGAGTAATCGAATCTAGCAGAATTTTATACATCTCCACACCATATCCATCGGGCCCGGGCGCCTTATGGGGCTTCCCCTGGCGTACCACCTTACGAATATCCTCTGCAGTAACATTTCTATTCAAGTACTGCCTATCCTCCTCCGTGAGCTGAGGCAAGGGTACCTTCCCAAGAAACTCCCGTTCCACCTCACGATTCTCATGCTCGGGGGTATACAGATCGCGATAAAATTGCCCAAAGATTCGCAAAATATTGTCCACCCCTATCTGCCGCACACCATTAGCATCTCGAAGGGCCGTAACCGCCTGGACTCCCCCTTTGCCCCGAACTAAGCGAGCCAAAAGCTTACCGGAACGATTGCCAAAGCGGAATAGCTGGTGGCGATAATACTGGTCCGAGTAGACCGCACGCTCCTGAAGGGCAGCATTTAAAGCCCGCTGACAGTCGATGTATAGCCCTAGTCGACTATTATCCTCTATGGCTTCTCTCTTTGCCTCTCGGAGGGCGCACGCCAACTCCAAGATTTTTGCATCTACACGCTTTTTCTCCTGGGCCACATAAGCTATCAAGTGCCCCCGCAGTACCACCTTTCCCGCTTCCCAGAAATTGGTTGCCGAGATCTCCGGGGACTCATTCTCATTCTGATATTCTCGCCATCGTTGCGTGAGAAATTCACGGAATGAGTCTCTCTGCCAGAGATGTCGGGGAAAGGACCATCTCCCCCCAGGTGGCCGACCACCTTTGAGGTCCATAAAGACCTTTGCATGGTCCGACACCACTATCGGTTCAATCTCCGACCCCGCTACTTTACTGAAAAGATCCCGGGAGATCAAAATATATTCAATACGGGACCAAGTCTGGTGAGCCCTAGAGAGATGGGTATAATCCCGTTCCTCCTGGTGTAGAACTCTCCAAACATCCAGAAGGTCCCCCCAACGGCAAAGGAAATCCACCCCTTTGTTGTCCCACCTCGTCCCACGTCCTCCCCGAGTCCCCCCCGATCGATCCAGAAGAGGGTCGTGAGGACAATTGAAATCCCCCGCAATCACCAACGGGACTTTGGGGGCACCCATGATCCTCTGCAAGAGTGCCTTGAAAAAGGGGTGCTCATATGTATTAGGGGCGTAAATGTTCCCCAAAAACAGCTCCTCCCCATTCACTCGGATATGGAGAAACAAAAAACGACCCTGCGGATCCCGCTCCTCTGCGAGCACCTCCAGAGCCAGACCCTTCTTAACTAAGATTGCCACACCTCGGGGGGGCGGAGCCTGATGTCCAGCGGGATGGTCGCATAACGCTGAGGCTCCCGAGAGGCCTACTCAGAATCCTGAATTAACACCTCACATACTTGGATTTCTACTCTGATTTTGCCGGGGCACATTGGTGAGATGGCGGGGACCAAACCAACGCGCCTGGAATTTGGGTCTCCAGCGGCTTCTCATAGCAAACGTCCCAAAACTGAACCTCCGTCCCCGCAGAAGGGGCCGGCCTCGTGCGAGGGCCCCGAAATGCAGCAGGAAATCCTCGTAGAGATTAGAGGGGTCAAAACCCTTGTGCAGGCAAACGGTGAAGCACTCCGAGCGCTGCGGGACGATTTTGGTGTGTTGCAAAGCAAGCTAGAAGGGCTTTCTTCGCGTCAGGACAAAATGGAGAGCATATTGGACTCCCATGCGGCCCGGTTGTCCAAACTCGACAAAGTTGAACGTCAGGTGCGGGCCTTGCAGAAAGAGGTGGAAGATGGCAATAATAGAGCGCGCCGCAATAACTTACGACTCGTGGGCATGCCGGAGGGAGCGGAATCGGGTGACATGAAAGAGTTTTTATGCAAGGTCCTCCCTTCCTTGCTCCAAATCACCTTTACCAAAGATTTGGAGATTGATCGCGCTCATCGTGTACCCTCAAGCATAACGCTCAACAGGAAGACCCCGCGGCCTATCATTTTTCGACTGTTGAGATATCAACACGTGGAGCAAATTCTAAGTGCCTCTCGGGCAAAGGGCCATATGGAGTTTGAGAGCCACAAGATCTCCTTCTATCCTGACTTGTCTAAACCCACAGTCGACCGCCGAAAGCGCTTTCTGGAATTCCGGCCGAGGCTTCAGCAACTACAAGCACGCTACGGCCTGATGTACCCGGCTAAGCTCCGAGTCACGCTTCACAATCAGACAAGAACATTCGAGGACCCTGATCTACTAGCGGAGTTTTTGGATTCCAAAGAAGCCGACTTGATGCGCTGACTTCCAGAATATTCCTGCAAGCCTTCTTATATCCGCTGTACCTGCCATATTGGATCCGCCGCAGCCTTGCAAAGAGTCTGGCGTGGGTAGTCTGTTGCCTTACTCTTGATGGTATCTGTGACCCAACTCCATCTACCCACAGCAGCCTCGATGAGTATCAGAGACAGTGTTATTATGGACTCTGGTGTTTCTTTCTTCTACATACATGTCTTCTATTTCCTCTCTAGGGCCTCCTCCCGCAGACATCTGGTCGCCATATTCTTTGGGGGTTTTGCTTCTTCTCTAAGATACGTTGGCACATACTTTTCAATATGGGGTGTATTAGCTAGAATACTCGGTGATTACGACATTGTTGTACCATTTCTGCTTATGTTCTATGTTATTAAGCGCCCTTACCTAAAATGTCTTCTACCGACTAATGGCACCATGTAAGATTTTTTCATTGAATGTAAAAGGCATCAATAATCCGATAAAACGGAAGAAAATCCTAAGCTACCTTAGTTAGGAAGCAGTTGATCTGCTCTTCTCCAATAAACGCATTTAAATTCGAAGGAAACTCTTGAACTTATATTAAACCTTACATGGTGGCCGCTTATTCCCCTGCAGTTTCTAAGAAATCTGGGGTTGCCATACTGGTTTGGAAATCCTTGCATGCTACTGTTGTTGCGACTAGCTCAGATACAGAAGGTAGATGGTCTAGAGTTCTCCTCAAGATAGGTTGTCTAGAAGTTACATGTATATGCCTTCCCGCTCCTAATGTTGATGACCCTGCCTTTTTCTACCATTGCTCAGGTTGCGCAAGCTTCTCTTAATACTTCACTGATCATTGGGGGGGATTTCAATCTGGTCCTTGATCTCCTGATAGACAAATAGCCGCCTAGGACGAGTGGTCCCCCCAAGAGTCATACTACGCTTCCCTCCCTGATCAAGGATTTTGCTTCAGTTGATCTATGGGGATTACTACACCTCAATAAGTTTGACTTCACCTTCTTCTCCTCCCCTCCTAAACCTCAGTCTCACATAGACTTCTTTCTACTCTCAAAACTGTTAGTTCCTCAGGTGGACACTGCAAAGATTCACTCCCATCATATTTTAGATCATGCTGTCATTTCCTATCAAGGGGCTCTGGACACCCCAACAGCTTTTCTCTATAGCTCGTTGGAGAACCTTTCGGATTTACAAGAGGTATTTGCGTTACCTGCGAAACACTACTTTCAATTGATGCAGCTTCAACACTGCCTCAAAGGTGCTCGAAGCATGCCGCCCTTTGCCCCTACTGAGGATGGGCTATTGGAGCTGGTTCACTCCCTTAGTGGTTCACGTGGGGTGGCCTCTAATTTCTATAAACACTTTGTCAGGGTACAGATGCGGACACTGTTAGAGCTCAACAAGCCTGGGAGCGCGAATTGCAAACCACCATAACCCCTGTGCAATGGAGCGTTTTGGAGTAAAGTGGTGCGGGTGTCCCGGTCTGCCTCTGTTACCCAGATTCTCTTTTTCTCTGCACACAGATGCTTTTATACCCCAGAAAAATAGTCAAATGGAACCCAAATGCTAGGGATCTGTGTTGGTCTTGCCATACTGATGTGGGATCCTTCGTTCATGTTCTATATGAATGTCCTTAACTGCAGGTCTATTGGGGGCGGGTCTGAGGTCGTATTCATCTATCTTACACTTTTATGCACCTTTTCTTGGAAGGTTGTGGGACTCCGCTCCGTGGCGGAGGTCCCCTCTCTTCCTAAGAAGGGTCGCTTTCTCCTTGCTTTCATGCTAGGTATAGCCATATGCTTAATCACGTGGAATTGGAAGGATAGCTCTCGACTTACTGTCCATGAATGGTGGAACCTTCTCTGCTTATATAGTAAATATGAGCAGATACCTCGGAGAGCTATTCCCCATGTCCAAACTTACTCCTGCTTGTCTAAATGGCAGATCCCTAATGATTATGTACAATCTGCTTACTGCTCCAACATGCCTGTATAATGTGCACTCATCATGTTTTAGGGCACCGTTAGGTTTTGTAATGCAATCATGTAAGTACACGCCCGCTTTGGGACTGCTTAGTTTTCTAGAGAAGAAGCAGGGGGGAGGGGGGTGGTAGGGGTTTACTTTGGTGTATGTATTACATGTTATGTATTTGTCTTTTGCTGTATGTCTTCCTTTCCGCTGTTGTTATAAAACGAAAATAAAGAATTTAAAAAAAAAAAAGATTGCCACACCTCTCTTTCGCACTCCTGCAGAGGCATAAAAGACATGTCCCACCCAATCTTTACACAGTTTCTTATGCTCCTCATGGGACAAATGTGTCTCCTGCAATAAGGCAATATGAACCTTTGATTTCTTTAAGACCTGTAGAATTTTAGTACGCTTCACAGGAGTCCCAATGCCCCCCACATTCCAAGTAAGTAGTCGGAGATTATGGGTCACACCTAGCAAAAGAAGGCCATACCAGCGAGTTCCTCCACAATAAGAGCCCAGGGCTGCCCAGCCTCAGCCCCAAGCTAGAAGAACAAGATTGCACAGCAGTACTACCCCACCCACAACACTCACACCAATTACAGTCAACTGTCACTCCTAACGCAGACATACCACATACACACCCGGTCTCAGCCTCCCTCTTTCCACCCAACCCCTCCCCCATCCCATCCCATCCCACCCCTCCCCCCCTAATACCCTACACAATCCTCTATGTTCACCCCCCAAACACACCCCCGCTAAGCTCAGTTCCACTAAACCTAACCCCACTAATTTCAACCCCACTACCCCTCCCATCCAAGCATCCACAACTCACCCTCAGCTGACTCGCTGAGTAGCGATCCCTAATGTGACGCTGCAGGGCTGCCCCGAGGGCCTTACAAGCATAGGCAGGCCACAGAAGAGAAGAGCAAGAGAACAAAAGGTAACAGAAATTAGCAGTAGCAGCTCCTCACCAATAATACCAGGGCAACATGAGACGTACAGAGCACAAAAACCTCAACATAATAAAGCACTGCAAACAATCTGAACATCAAGCCCCCAACAAATAAATCAGATCCCCCAACGCAGACCCCAAGTCCAGGTCTAGGTCCCGGTCCAGCCAGTCCCCACATGGAGCTAGCGGCCGCATTTCAGCCGCAGTATGGCAGCCCCCAATCAGCCAACAGATGCGGCTCTCTGCTCTCAAACCGGCGCTTTCACCGGAGCCTCCTCGAATAAGTCCCACGCTCTCTCAAAGTCAACTTCATCCTTCGCGGCCATCAGCACTGTCTTTAGGGAGGGCCTCCAAAAAGGCCTTCGCCTCCCTTGGTGTCGAAAAGGTGAGTGACTTGCCATGCTGCCAAACACGCAAGGTCGCGGGGAAGGCAAACATAAAACGGATTTGCCGCTTAAAGAGCTCAGCACAGATGTCGGAAAATACCTTTCGCTGGTCCGTGACCCTCGCTGAGTAGTCCTGGAAGAGCAGGACTCTCTGATTCTCCAACTGCAGTTGCCCCTTTGCGCGGTAGGCCCGAAGGAGCTGGTCCTTGTGCTGGAAATTAAGGATCCGCACGATGACGACACGGGGGCGCTGCTGGTCTTCCCGCCGGCGGCCGAGGCGATGTGCCCGTTCTACCTTGAGCACTCCAACCAATGAGGTAAGGCCCAACTCCTTGGGGAGCCATTCTTCAACCAAAGGAATGAGCATGCTGTCGGTAGTGGATTCCGGTATACCAATCACTCGTAAGTTGTTTCGCCGTGATCTATTCTCAAGATCATCAGTCTTAAGCAGTAAAGATTCGATTTGTTTCTTTTGCGCGACCAACTCTCTTTCCAGGCGCCCTTCGCCCTCTTCCACGCTGGTGACACGATGTTCTAATTCCTCCACTCTCCTGCCGACCTCCACAAGCGAGTCACCTAGCGAGTCCAACTTCTTGATAAGCTGATCAAACTTAGGCTCCAACACAGCAGCAACCTCCTTGGCAAGCTCCTCCGACGCTGACTCCACACTTCCCGTGCTCGGGGAAGACGGCTGCGCCATCTTGGACGGGCCTGCTCCGGCCCCCTTAGTCGGCTTCTCCTTGTCTTTTTTCGGCAGGCTCGGCATGAGGACACTCACCGCTCACTTCTAAATCAGCAGGTAGAGTTCCCCAACCCTGGACACTCCTCGGCAAGCACCCAAGTCAGCAAAACGGCAGGTTTCAGCAAAGATTTCTCGGGGCAGCCCCGGAGCAAGCAAGAAAGCGCCTTGCCTACTCACGCATCACGTCATAGTCATGGTTTAAAGGGAGAAAGACAACATGACTTTAGCCAAGAAGGTCTGTTATATTTTTTTGAAGGTGTGAATAAAGTGGTAGACAAAGGTGAGCCAGTCGATATAGTGTATCTGGATTTTCAGAAAGCCTTTGACAAGGATCCTCATGAGAAACTCTTGGCAAAATTAAAAAGTCATGGAATAGGAGGCAGAGTAATATTGTAGATCTGGAACTGGTTAAAAAGTAGAAAGCAGAGGGTATGGCAGAAACGGCTTGCTAGGAACGAACAGTCCAAACTATGGTTACACGATGCAAGGTTCCACATTAGGAACAACCACCCAGGAAAAGATTGGAGAACTCGTTGAAACGCTCCACTCAGTCTGCAGGGGCAGCCAAGAAGACAAATAGAATGCTAGGAATTTTAAGAAAAGGAATAGACAATAAAACAAAGGATATTATAATGCCTCTGTATCATTCCATGGTGCGACTGCACCTCGAATATTGTGTGCAATTCTGGTTGCCATATCTTAAAAAGGATATAGCGGAATTAGAAAAGATATAGATAAAGATATAGAAGTGGAGGAGTGGCCTAGTGGTTGGGGCAAGGTACTTCAGGCTGGAAGGTCGGGGGTTCAAATCCCACTAGAGGACAGCAACCTTGGGCCAGAAGGACTGGGGTTTCTAGTCCCACAGGTGCTCCTTGTGGTCTTGGGCAAGCCACTTAACTCTCCATAGCCCATGTTCCCTGTAAAATAGTTATCTCCAATTTATAATGCCCTGTTCAATGTAATTTCAGTTTGTTCAATGTAAACCACACTGATGCAGAATAGCACAGTATATAAGAGAATGTAAATAAATAAATAAGAAGAGCCACCAAAATGGTAATGGTGGTGGAAAGATACCCCTATGAGGAGAGGCTTAAAAGATTAGGGCTCTCAACCTGGAAAAGGGATGGCTGAGGGAAGATATGATAGAAATCTATAAATTAATGAATGGAGTAGAACAGGTAAATGTAAATTGATTGCTTATGCCTTCAAAAAGTAGAAAGACCATGGAACATACAATGAAGCTAGAGTGAAACCAGTGTAAGAATAAGAAGAGAAAATATTTTTTCACTCAACGCATAATCAAACTCTGGAATTTGTTACCGGAGCATGTAGTAAAAGCTGTTAGTGTAGCTGGGTATAAAACAGGTTTGGACAAGGTCCTGGAGGAAAGGTCCAAAAACCATTATTAAAGAGGACCCGGGAAATCCAGAGTTTGCCTCAATACAAGCATTGTGGAACCTTCTTGTCTTTTTGGGAACCTGCTAGGTACTTGTGAGCAGGATTGGCCACTGTTGCAAACAGGATACTGGGCTTGATGGACCTTTGTCTGACCCAGTATGGCATTCCTTATGGTCTTATGTTTGTATTGCTTTTTCCATTCATTGTTAAAAAGCAAAAACATTGACCTGAGATGCTGTTTGGATGAGAGGTGCTATGTAGTATATAAAAATATCTTTGCATTTAAGACTGTGGAATATTTTATTTCATAACTTGTGCTATAGGCAGTGAATGGGCATCCTTTGCTGAGTGCCTCTTTCACAAAATATTTAGAGCTCTGCGGATCTGAGAAAGTTGCATATACAACCAGATGGTGATATCTGTTAACAGGCTTTATGGAAGAGGCTTTTCTTTTTTTAACTGGCTTCAGAGAGCATTATGTAACTGTTTACAAGAACCAATAATGTCAGCATGCCATAACAACAAGCCACTATGGTTCGATTTCAAATACTGCTGTGCATTTAATAGCTTCCTGCGTGCTTTGTGCTTTTGTTTCAGCAATATGATTGTATTTTAGGGCACATACTAGCAGATTAATATTGATAGCTTATGTATTCAATAAAAAAAATGTGCATATTGTTCTCCATTTTTAAGCAGAATTCCTTATTGTTCTGGAAAACAGATTGCAGACTTAAAAAAACAAGAATAATCAGGAAATGGTTTTAGAGTGAATCCAACTTTAAAAGAGTTTGGTTTATCATTTTTTTCATCACTGCTTTCCTGTCAGAAAATGTCCTTGGAACAATAGTATTTCTCATGAGGGGTTTTCAAGTGCAATGTGGCTTAAATAGTTGCAAAAGTCCTTTCCTCACTCGCATCTACTTCTTAAACTAGGAAGATGCATTCTGAAGTCAAATAATTATGAAGCCTTCTGACAGCAACTAGGCCAATACTATTAACTGGTCACCACTGAACCTCCCCTGGTTATTTATTTATTTTTATGTATTTATTTAATGTCTCTTATATACCGCACTATTTTAAATTAGTGCGGTTTACATACAACAGTAACTTATACCTCACAGACTAGGCTGTGCTGTATGTACAGTGAAACAGGTGTTATAACTTGGGACATAATTCGGTAACTATATACCGGTTAGAGATCAGGTCAGAGGCCCAGGGACTATTTACAATAGTGAGAACTATGTACATTCTGATAATTATATGGTATGCATGGTCCGCAATGGGGCCGATAGGTGTTACTGCCTCATCAATCACTGGGTGTACTAGTGGGGCAGTCCTAGTGGGGTTACTGCTGAAAGGGAGAATGCGGTGGCTGTTTGGCTATGTAGGTGAGAGAGGCTGGAAGGGAAAGCTAAAAATATATATAATCTGTGATGCCATGTTATGGTGTGAAAGGCTGAGGGAAAAGTCGTGGTTAGCAGAGTGTATGAAGAAGTGGGACTTGCTGCAGGGTCCATTTTTAGTATAGGTTTGGTTCTGCACCATTGTTGCAAAATGCTATGTATTTATTTATTTGTATTTCACATCTTTTCAGTATTAGTTCAAGGCATGTTATTTTTCGACTCATTATACCTACCATAGTGTTCACCCACATGCCTCCCCTTCTGTTGGGTCTTTGCGAATGATATTTCTATATCAATATCAAAGTGAGGGAAACCTTAGTGTAGCTGGGCAATGATTACAAGGCGTGAAAAGAAACAGGTGCAAGGTGTTTACCTTGGTTAGAGGGGGGCTAGAGATGGCAACTACCATGTGGGGAGGGCCACTGATGCTGAGCAGTGGTGTTGGGGTGGCTGGTTTGGATATCAGACAACTACCAAAGGCAGGGAAAGGATGCAGGACCAAGAAGGTTGTTGCTGTATCATTTCTTTGTTATTATTATTAGTTGTATTAATATTAATATTGCTTAAATTTTTATCCTACCATTTCCCAAAAACCAGGACCGGCCCAACCATTAGGCAAACTAGGTGGTTGCCTTGGGTGGCAACCTCTGTGGGTGTAGGTGATGGTGAAGAACAGGGCGTTCAAAACTAAACAATAGATTCTGACAGTCAGGAGAGGGTGGGTTTACCTAGGGTGCAAACACCTTGAACCAGCTCCGGGGATGGCCCTGCCAAAACCTTTATGGGCAGCGTATATCATTTACATACATCATTCTAAAGTCAAATAATTATGAAGCCTTCTGACAGCAACTAGGCCAATACTATTAACTGGTCACCACTGAACCTCCCCTGGTTATTTATTTATTTATTTTGATTTATTTATTTAACATCTCTTATATACCGCACTATTTAAAATCTGTGTGATTTACATACAACAGTAACTTATACCTCACAGACTAGGCTGTACTGTATTTACAGTGAAACAGGTGTTATAACTTGGGACATAATTGGGTAACTATATACCGGTTGGAGATCAGGTCAGAGGCCCAGGCGGGCCTGTCCTTGGATAGAGCTATTTACAATAGTGAGGACTATGTACATTCTGATAATTATATGGTATGCATGGATGGCATACCTCACATTCCTCCACATGTTTGCACTTTGCACACACAGCATCAGACTCAGTGAACAAATCCCCTTGATAAACCCACATACCAACAAACCCAGATGCACACCAGCATCACACATATACAAAGAACGCCAACAATCAAAGAATACAGCCCACAAACCATACAATGCCACACGTGCCACACCCTCTCACCACACAAATAATGATCACACAAACCCAATCATTTCAACAAACATCAGGTGTGCCCTACTAAACGCCAGATCTATCAGGAACAAACCAAATACTATCCTTGACCTAATCCACGACAAGAAGCTTGATATAATATGCATCACCGAGACATGGCTAGACGATTCAGACCAAGTCATATTAAATCAAGTAACCCCAACAGGATACTCAGCATTTAACTGCTACAGAGCATAAAAGAGAGGAGGAGGAGTACTAATACTAACCAGAAAGGAATACAGATTTAAAACAATCGCCACCACCAACACAAGTGAATCCAACACACTCACTATAACCAACAAGTATCTAACCATCTCCCTCACATACAGACTACCTGGAACCACAACTGAATATCTATCCACAGTAATTGAAACGATAGGCGTTCATAACAGAAAACACAAACCCCTCGTTGCACTAGGAGACTACAACCTAACATCCGCACCCACAGAGAATCTGCAACATTCCTAAAAGCCATGGAGTCACTAAAATACTGCCAGACAATTAACGCCCCAATGCACCAACATGGTACAACTCCGGACATGGTATTCATGCCGACACAACTAGTGGAACAGAACAAAACCATAAAACCAACAATCACCCATGTCCCTTGGTCAGACCACCATGTAATTGAATTCACCATGACCCTTAATAACCCCACCCAACCCAAAGAAGATGAAAGAATAATCAGACGGTTTAAAACATTTAACAGAGACTCATTCATAAATGACATCACCCCACAACTTCAACAGGATCACAGCACCCTGGACCTAAATATAGAAGAATGGAACACAATAATTTCCAACACAGCATCTGCCCCAGCCATTATAGAACCACAAAATCGCAAAAGATCTGATGCCCCATGGTATTCACATGAAATCAGAGTCGCAAAGCGCAGACTAAGAAGACTAGAAAGAAAATGGAGACAGGACAAATCACACATCCTACTAACGCAATACAGAGACAAACAACGGGAATATAACAATCTAATAAATGAGTGTAAACGCAATACCATACCAACCTAATCATGAATTCCACCAAAAGATCAAGAGAACTTTTTAGCATTGTCCAAAGGTTCACTAAGGATGACATGCAACAAAGCACCAACCATCTTGACCCACAGAAATATGCAGACTACATGAAGTCAAAAAACACTAACCAAACATACTCTGCTTCACCACAAATAATCACACGATAAGAAAGCAACATCAAGCATGGGAAAGCTTCAATATACCAACAAAACAGCAAATAGAAGACATCATATCTGGACTAAACACAACAATATCACCGTCAGACCCATGCCCAGTGTCTTGGATCAAAGCCACAAAAAGCCAGCTCTCTCATCACATTCAAAAAATCGTCAAGGATTCACTCCAACAAGGATACATGCCGCAATCCCTAAAGCATGCAATGATACGACCAATACTTAAAAGTAGCAATCTGAGCCCATCCGAACCAAAGTCATACCGTCCTATCTCCAGCCTGCCATTCCTTGCTAAAGTCGTGGAAAAAGCAGTCCAAAGACAACTTCAGGTCCATATGGATATCAATGCCCCACTGGACATACATCAACATGGATTCAAGCCCCAACACAGCGTAGAAACACTACTCACCTCCTTCTTTGACAATCTCCTAAGAGGCATAAACAACATAAAAAACGGCTTCCTGCTAGTGTTCATGGACATCTCAGCGGCCTTCGATACCATGTCACACCCTAAGCTATCGCAACACTTACAACAGATAGGACTATGCAAGAATACCCTGAAGTGGTTCACATCATACCTGGAGGGGCGAACACAACAAGTCAAATGTGATCAAAAGAAATCCATACAATTCCCCGTCATGCAGGGAATACCTCAAGGCTCAGCTCTATCATCAATGCTCTTCAACATCTACATACAGCCCATATGTAACATCATCAAGCACCACAAACTACACTATCACATCTATGCTGACGACATCATGGTGTACGCTCCAATCAACTTACTAATACTAAACACTACAACAATAACAAAATGCCTAGAAGACATGAATGGCTGGCTCATAGCCAACAACTTAACGACAAAACTGAGGCAATGTTCGTCACCAGGAACCCCGCCTTCATACCTCCACAAACTATCAGCATCCTAGACAAATACATAGTAGTCAAAGAAGAAGTTAAGTATCTGGGCATAACACCAGACAGAGCTCTGAACCTAAAATCCCACATCACCAAAACTGCAAACAAGGCATATCATCGATTGAAAAAGGTCAGACAAATCAAACCAATGCTCCGTCAAGACCACTTCCGCACAGTGTGTCAAGCACTCATTACACCACTGCTTGATTATGGAAACTCACTATATCAAGGCCTTCCTCATCAGACACTACACCCACTACAGATGGTACAAAACACCACAGCACGCATCATCACAGGCACCCCAAGGACCGAGCACATCACTCCCATCCTAAAACAACTACACTGGCTCCCAATGGTGGCAAGAGCTAAATACAAAACAATCATGATAATCTTCAAAGTCATTCACCACCTCTCAGCAGACGTACTCCAAAACGTTATAACTAGAGACATCAGTAATAGACCAAGAAGAACCAATAACAACAACATGATCGGCACACCTGCAGGCTATCACAAAACCAACCAAACAACCTCAAAAAGAGCACCATCACTACTGGCATCCTCAATATGGAACTCCCTTCCAATGAGCCTGAGAGCCTTAGATGACCACACAGAATTCTGCAAAGACCTCAAAACATGGTTATTTATAGAAACCTATGAGCACCCACGCAACATCTCTTACCCAAACAGCAACACTACTACCTCCACCAACTAAACACACCCCCATCCCATCTACACACACAAATTCATCACACGTTAGTAAATATCTCTATGTTAACTGTTACTTCAACTGTACTGTCTAAATACTGTTACATAACTGTGCTGTCTAAATGTTTACACGTACCCTAATGTTAAATGTAACCCTCCAATTGTGATGTGACGTGACCATCTTGATTGAAGGAAAAGGTGGCATACATATCTGTCTAAACAAATAAATCATTATGATATGGCTTGATCAGTTATGACTTATGAACTGCTGCCTTTTGAATCCAATTGCTGTTTGTAGTGTATTCTTAGCGAGGTGACACAGGTTCAGTAAACACTTGTGTACTTGACAGTGTTAATAAAAAGCCTTGTTTTCAGAAGTTTTTCTGCTATTGTCTGCCTATGACTAAAATCTCTAGAGATGACAGCATGAAAATCAGACACAAAAGCCAGTCTTTTAGATGGTAGTGAAATTAATTTGCTTTAGAGTTTACTTAAAGAAGCCAAACAAGTTCAAGAAGTCTATCAATCACAGAATGTAGAGTAGATCAGTGATTCCTAAAACACTCCTCAGTCAATTGGATTTTCAGGATATTCACACTGAATATGCATGAGATATATTTGCATGCAGTGCTTTAATTGTATGGAAATATCTTAGGTATAATCATTGTGGATATCTTGAAATCTGTGGGTCCCCGAGAACAGATTTGGGAAGCACTGGTCTAGACCATTTCTTTATTTACTCACCCAACAGATGCAATATTCAATACTGTATGTTTGTATCTTTTACTTAGTAACATTTTAGAGTTAGCTGCAGTTATTATTCCTCTATGTCTATCTTGGAACAGATAAGACAAAGCTTTATTGTACGGCAACATCAGGCTTGTCCTTAAAGCAGTAATTTTATAGTCATCTCATGTATTTGTGACATCCAAACTAACAGAAAGGTACTGCAGTTACTGAGCAGTAGCTGAAATCTTACCACACTTTACTAAATTGGGACCTCTTTACCTACACCTCCATGCGTCTGATCAGGCATCGGGGGTGGAAGCGGGAGCTGCTCGCCCCTCCCGCTCCCCCCACCAAGGCCTAATCAGGACGCTGAAGCAGGCCTTTAAATGAGGCAGCCGGTGGGAACATCAGCCTCTTCACCTACACCTTCATGCGGCTGATTGGGCATCGGGGGTGTAAGCGGGAGCTGCTCGCCCCTCCCGCTCCCCCCACCAAGGCCAAATTGGGGCGTTGAAGCAAGCCTTTAAATGAGGCAGCCGACGTGTGTGCCCGCTCCTGGTGGGCCCGTGCCCGAGGGCCTCGCCAGAGGGCCCTTTGGCATGGCCCTTAGGCGTGGCACAATGGCGAGACTGCTGCCACCCTCGCAGTCACCTCGCGGAGCGCAACCGAGAGACCCTGGTTCCACCTCTACAACGTAAGCATTTACCCTGCTGCCGCATTGCATTGCATTGCTCTGAACTCCATTGCTATTACACTGCTTGCAATTAACACTGCTGCCTCATTGCTTGTAGCGTTACTATAACATTACTTGTAACATAGCATACTCTTCCTGGCCTGTTGTACCCAATGCTACATCATTACCTGTATTATAATATTGTATTATAACACTGCTAGCTCCTTACCTGTATTATAACACTGCTGCCCCATTGCTTATAGCATTGCTACAACACTACCTGTAGCATAGCATGTTCTGCTTAGCCTGCTACAATATAACATTTACCCTGTTTTACCCTCTTCTTACCCTATTTTATCATGTCTTACCCCTGTTTTGCCCATGCTTGCACCCTCTATGGTTGTCTTGATTAGATTGTGAGCTCTGATGAGCAGGGACCATCTCTATTATTTGTCCTGACTAGTCTGTAAACTCTGATGAGCAGGGACTGTCTGTTTTCCTCTTATTTAAATAGAATTGCGCTGTATTACTAATAGTAGTAATGGGAGAAAACCAACCTGGTTTTGCCCTAACTAGATTTTTGCTCTGTGTATTTCTCGCCTTGATTAGATTGTAAGCTCCGACGAGCAGGGACTGTTACTCATATGTCTGTACAGCGCTGCGTACGAGTAGCACTATATAAATGTTAAATAGTAATAGTAGTACCTTTCCTTCCTGCCCTATCCTACCCACAGGAATACCTCAAAGTGGGTAACCTTTTGCATGTTGTAGAGTAGCACATGTAATTGAGTTGCACTAAGGATTTGTAAGTTTCAGAGAGTCCATTTTCACAGATAAAATGTCATATACCCATGCAAATAGCTATGCAAATTAAAGATCTTTGCAGTTTCCCAGGCCATGCCGGATCTTAAAAAGTGGAAGTGACATTTCAGCCATCGTGCTGTGATTTTCTTCAGAGTGACCCGGAAAACTACAAAGATCATGATACTAGTCGCAGATGCCTAAGAGAATCAGGACTGTACCAAGCCAGAAACACATCCTGTGTGACTCGCACACCTGGTGCCCCTACCCCATCCAGCTGCATGTAGGAACTGACTCTTACTGGACTTTCTTAGGCCCACTGAGGACATCAGTGCCCCTTCTTTGCTTGTGCCCTGAGCGCTTGCACAGTCCTTGGTACGGCCCTGAAGATAATATATCAGAATTGCCTTCTCTAAGCTTCCAGAAGTACTTTCTTTATGTAGTGCAAGCTTTTGAGTTAGTGCTGACCCAGCAGCTCCTAGGTTTTCTTGATAGGCCTTTTTTCTGAGGCAATGGAGGGTTAAATAACTTGGCTAAGGTCACAAGGTGTGCTACTGGGGATCTAACTGTGATCTTTTGATTACCAAACCAGTGTTCTAAACACTAGGCTACTCCTGCACTTCTGCTGGTTGGCTGTATACTTATCTTTGCCTTGTAAACAGAACTATAAAGCTTGATCTCTTCCACAAATCAAGGATTCCTGAGTGAAAGAATGCAATAACAAGTATGAGCAACATGATATACTCAAGTGTTGAATTTATGCTACAAATACCTAACTTACGCAGTAAAATAACTTCCCTGAAACTTTATACCAAATATATTCATTTGTTTGCTGATATTTTACACAAGGCCTAAATATCTTAGGAAAAATAGAATAAAATTATTACTATTACAAATACTACTATTTATCATTTGTATAGGGCTAAAAGGGATACACAGAGCTATTCATATACATTTAATGGACAGTCCCTGCTAAATAGAGCTTACAGTCTAGGTGTGTCCTATGGACTGGGTTGAGAACTCCTGCAGTATACCAAATGTCCACTTCTAGCAAAGGGCTTCACATCTCTCTGGGAAGTTGGGAGGTCTCTGGAGAAGCAGTATGCATAATAATATGTATTAGTCCAAAGGCGATGAATATCAGATTGTTGCATGAAACCCTGGTAGATGGAATGAGCAGGAATTCCACTTGGAGGACAAAGTTCTACACATGGCAACAGGACTGGTAATGACTGCAGCAAACCAAACATTTACTTCAAAACATAAATCTGCAAGGTTTCAAATATAAAACATAAACAACGTGCAAAGGAAACATTTTGGTAATAAAAACAGTCTTTTATTCTAGGGATCCCCTTGAGATAAAGCAGAAGAGTACATGAACCACCATCGGAGAGTGCTGACATTCTTTTTTACTCTGGCCATTAATATGATTGAAGAAAGGACTGGATACTTATTACCAAACTCTTTCCATTTGTCATAGTTTATGATAGATATGTGTGCAGAGCAAGATGGATCCTAATAAGGTGTTATTATCAAAGTTATTTTATAATTGATCTTAAGAATTGTTTAGCATTTATTTCAAACTTTACAAAAAAATTCATTTGCAAACAATGGGCATGATTTCTAACAGGCCGTTTGTCTACGAGATCAACCCCAAGGCAGTTGACAAAGGTCACTGTCTCAGGGAAGCATAAACAGTTAAGTGAGATCTCCGGGAAGAGCCTCTGGTAAGTGTGCAAAGAGCTAGACATTTCAGTTAAAGTTCAAGCTGGCACACTGGGAAAGGGTGGAAAGAAAAGCAGTTCCATACAGATCTCTATCTACTGCATAAGCCCGCAGTGGAAGAAAGGAGAGACTGTTATAATCTGGGTAGTAAATACTGTAGGCAGATACCAATGGGTAGATTGAGTGGACCAGATGGCCTTAATCTACCTCTTCTAAAGTTCTATGCATGTTGTTGAAACCTACTTTCATAGTTGCATAGATAGAGGAATATTTGTACATATCCATAGAGAAAGAAAGATGCACACATATATCATATAATACAGAATATTTCCAAGACAATTTAATAGCCAAAAATATAACAGCCTGATATTTGGGAAAACCTATCCAAATAGTGGCACCCATTACTAAATCCCATTAAAGTGTGCACTTAACAACGCATTTTTAACATACGGTAAGACCAGCATGTTACTGGCAGTTAATGCTTGGATGCATACACTAACATTGGTGCAATTAACATGTGGCATAATCAGCATGCAGCATAATTAAGATCTATCATTAGGTGCCCCCAAACTAATTGCAACATTACTACTAAGTGCAAGGCAATTACCCTGACGCTAGTGGTAAGGTGCTATCCATGCCCACATTTCACTCCTAACCCATGCACTCCCCACCCTACTGCATAATGGCCAATTAACGCATGTCTTAGCTATGAGGCACGTCATGCCCACACATTAGTGTCACTGTAGACAGTGAGTGCATGCTAGCACAGTGGAAAAGCAGAGAACATGGTATTGTGGGTGCAGTTAATGCCACCCATTGAGTTTTGTTAGCTGCACCTGCGATGACTAAAAAATGTGGGGTTATCATCCACTCTCGATGCTCATAGTAACTGCACATCACAAGCATATGCACTCTCTTCTCACACCATGCCCAGTCACACAACTAACGGGAGGTCTGCATTTGGCCTAAGTTAGTTGTTACCACGGCACACTTTTCCCACATTATTGCCATGTTGTTAACAGCTCGTGAAGCTTAGTAAACATTCCCCTTAGTGTTGTTGCTCATTGATGACTTTAATGTGGAGCCTGATTCCAGAAGTGGGATGTCCAGACCGTCTGGACGTCACCTCTGAAGATGGGATCGCTAGGACCTGATTCTGGTCTGCAGGAATCTCGGGAACAAAACGTTCCCATGGGAGCCAGAATCTGGCCCAAGGATGGCCTGATGTGCCTTCTCTGCCTGTGGGGATATCCCCCCCACAGGTGCCCCATAGAACTGCGTCTCTGGCCCCCAAGATCCATGCTGCCTGACCCATGGCTGGCCTCCCGTAGCTTGGATCAGGTGGCGGGGACCCCCTGCACCAGGCCCCGGCCCTGATGGTGGCTCCCTGGGCCGATTGGGAAAAAAGTGCAGTTTAAACCACCTCTGAGGTACAGTAGTATAAACTGTACATCCTGCCAGGCCTGGCAGCACATACAGGGCCGTGACTAGAATCGTCCCTGTATGCGCTGCCGGGCGGCCTGCCCCTGTTCTGCCCCTGATCCCGCCCCCTCCAAGCTCTCCCCGTCCTGAAGCACAGGATGTATAGGGAGAGCCAGGGCCAGAATAGGGTTAGTGTGGATTGCAGGGCTGCACGTCCTGGCAGGACGTATAGCCCTGCAACCCGCATTTGAGCAACAACACTAAGGGGAATGTTTACTAAGCTTCACGAATTAGGGCCATAGTGGATAGACAGGATATAATCAGCATCCTAGTTCTTGTTAGCATTGCATTTTCTAATTTTAGTGCATTTTTCTTGTTACTCATTGTATATGTTAAAGAGAATGAGGATGCTAATTATTTTCTGTCTCTTGATCTTAGTACCCCAGTACAAAAGCATTCTAGAGGAATGTAAATGTTTTAATTTATTTTACATCCTCAATTGCTATAAAAAGGAAATATTGCAATGAAAAAGGAAATATGGGTGATTAGTCTTACTGAGTCTTGATTACTGATTATAAAACCCTTTAATCTTCTGCCCCCCCTCCTTGTTTTAAGAAATCATATTTTGTATTACTCTTCTAGATTATTTTACCTTTTCCTAGTCCTGCAAAAGCTCATGTGTTTCAAAGCTTCAGATTAGTGATGCTGGCGGCTTATTCCTTTTGGTTATCTGCAGTTCCATCTCTGTGTCTTGAGGCATAAAAGAATATTATCTGCGTGACAGTTATGGCTGCGGCCATCTATACTGTTCATGCTGTCAGCACTCAAAGAGCTCAGAATAGAAATCATTCTGTCTGTCTGAAAGATTTCTCGGTAGTTTCATTAAGCAAAGCTAAAAATTACGAGATGCTGTACCTTATTACAAAGTCTTATGGAAATTTCAGCAAGTCTTGGATGTAAAGAAACAGAAATGAGTGAATGTAATGTGCTGGCTAGGGCAGAATTGCTAATCTTTTGTTAAGGTAGTTGACCATTAACAGGACAACCTATAAATCTTTTTTTTTTTTTCTCTTTACTTAATTTTCATCACAAATAATCTACCGCTCTGATTGCATGAAATCACCAGGAGTATCTTCAATTACTGCTTGCGGCCTCTGATCAAAATGATTTCCTTTATTCAGAATCCTGGGGCTGACGGGGGGTAAAGGGAAGTGGAGGAGGGGATGGAAGGAGAAAAAAGGAACAAAAAATACATAGCTGGTTCTGTGTTTCAAATGGCAGGTTCCTCTGGAGGTGCCTATATATTTTCGTTTCATTAATGTAAAGATGTGCTGTAATTGTCATAATGGCTCATTTGTATTGTTTTGACTCACTGAACATTTCTTTGTTGTATTCTATCTCAACTTTTTCACATGATCACTGAGATAATGACATTTGCCAGGCAACTGCCTTACTTGCTAATACTTCCATTTTCCCAGCCAGCTTATGAAATAATCAAATTGTGTGCATGAAATGGCAGCCTGCTCTGAATTTATTTTAATATAGATAGATTTACAGGGGAATGCGGAAGACTATAGGACCTCAGACACATGAGACAACGACTCCGTACAAAGCTGAATTTCACTAGCAGCAAAGATGGATATATGGGTATTAGACTTTCTATACCTATAAGAGGGATAATCTTTCAATCAGATTAATGAGAAAATATATTGCATGGGCCCTACAGCATCTTTTGCTTTTCAGCCTAATATGTGATTTAAATCCCAAAAGTACATTTTTAGAATTACAATATCCTTTGATAATAACGTTGCTTGCACAAAGACAGATAAAAATAAAATAGTCCCTCTTGATTTCCTATTTTAGATTTGAAGTATGTTTTCTGTTCTCTGCTTGCAACGAAGTGAATTCTATCGAGAAGAGTCACATTTAATAAGGCAAAGAGAATTTTCTAATTATGCTACCTGTCAAGATTGGAATCTATGGGATTGCCACTGCTATATTGAAGAAACAGAGGAAGCAATCGCATATAGTCTAGTTTACCTTGGTGTATGATTACTATTTGCACTTAGATATTGCTGAATGTAAATCAAGCAAACACACAGAGGCATCTTTTGAGGTAAACACCAAAAGGCAGGTCTCCGAATGCATCATGCAACCTTCATTTCAATCTTTTCAGACAAAATTCCTGAAATTTTCAAATTTAATATGGAATAGAAATCAATATACTGCTATAAAAAAATTGTGACCCGCTGAATGATTGCAAAAATATCAGATTTTTCTAAATACTGTGATTAAACTGAAGTTAGTAGCAAGGATTAGGATAAAAATATATGAGCAATTATACAAAGAAAAGCATCCATTTTTCTTACATAGGATGAACAGTATCAACAAAGGAAAATGAAAAATCAAAACGGCTCAATATAATAAAGCAACATTCTATAAAAAATCTAAAAAAAAATAAATGGCCAGATATGATCATATGCATGAAAGATCTAGTTGAAAAAATCACATGCTGAGAGATTTTTAAAAGGATAAAAGGTGATTATTTCTCATCCAATGAATTGAAAAGAAAATAGACAATTTTTTCATGCGTCCTTACTTTACAGATCCTGCTAGTATGCAAATACAACCTTGAAAGTTGTCCTTTGGGGGGTCTGCAGGAAGTGACTGCTTTATGGTTTCTGGAAATAGTGTGGCATATTGAATAAGAACAAATAAATATTATGCTTCTATTGGTTCCTGTGTAGCAATATAATGAACAACTAGAATGATAACATTCAAATAAATAGCAGGAAATGATTATTGGCCTCTCATGAATAAGTAAATAGAACATATAATAGTAGCATCACTATTACTAGCGATCAAGGATATATCTCTGAAAATCTCATTGTTGCCACATAAAATGTCAGGCAACAAAGGTGTAAAATGACACATATGCTTGTTTAACATACTTGTTTTAAATAAAGCTTAATAAGTTTGAAACACCACTAACATAATTTACATCTTTTTTGGCCTATAAATATAAAACCTATCCTAATTCTATTTAGGTATCAGCTAGTCTTCCAATTAGCTCTATTAACCGACTCATCAGCCCTCTAGTTTTAAACATGACTAAAGAAAGAGAAAGGTTTGCTTTAAACTTACAGCTGCTTGGATCTCTTTATTAGTTTTTTTATATTTGTGAAAAGAAAACATTCTGAGCACTGCCATAAAATCCCTTATTATTATTAAAGTACAGCTTTCAACAAATACAGCAAGGAAGCTACTAAATATTCATAAACGATCTAAGTGTTGCATTTCTAACACAAATTTTTTGAATGCACCAGGACTAAGCACTCTCAGCTCCAGACCAAATATTTGGTTTATTCTCTCTCTGCATGACAAAGGAAAACCCAAGTCGTAGGCAAGCCCAGCAACAACATTGTTTCTACAGGAAATTTTTTAATGCTTAGGATGCTGCTGACTCTTAGACATTGGTGCCTTTATTAGAAAGGCTTTAGATTGAGGGAAGGTTGTTTGTAAGAGAGGCTGAAGTATGAAGCAAAGCAAAAAAAAAGTTGCATTCTGAAAACGGGAACTCCCCCCCACACACACACACTCATTATCATAGCATTTTTATAAGAAGTACAGTCAATACCAGGAGCTCTTTGAAAACACAATCACCTTTGTAAGGAAACACATTCATCTACAATCATAATGATCTGGAAATGCTGACTCCCAAAATAGGCGAAGAGCTTTGTATCCCTAACATACATTAAAAATAGTCAGAAATGACCCTTGGAACAGCAGCAGCTAATTGGTTTATTGCCCTGAAGAGCTGTGACAAGAAAAGCAGTTGGTAACAGGCTTTCTTCCCAGGTTATTCTAAGAAATCACTAATTTAAGCCTTCTTAAGTACACGCACAGCCTGTTCCACATGGGAGTGCATCTCTAGAGGGTTCATTAAGTGACTGAAATTCTACTTTTTGGAGTCAACAACTAAACACTATGCTAACCTTTGCCATATCATTGCCTGTGGACCTTGGATGTTCAGTAAACCCTGCTGAAAATTATTGCATATTGCAAATAGGCTAGGAGCCTAAGATTAACTTAAACTTTGTGACGCTATGTTCATTCGAGTTGGTCAGCTTTGGGATACAATAAGGATTCTCTCAGAACAAAATGAAAATAATCATTGGTTGCTTAAACAATTTTGTGTCTTTGAGTGGAGTTAAATGTTGAGAAGGGGTACCAATAGATAATGCCAAACATATATTTTGTTTGCACGTACTTGCAACCTGAAGGGCTGAATTTTCTGAAATATGCATTTGGGAGTGGTACTGGTCAGGGGCGGCCCAAGGGGGGTGCGGGGCCATGTGCGGAGACTCGGTGCAGGGCCTAATTTGCATAAGGAACCTATTTACTTAAACATTTGCATAATGTTACCATACACTAACATTTAGTAAACATGCCTCTTAATGAGTGTATGGATAAAGAAAGACTAAAAGATTTCTACATTACTATAATCCAATGCCAACCGCTAGGCACATCAGGAACTACTACAGACACTGCCCATTTAGAACCCATAGCAAACCCATCCTATCCTAAGAGCACTACCAGGACTCACAAAGCACCATACTCTACCTATCAAAAGGCAACACTGCAAATATTAAACCAATACATTTCAGAGAAAAGCAATACATGACCTACTGTGGAAAGAGAACAAGTGGCACTGTCAAATAAGAATTACATAAACAGAATACCTCAGCTCAGTTACACATGCAGAACATAGACCATCACCAAACAAGGAATCACAATTTAGAAACAGGAAGACAAATTAAACTGGGAACCCCAAAAGCCAAACTTGGAATGTACAACAACACTGTACAAATAAAACTATAAAGTTATTTCCTCTTGTACTAAACAAAGCGCAGATGTTAATGATGCACATTTCCCAGAGCTGACATATTCCAGTTAATGAATTCAAAATAAAGAGATATTTTTCTATCTTTTGTGCATTTTTTTTCAGTTGCAATTGCTCCAGCCACTTTCTTCTGGTTTCTTCGTGTCTTCTGCTAACTCTCCATCGTCTGCTGTTCATTTGTCCTTTCTTCTCTCTTCTAGTTTTTTTTTCCATTCTCTCTCTACATCTGCTTTAACATACTAATCTTTCTCCTTTTGCTCTTTCCTCATTCTATTTCATCCACTCAAATTTTACCCCTCCACCCTCAATCCCCATTTACTCTCCAAATACCCGGCCAATTGTAGATTTGTCTTCCCTCCCACACAAAATAATTTTCCCCTCTCCATTTCACTCTCTCAGCTCCATCCCATTCTAATCCTTCCCCAACATCAGCTCCCTTCTAGTTCCAGCCCCACCCAGCATCCACTCCCTTCTAGACCCCACATCAGTCCATTTCCAATCCTATCCTAGCCACACCATCAGCCCATTTCCAGTCCTAGCTCCCCCATCCATTTCCAGTCCTATCCGAGTCCCTCCATCAGCTCATTTCCAATCCCAGCCTCCCATCAGCCCATTTCTAGTCCTTTCCTAGCCCCACCATCAGCCCATGTCAAATCCTAGCTCCCCTCCACTCAGTTCATTTCCAATCCAAGGCCCCCATGAGCCTACTTCCAGTTCTAGCCCCTCCATGAGTCCATTTCAATCCAAGCACACACCACAGTCCATTTCCAATCTTAGCACCACCCCAACAGCCCATTTCCAGTCCTATCCTAGCCCCTCCATCAGCCCATTTCCTGTCCTAGCTCCTACCCCACTCAGCCCATTTCCAGTCCTAGCTCCCTCCCCTCACAGCCCATTTCCATTACAAGCCCCTCTCCCCCTCAACTATTTGCAGTTCAAGCCCCCTTCCACTCAGCCCATTTCCATTCCAAGCTCCCCTCCCCATCAGCTATTTGCAATTGAAGCACCCCCTTCCAATCAGCACATTTCCATTCCAAACCCCCGTCCCCATCAGCTATTTACAGTTCAAGCCCCCCTTCCACTCAGCCCATTACCAGTCCTAGCCCCCCATAGCCCATTAGCAGTCCTAAGCCCCCCATCAGCGACCTTCTAGTTTTAACCCCCTCATCACCCCATTTTCAGTCTTAGCCCCCCTATAGCCCATTACCAGTTGTAACACCCCCATCAGCCCCCTTCCAGTCCTAAGCCCCCCCATCAGCCACTTCCAGTCCTAACCCCCCATCACCCCATTTTCAGTCTTAGCCCCCCATAGCCCATTACCAGTCCTAACCCCCCCATCAGCCCACTTCCAGTCCTAACCCCCCATCAGCCCATTTATAGATTTAGCCCTCCCCATAGCCCATTACCAGTAATACCCCCCCATCAGGCCACTTCCAGTCCTAACTCCCCCATCAGCCCATTTCCATTCTTAGTCCCCCCCCATAGCCCATTACCAGTCCTAACCCCCTCCTCCCCATCAGTCCATAGATAAAAAAAAACCCCACAAACTGGCTGCTGTTGCCTCTGCCGCCATGGCAGCAGTAGAATCAAGTGTTCCGTGGGCCCCCCCCCCTGCCCGGCACAGCCCTCCCTGCAGCATCAGCTCCCAAAGCGCAGGTTTTTCAGATCCACGAAGGGAGAGTTTCCCTTTCTCGTGGCTCTGTTAAGCCCGCCGGGGCTAACGGGAAACAGGAAGTCCCATCAGCCCCAGCGGGCTTAAGAGAGCCGCGAGAGAGAAACTCTCTCTTTGTGGCTCTGAAAGCCACCGCTGATAGAGCTGATGCCGGAAGGGCTCTGCCAGGCCGGGGAGGGGGGGGGGGCGCAGGATGCTTGATTCTTCCGCTGCCACAGTGGCAGCGGCAGCAACAACCAGTTTGTGTTTTTTTTTACTCTATGGGCTGATGCAGAATGTTGTTTGCGCGGGGCCCCCTGAAACGCGGGACCCTGTGCAAACAACATTCTTGCTCAATGGACGGGCCAGCCCTGGTGCTGATATGTGTAACATCTGGGGAAATGCTGCACAATTAATGAAGCAAATTCGTTGAACTAAATCTTTCTATAGGCACAGGGGTGTATCTTACCATGCAATAATCCCAAGTTTCACTATGAGCCCTATTCAATAGCATCCATGTCTGGCCTGTGGCCACATCCAAAATGAAAGTGGGGTTGATTTCAACCTGATTCCAAAACTGCGGGTATAGACACACCCTCATTGTGCAGGCATTATATGTGTCCTCTGTCATTAACACCCGCTCAGTGTGCTGGTGCTATCAGACTGACTTTCCATGCAAATGTAGATAGTGGAGTCTGTCTGTGTGGCTGATGGGTGTCTGTAACCTTGCTGGCCAATTCATTTGGGGTTGCACATGCTGGTGCTGTACCTGCACTGTAGGCTAACGTTTATCCACAGGGACATACAACACATGATCCACAGCAGAGTCTTGAATCTATGACCCTCAATTCATAGACACAATGGATTTATGTGTTGAGCTACTCCCTGAGGCTGACATGTTACCCATTAGGCAGACCTGGGCACATGTTGCGATGCAATCGGCACACAGGACAATGAAATGGGTCTTGTCTGCTGAAGGCAGATGCTGCTGCACCTTCCGCCGACACTCTCACACCATGCTGCCATGCCAGCATGCTGTCGGTGAGGGTGTTGCACAGTACCGACTGGTCCACCATGTGGCTTTGACAGATGCCTAGGGCGCCAGGTACAGATGTGCGGGACAGAGGCTCACATTGATGGACACCCCCTCCCCTCCACTGCTGCCAGAACCCCATCACCGCCTGCTTCTGATACGTCTTGGGGGGGAGGAAGGCAGCCGCAGCTGTGGTATTTCCCCGGGCACCTACATTTTTCAGCTCCCTGTAGCACTATAGCTGCTGGTGCTATCATCCTGGCTTCAGCAGCAGTGTGGGGGGGGGGAGTCCAGAGTTCTTATCTAGGGTTCCAGGAAACCTTGGCCTGCCCCATGTGGTGCATCACCTTTCCAAAGCAGCAGAATGTCTGTGTGCTGCCAATGTTGATGTGGGATCATGATGGACATGACAGATGTTCCACTTGTGCAGTTGCCTGGCCTTCCTTTTGCCCCAGAAACCCCTACTGCATGACCAATGTGCCACTTCCTTTCCCCCATTTGCACCATCAACATAGTGCTCTTTCATACTTCGGCACTATGCTGTTGCTGCTAATGAAGCACTACTATCACTCTCTTGGGCTCCCCTGTCTTTGCATCACATTTCAGACATTTAAATAGTCTCTCTCCCCTCAAAATACACCCTTTTCATGAGGCTTTACTTGGCATTAGGGTTCCCAGCATTAAAGGGCTTTAACACACATTAGTGCAACAGGTGTTAAGGTAATACCCAATGTTAATGTCCACTCTCCATCCGGTTAACACCCACTGACTGTAAATATTTAAGGGCAAATTTTAGATGGGAGATGGAGAGGGGAATTCTCACATCCAGGTCAGGATGTAGAGAATTTTCACAATATTTTACAAGAGGTTTTGCCAAGCTGGAGCCTCTTCTAGAATAGGTATAAGGCTGCATGTCCAGAGGAAGCCACAGTTTTAAGAAGTTGCATGTATGGAAAAATGTAACAATATCCTTTCGCCCCATACACACACACATTCACACAAATATGTCAGGAAAAGCTTCTAAAAGCTCTGCTCATGTATGGATGTGCACCCAGTTCAACAAAACCATCCTCCCCCCACCATCCTCCTTCTTCCTTCGATGCCTTCCCTGTTGTTATACCCCCATGCTTTGATCTTTCCTCTGCACCTATAATCACATCTGACCCTCCCAAATACATCTGACCCCTGCCCCACCACAATGCATCCATTCCCCTATACACCCTCAAAGCATCCAATCTATTGCTTCCCTTCCCCAAACCGTCTTCAATCCATTGCTTCCTCTTCCCAAACTATGGTGCCACGTGATTACTACTTGGGGTCATCAGCACCATTTTGTATCTTGGAGGCAAGCAAGGCAGAAGGGGCATCACTTATGCTCCCACCTGGGAGGGGATCAGGGATGGGAATGGGGGGAAGATACTGGTGCCTACGTCAGGGGGATTAAGAGTTGTTGGAGGGCATGAGGAGGTGGAGTGGGGTCTTAGTGCCAGTGTGACACTTCCTTTCACAATAAAGCTGATGGTTTGTGAGAGAAACAGTAGGGCTGGATGCTTTGAGAGGAGGGGGTGATTAAGGGATCAAATGTGGTGGGAGGTTGGCGTGGGGAATCAAGGTGCAGAGGGAGACAATGATAAGGGCATCAGGTCAGGGGGAGCATGTGGGAGAAAAGAACTCAGTTTACAGCTGCCCCTGACAACAGGCACTAATATGTATCTTGAGGCAACCTGTAAATAGTTATCGACATTGTAAATAGTTTCAGAGCGTGTCATGATGCCACAATCATACCTGTGACACAACAGCTCCGTCTGTATATAGTTACCCCCGTTGAAACCCAAGTTACAATACCTGTTCTCTGTAATGTACATTGCATGTTCCGCCGCATTGTAGAAATTGATGTTACCTGTAAACCACACTGATTTTAAAGAGCGCGGTATAGAAATGATTTAAATAAATAAAGTATAAATGCTGATATCTCCATTTTTGGTAGCGATGAACATTCCTTATATGAAATGGGGTTTCCATGTCTATACTTTAGGCCTGCCCAAACCACTCCCCTCCCTTTCCTCACCATGCTGCCAGACGTTTTAGATGTGGTAGGCATCCCCATGTCTAAAATGTCCTGGTTCTGAAATTATATTTACACGTGTATGACATTTTACATGTATCAGTGCTGCTTTTTTATGTGTGTGGATGCTTCTAAAATAACCCCCTTAAAGTATCATCCACAATGCATGACAACTTTGCAGTCTACTTAGAAATTCCTTGTCAAGTGCACTCTAAGGCATTATTTATTGATAAGAATTATGAGTAGCACAGTTCATACCTGTATGCTAAATATTCACCCATGTTGCCCCCCCCCCAAAAAAAAAAATCAATTCTGGCTAAGCCACTGAATCCAAATTAATAAAGACATTTTTCACATTCATTATTCACTTCATTTTTTACCCAGCAGATTCTTTCACCTTCCAGCTCAATTGATAGTAGCTTGCATTAGGATATGGTGCCATGAGCCTTTGTTATCAACTACCTGAACTTTTTTCCTATTTTTATGTTCTCCTCTCCCCAACCCAACATGTAATTACAGTGAGAGTTCTTGGACAGGATCCACAAAACATTGCTCTATCTAAAACCTGGTTAAAGTGGACCTCAACTCTGTTTACTCTATAGCCATGTGGATTAATAGTTGAAGTCCCTACCCTCCAGGGGCTATGGATGTTGCTTTTACAGCACAGCAGAATTGGAGCAGATACAGAGAAGGGTGACCAAAATAATCAAGGGGGTGGAAAAATATTCTTTTGAGGCAAAATTTAAATGATTAAGGCTCTTCATCTAGAAGAGACAGCTGAGGGGAGATATGATAGAGATCTCTAAAATAATAAGTGAAGTGAATGAGTAAACATGAATCAGTTGTTTAATCCTTGATCAAGACTAGGAGACATGCAATGAAGCTACAAAGTAGTACATTTAAGATTAATCAGAGAAAAAAATATTTTTACTCATTGTGTAATTAAGCTCTGAATTTCTTGACAGGATATAGTAAAAACTTTGCGGCTGGGTTTAAAAAAGGTTTGGACAAGTTCCTGGAGGAAAAGTCCATACACCATTATTAAAGTGGACTGGGAGAAATCCACTGCTTATCCCTGGGACAAGCAGCATGGAATCTATCTACCATTTGTGATCCTGCCAGGTACTTGTGATGGCCGTGAGTAAGCTTACAGCAGGTGGTATTCCAAGGTGGTCTCCCATCTAAGTATTAACCAGGCCCAACTCTGTTTAACTTCTATGATCAAGTGCACACATGACGGCATGACTATTACAATTGCATTGGGTCCCTCTATACCAGGGGTCTCCAAACCAGTCCTGAAGGGCCACAATCCTGCCAGGTTTTTGGGATATCCCTAATGAATATGCATGAGATATATGCATATTCATTAGGGATATCCTGAAAACCTGACTGATTTGTGGCCCTCTAGGATGCTACACTGAAGTACGTAGTTTATTAATCTACTCCAAACTACGTACTCTACACCAAAGTCCTCTCAACACCAAAGTACGTAGTTTGTGATTCTACTATTACTACTACTGCTCATCATTTGTATAGTACTACAAGGTGTATGCAGCGCTGTACTTATAGATGTAAGACACAGTCCCTGCTCATCATAGCTTACAATCTAATCCAGACAAAACACATAGGAGGTCATTCTGAAACGCAAATAGGCCAGTTAACTTAAGGGACAGATGTCCATCCCCTGAAAATGTACACTAACGTATTCTGTAACCCCATGGCCCTGCACATACATGGCACTAGTATGAGGATTGAAGAATGTGTGCAGGGAGGGGCAGAACAGGGGCATGGTTAGCCACTGAGACACATAAAGGGTATAGAAAAAATGTCCTTGAATGTCCCCAGACATCCCCATTGATGTACATGTTATTCCTGTGGAACCATGGAATAAGGGCAGGATTTAAAGATTCTGCTCTGCCCTACATTGCATGCCATTTGAAGAAAGGGTTGTGTCCGGTCTGAAATGCAGTAGTGTGCGTGCTATCACGGAGAGCATGAGATGCAGTTGTATACAACAGATTGCAGAGGTGAGGGGACATGTTTAAGGAGTATGCAGATAAAGTGCTTCTCTACACTCCTTTCTCAACAGAAAACCCAAATTTCACCAGAATCATCAACTGCTTCAATGCTGTCTTCGAATGGCTAGCTGTGCACAACCTAAAGTGAACTATAAAAAGACAGATGTTCTTTTTGCCACAAAAGTCCTAACATTCATACCCCTGACATCTATATCTGGGCATCAAGCTTGACCAGTCCCTAAACATGGAGCCCCATATCACAAAGTCTGTCTAACATAAAATACGTTCCCTCCATCATCTCCAACCCTTACTGGAGCCTACTGCCTTCCACACTGTCTTACAAGCCCTGATCACTCCACTCTTCGACTAAACAAATATCATCCTGCAAGGGCTTCCTGGATATTCTATCCATCCTTTACAATTAGCATTGAATAATGTGTCATGAACCATCTACGGAGCTTCCAGATATGATCATGTAACTCCTCTCCTAATACACCTTCACTGGCTCCCAATAAGCAGTTGACTCAAAACTCTCCTGATAACATTCAAAATTCTACATCACCTATCAGCACCCTCACTGGAAGATCTCCTACATTGGACTCCTGACAACAGAACTAGAAGAACAAATATGGTAGAATATATCTTTGAAGGATACTACCAAAAGCAGAGAGGTTCCACAAAAGAGTAAAGTAGCCCAAATGCCCTCAAGTATGGAGCAGACAGAGCTTAAAGATCCCAAATTGCCCATGTCTAACAATAGCCAAATTAATATGAATAAAATACATTCTCTAAAATGCTTGTATGCAAATGCTAGAAGTATAAAAAATAAGATGGGAGAGTTAGAATATATAGCACTAAATGAAAGGTTAGATATGATTGGAATATCAGAGACATGGTGGAAGGAGGACAACCAGTGGGACATTGTGATACCTGGGTACAAACTATATCATAATGATAGAGCTGATCAAATTGGTGGAGGGGTTGCTCTCTATGTTAGAGAGGGCATTGAGTCAGAAAGGATTAAATTTTTGCAGGAAACAAAATCTGCTGTAGAATCTATATGGATTGAAATTCCATGTAATAAAAGGGGGAGGGCAATGGCAATGGGGGTATACTATCAAGCGCCTGGCCAGAATGACCAAATGGTTGATGAAATGCTCAAAGAAATCAAGGAAGCTAACAAAAGTTACAGCACAGTAATAATAATGGGTGATTTCAACTACCCCGGTATCGACTGGGTCAGTGTCACGTCAGGACATGCTAGGGAGATAAAGTTCCTAGATGAAATAAATGACTGCATCTTGGAGCAGCTGGTTCATGAACCGACCAGAGGGGAAGCCATATTAGACCTAGTCCTTAGTGGAACACCAGATCTAGTGCAAGAGATAAGGTTGTTGGGGCCACTTGGCAATAGTGATCATAGCATGATCACCTTTGATTTAATTAGTGGAGGAGGGATAGTAAGGAAATCCACAGTACTACCTTTTAACTTTCGAAAGGGAGACTATGATAAAATGAGGAAAACAGTTAAAAAAAACTAAAAGGAGCAGTTGCAAAGGTTAAAGACGTACATCAGGCTTGGCTGTTGTTGAAAAATACTATCTTGGAAGCCCAGACCAGCTGTATTCCACGCTTTAAGAAAAGTGGAAGGAAGTCCAAAAAACTGCCAGCATGGTTTAAAGGTGAGGTCAGAGAGGCTGTTGTTGCCAAGAAAGCATCTTTCAGGAAATGGAAAAAAGAGCCAAACGACGAAACCTGGAAACAGCACAAGCACTGGCAAGTCAAATGCAAGGCATTGATAAGGCAGGCAAAGGGAGAATTTGAGAAGAAGCTTGCTGCGGAAGCAAAAACGCGAAGTAAAGACCTTTTCAAGTACATTCGTAGCAAAAAACCTGTGAGAGAGTCAGTTGGTCCATTAGATGATAAAGGGGTTAAAGGAGCACTAAGAGGCGACAAGGCGATAGCGGAGAGACTGAATGAATTCTTTGCTTCAGTCTTTACTGAGGAAGATGTAGGGATGTTACACATGACTGAAGTGGTATTTAAAGGTGCAGAAGAATTGAAGGAAATATCGATACATCGGGAAGATGTATTACAACTATTAGATAAACTGAAGAGTAGCAAATCACCTGGGCTGGATGGTATACATCCAAGGGTGTTGAAAGAACTGAAATATGAGATTGCAGACCTGCTATTAGTAATCTGTGAACTATCATTAAAATCATCTCTAATACCTGAAGATTGGAGGATCGGCAATGTAACACCAATTTTTAAAAAGGGTTCCAGGGGTGATCCGGGAAACTACAGACCGGTGAGCCTGACATCAGTACCGGGAAAAATGGTAGAAACCATCATAAAGAATAAAATTACTCAACATGTAGATAGTCATGACCTAATGGGAGACAGCCAATATTGCTTTAGACAAGGAAGATCTTGTCTTACTAATCTGTTATGTTTTTTTTGAAGGAGTGAATAATCAGGTGGACAAAGGTGAGTCGGTTGATATTGTGTATCTGGACTTTCAGAAAGCCTTTGACAAGGTCCCTCATCAGAGACTTTTGGCAAAACTAAAGAGTCATGGGATAGGAGGCAGTGTACTATTGTGGATCAGGAACTGGTTAAAAGAAAGCAGAGGGTAGGGCTAAATGGCCAATTTTCCTTATGGAGAAAGGTGAACAGTGGTGTACCCCAGGGATCTGTGCTGGGTCCTCTGCTTTTTGACATATTCAAAAATGACCTGGAAAGTGGAATAACGAGTGAGGTTATCAAATTTGCAGATGACACAAAACTATTTAAAGTTGTTAAAACCCAAGAGGATTGTGGAAAATTGCAAGAGGATCTTGCTAAATTAGAAGACTGGGCATCAAAATGGCAGATGAAATTTAATATGGACAAGTGCAAGGTTATGCACCTAGGGAAGAACAACCCAAACTATGGTTACACGATGCAAGGTTCCACATTAGGAACCACCACCCTTGAAAAATATTTAGGCGTCATTGTGGATACCATGTTAAAACCCTCGGCCCAGTGTGCAGCAGCGGCCAAGAGAGCAAATAGAATGCTAGGTATGATAAGGAAAGGAATGGAAAATAAAACAAAAGATATTATAATGCCTCTATATCGTTCCATGGTGAGACCACACCTTGAATATTGTGTGCAATTCTGGTCGCCGTATCTTAAAAAGGATATAGCGATTTTAGAAAAGGTTCAGAGAAGAGCCACCAAAATGGTAAAGGGGATGGAAGGATACTCCTATGAAGAAAGGCTAAAAAGGTTAGGGCTCTTTAACCTGGAAAAGAGACGGCTGAGGGGAGATATGATAGAAGTCTATAAATTAATGAACGGAGTGGAACGGCTAGACGTAGATCGATTGTTTACCATATCAGAATATAGGAAGACTAGGGGACATGTAATGAAGCTACAGGGTAAACTATTTAAGACTAATAAAAGAAAATATTTTTTCACTCAACGTGTAATCAAACTCTGGAATTTGTTACCAGAGGATGTAGTAAAGGCTGTTAGTGTAGCTGGGTTTAAAAAAGGTTTGGACAAGTTCCTGGAGGAAAGGTCCATAAACCATTATTAAGAAGGGACCCAGGATATCAATGCTTGAACCTATACAAGCATTGTGGAACCTGTGTCCCTTGGGGAAACTGCTAGGTACATATGACCTAGATTGGCCACTTTTGGAAACAGAATACTGGGCTTGATGGACCTTGGTCTGACCCAATATGGCATATCTTATGTTCTTATGGTAAACAGACTTACCTTCCCATCCATAGCCAGAAAATGCTCCCAATTCGCCAGGAACAGAGCCTTCTCCTCCTCGCCCCTCCACTATGGAACTCCCTACCTGCTCCTATTTGTCTCATATCAGATTTGGATACCTTTCGCAAAGCAATCAAAACACACCTATTCCACCTTGCTTTTGACCACGTAACTTAAAGCCTTATCCATCATTATCATACTCAAGATCCTGTCAGATTGTAAATAGGTCCTCATTCTTATAAGCTACTGTGTATGATCTATTGATTTATCAATGTATATAAGTTAATTGTTCTATATCTTGTTCACATATTCAATGTAAACTGTTCCATGTAAGATGTTATTTAGTAAACGGTGTTGATCATGAATAGTGTGATATAAAACCAAACAAATTAAATAAGTTAATAATTAATTAAAAAATAAATAAAATAAAGGGCATTAAGGGAGTAAATGTGCTGTTAACACCTGTTATTAGCATCCTTGTGTCCTTAACGCTGCGAAAAATCTGCATTAACAGGTGTTAAAGGCTCCTGCAGCGTTAAGGGCACATACATACATATGGAAATAAATCAATTATATTTAAAGATGTCTCAAGAGGTAAGATCACATACAGTAACTTAAACTTGACTAGAAAGAAGTTTGATAGAATTCATATTGCAACCTTCAAAATATTCTAAAATCTCATCTGATGTTATGGTACCCTAATTTAGCATATATCCTTCAAGATTATTACACAACAAACACATGGGGGTATGTTTACTAAAGGGCGATATTTGCGCTGCTGTCATATTATCAGGCGATAAGGCACGTTATCGCGCGATAATGGCGCTTTACCGGGTGCAAAGGTACCTTAGTGCGCGATAACGCGTGCAGCGGTGCAAATGAGCGCTGAAGGTGGAGAAAGCCTCCCGGAGGGCGGAGGAAGGCTCCCCAGGGGCGGAGAGAGAGGGTCAATGGGTGGAGAGTGGGAGGGGAGAGGCTCCCTGTACACTAATGCTGTGGATTCCGGGGCTGAAAACTAACGCCAGTGAAACCCTGGCGTTTGAGCAGATTTAAAGGGAAAAGAAACCATTTCTATCAGCGGTCTACAGCAAAACCAGGGAAACCAACAAAAAGTGATAAGTGTGATACATGTGCACGGAATAAAAGGGCAAATAAACATTGAAAATGACCAGAAGAAAATGTAAAAAAAACATAACCAAGCTGGCCAATAGTGATATTAATGGGAAACATCAAAAAACACTACCAAAAAAGCTCCAAAATAGATATTAATTTTGGAAGGGTCTATGCTCTGTCCCCATACAAGGTGAATGAGCCCACAATGAAATAGCGCTGATCAGGGTTTTCACTTTCCATTGGACAGGTTTCCTATGGCGTGCACATGTTCCGCAACAGCAGGGCGGGCATGTCAGAATGGGCAACTGGACAGATGCTGGAAAAGGGGACACAGAGGGCTGCAAGCGGCACGTGCTGTGGTGCAGCTGGGCCACAGTGCGGACTAGGGTGGTGCCTAGGTGGCCCATAGGAATGCTGAAACAGTAGAGCAGACAGACACCAACTGATCAGGCCCAACATGGGCAAGAGTGTGTTTCCCACAGTGTCACAGGGGATGGTACCCAGCAGGTACCCCCAAGGGCACAGATAATTGGCAGGCAATGCTGGGGGGAAGCATGGACAGCTATGCAGGCACCCCTACCCCAGAACCCACATCATAGGCAGCCACCTACCGGCACACTGGATGACCTGAGACTGCGCACCACCAGTACCACCAGCAGAAGGGCATGTCAGCATGGCGACAGAGGGGTACTGGTGGTGGAGGGGGCAGTGGCAGCTGCCCACAGCAGACCATGGCTTAGCCCTCTGTAGGTGGGTGCCATGCACTGCAACAGACAGGCCCTATCTAACGAACAGTCATGGTATCCTCAGGGCATGAACTGTCAGTGTGGTGCAGTACACACAGTCAGTGTGTTCAGGAGCAGAAGGTCACAGGTTCAAGTCCCAGCTGTGGCTCCCACCAACCCAGTCCCCATGTTTTACTCAGTACTAAACTGTGGTAATAAAGAGGGAACCTTTATTGCAGATAACATAAATATGCCTGAAATGCCTATATTTTACCCTACAGAGCACAGACACCATAGACATGTGCAATATCTAGAGCAGAGTTTCCCAAATGCAGTCCTGGAGGGCCAAAAATCATTCAGGTTTCATTCTGTCTCTAATATAAGGACATGCTAGCATGGTGGCGGAGGGGTACTGGTGGTGGAGGGGGCAGTGGCAGCTGCCCAGAGCAGACCATGGCCTAGCCCTGTGTAGGTGGATGCCGTGCACTGCAATAGACAGGCCCTGTCTAACAAACAGTCATGGTATCCCCAGGGAATACACTGTCTCTGTGGCAACACGGCAGTGCAGACCACACAGCCAGTGTGTTCAGAAGCAGAAGGTCACAGGTTTAAGTCCCAGCTGTGGTTCCTGCCAACCCAGTCCCCATATTTTACCCACTATTAAAACGTGGTAATACAGACAGAACATTTATTGCAGATAACGTAAACATGCCCAAAACGCCTACATTTTACCCTACAAAGCACAGACACCATAAACATGCGCATTACCTAGAGCAGAGTCTCCCAAATGCAGTCCTGGAGGTCCAAACACCATTCAGGTTTCATGCTGCCTCTAATAAATATGGCTGTGCTGCATTTCTATGCACCGCCCCCATGGTATGCGGCTGTATCTCATGCATATTCATTAGGGACAGCATGAAAACCCAGTGTTTGGCCCTCCAGGACTGGAGTTGGGAATCTCTGCCCTAGAGCAGCGGCCAACAGGGGCAGACACACACGCACCCACAGGCTCCATTATCCAAAGCCTCCTAGAGAGGCAGGATGTTGGGCCCTGCGTGCATCTCCCAATACTAGCACTTGCATACCTTAGCAATGCCACCCTAAACCTGGGAATACGGTACACATCTATCAAACGGTTTCTATGATTACTGGCAGATAGCAATTCCTAAGTTAAGCACAATTTGCTGATTGAGATGCATCATAGCAACGTTTCTGATGTCTGTGGAGTATGCTTGAGGTCTGGTGTCTGACAGTGTTTACCACCCTGGGGAGTGACCCCAACAGTATTGCGTACCATAGCCATGCCTGCACTGTGCCCAGGACTGGTGCGGTGGCCAGGGCTGCCAAACACCTCTATAGTTGCACAATGCTGGCATAGGTGTGGGAGTGTGTGTCTGTCTACCCAGTGTGTGATGGCTGCCAACACCTTCCTCAGCCCACACTGCATGCACTGTTGCCAGTGTCAGCCTGCCAATGTGCATAATGAGGAGAAAGGTACCATGGGTATAGCCCGGACAGGGTGGCCTGCCCAGTATGCATCTGCACAGGGTATAGGGCAATGGCTCGGACATTGTAGTGGCCGGCCACCACCTGCACGGACAGGGTGGCCACAACATGTCCTGCTGGGAGGTCACTCTCACCCTGACTGACCAGTGACCATGGCATGGCTTGGCTCCCCCATAGTGCTATGTTGTATTTTTCTCAAGTGAAATGTATGGGTTTTCTCTTTTGAGGTCCAATCACTGACTTATCTGCTTGTTGGGTGTGCTCACATCCCAGTTTTGGGTGCACACATCTCCTCCAGGAACATGCACTGTGGCTTAGCTAGCAGACTGTCTGCAGTTATATGTGTATGACTGGAACACCTTGCATGGTGCAGCGGCTGGAGAAAGTCAGATGGTGATGGGAGGCAGCTGAGCATTCCCAGGCCTACTGTCTGTTTGCCATTGTCTTATGGATGTGTACAGCTCTGCATTGGCTGCCCTGTAGGGTGTCTGTTCCCCAGCAAGACTGGAGTTGATGGCCCCCCTCCACTGCCACCATTGCAGAGGGGTAGCATGTGGATCTGTTGGTGGGGGATCCTGTCTCTCACCCTAAGCCACAGAGGGTAGGGTAGGGTAGGGTAGGGTGGGGTGGGGTGGGGTGTGGTACAAAATCTGCCTATGGGTCCAAACACCACCCCCCTTCATGTTACCATGGCACTCACATAGAATATGCACTATTCTGGGTGCATTATAGCCCATAAGGGCTAGACCTGATTGACAACTACAGATGGACACTGATGCATCCTAGGTGTGTTTGCAGGAACTGCTTGTCACACACACACACACACACACACACACACACACACACACACACACGTGGGGACCTTCAACATGGCCTATTCCTACCATGAAAGGTGCTGCAGACCTGGTGCTGGCCGCCCCACCTCACCCCAGGGTGAGCATAATACCCACATAATGTGATGGTCTATAGCTACTCTGTACCACTAACACACACGGTCAGTTCCCCCTACCAGGCCGAGGTGCTGTGGGGGTGCATACCCCATCTTGTGATCATCTGTAGACTGCTGATCTGCATGTGCAGTGCATCATGGGTACGGGTGGGTTAACCCTATCCTGGTAACAACAGCAGACAGTTTGTGTGGTGACCTGCAGTCCCTCTGTAGCCAGCCACTGGTGTGTTAGTAGCCCACTGGTTACTTCACTGCCTGTGGAGCCAGCAGTCATGGGCTTGATCCCACAGTGTGGTTATTTGATAGGGCTGTCTAAGGCATTGTCTATTTTTAATGTAAAGTAGTGCTGCCAGCAAAAACACCCTCACAGTGCTGTAACCTTAAGGTGACTCATAAGGTGCCCCATAAAGTGCCTTATAAGGCGCCCTATAAAGCGTCTTATAAGGCACCCTATAAAGCGCCTTATAAGGCATCCTATAGGGGACATTATAGGGTGCCTTGGCGGACAGTGCACTTTATAATGTGCCCTCTGGAGTGCTTTATAGGGTGCCTTATGCGGCACCTTAGGTTACGGAACTGTGAAGGTGTGTTTTCTGGCAGCACTAATTAAAATAAAAATAAAATGCCTCACAAATCACTGCTTAAATGTAAATGGTAATACCTCAACCAGCCTTATTCATTAGGCACAACGGGGGATCAAACCTATGACTCCTGTACCATCAGTCAGTGTATTAATCATTGTGCTACACCTCTGCTGCTCTGTTTATATGTCGGCACGCCTACTTAAGATTAACGCGCGTTAACACGCATAGCTCAATCTTTCGCCTGATAATCCCGGTTTGCTACGTTTACACCGGAACGCCCATTCCTTTTATGGCATCCTGCACAGTATCGCTGGGCGCACGTTAAGACTGCTTAGTAAACATACCCCATGGTTTATTAATCTCTCAGGATTCAAATTGCAGGAACCAACTTATATTACTGTAGGCTCTAGAACCTCAATATACCTCCGACTGTGAAAACAGAACAAACCAAACTGCAGAGAGGACGGGGCAAATTTTGTTAAAGTTATAGAGAAAGAAATGACAGGTTTTAGCAATCTGTTGAATATGTATGGAGAAGGAAAGGGAGGAGTCAAAGATGACCCCAAGGTTGCGGGCTGAGGAAACAGGTAGAAGAAGACTATTGTCAACAGTGATAGAGAAAGGAGGAAAGGGGGAGGAAGGTTTAGGGGGAAAGATAAGAAGTTTGGGCCGATTTTTAAAGGCATTTCATGGGTAACTGCCCTAGTTACTTGTGCAAATGCCTTTTCTGGGATTTTTGAAAGGCACTTACATGGGTAGTGCCCTTCAAAAATCCCAGATAAGTCTCTAACACACCCAGATGCTATGTGGTTAGCATCAGGGCATGTAAGGGGCATTCTGCAGCAGAGCAGAGGTGGAGGAAAGGGATAAATGGGTAGCACCGATTTTCAATACTACCTACTTAGCTCTCTGTGCCTTAAAGATAGGCAAAGTTTTTCCTCGCCTATCTTTCAGGCAAAGGGGCTGAAAATCGGTGCTACCTGGGTTGTGCAGCAAAATCCAGATTGTCAAAGTCGGGGCCGCATATGACCCCAGCATTGAAAATCCGGGTTAGATGGATGGCAGGCGGGCTATGCACCAGCACGGCGCATAGCACCACCCAGATGAAAATCGGGCCCTTCGGTTTTAGTCATGTTCTATTTCAGATGGTAGTGAGACATCCAGGCAGCAATGTCAGATAAGCAGGCACAGATACGAGCTTGGTGTGTAAGAGAAATGTCAGGTGAAGATAGATTTGAGAATCATCAGCATAAAAATGATACTGAAAGCCATTGGAAAAGATGAGAGCACCAAGGGACTAGATGTAGAGAGTGAAAAGGAGAGGGCCTAGAATAGACTCTTAGGGTACAACAAATGAAAGAAGGATAACAATAGAGGAGGAGCCACCAGAACAAATACTGAAAGTGATTGGAGAGATAGAAAGAGAACCAAGACAGCACAGAGCCCCTAAAACCAAGAGAGGATAATGTATCAAGGAGGAGGAGGTGGTCAACAGTATCAAAAGTAGCAGAAAGATCAAGAAGAATGAGAACTGAGTAAAGGCTTTTGGATATAGCCAAGAACAAAGTTACTGGAGACTTTGGCAATAGTCATTTCAGTAAAATGAAAGGGACCAAAATCAGACTGGAGTGGATCAAGAAAGGCATGAGAGGAGAGAAATTTGAGGCAGCAGCAGAGAACTGCATTTTCAAGAAGTTTGGAAAAGAATGGGAGAAGGGAGATGGATCAGTAATTGGAAGAACCAGTAGGGTCAAGTGAAGTTTTTTTTGAGGTGAGGAGTGATCACAGCATGCTTGAAAGCTGCAGGGTAGGTTGCAATGCAGAGTGAAAGATTGAGAATATGCAAGATGGAAGGGATGACTAAGGAGGAGATGGAGTTGAGGAGATGGGTGGGGATAAGATCAGAAGAACAGGTAGTGAGTTTAGAGGAGGAAAGAAGAAAGGAGGTTTCTTCTTCAGAGATTTTAGAAAAAGATGAAAAAGTCACTGAAGTTGAGGGGGAAAGTTGGTATTGGAGAGGGGGAAGAGAGGGGGGGGGGGAAGAAGAATTAGTAGGGAATTGAGTAATCTTATGGACTTTGTTGTGGAAATAGTTGGATAGGGTATGGGCAGGGAGAGAAGGTGGGATTGGAGGTGGTGGAGCCTTAAGAAGGAACTGAGAGTAGAGAAGAGATGGCGGGGGTTAGAGGCAAGACAGTTAGATGGATAAAACAGTTTTGCTTACTGAGTGCAATGGCAGACTGCAAAGAAATAAGCATGAATTTGACATGAAGGAAGTCAGAAAGGGAGCGGAATTTGAGCCAAGTGTGTTCAGCTGAGTGGGCACAGGTAGCAGGTAGTTGAAGACAGCCAGGGCTGATTCTAGTTACCCCTTTAGTTTTATATATTGTAGTGTCAGAAGGGTAAATAAGTGGCAAGGGATGATGTTCTAAGGGCTGCAGAACAGAGACGGTGTTCATCTGTCCAAGAAGGGTTGATGTGTCATCACTACCAGACTGGCTAACCTACTGAAGGGGGCTTTAAAATAGATTCATTGGGGATGGGTGAAGAAAGCCCCCAGGTAAGTGAAAGCCCCAGGTAAGTACAACATTTAATACCTCTAAAGAAATGGGTAAAAGGGGCAACATCTTGAATGTGGTATGTATAAATGCCTGTAGCATGGGAAATAAGATCCCAGATGTTGAGGCTTTAATGTAACAGACTGACTTGGATTTAATGACAGTTACAGAGACATGGTTCATGGATAATCATGACTGTAATGTAATTATACCTGGCTATACCTTATTCAGGAAGGATAGGGCAGGAGGAAGGGGAGGAGGAGTGACATTATTCATAAAAAATATCATTAAATCTATAGAATTACAGGGCTTAAAACAGAGAGAAGAGGCACTCTGGGTTAAACTAGAAAGACGGAAAGAGAAATCAATTTGCATTGGCGTGATATAAAGATATCTCTCACAGGGAGAAGAAGTAGATGGATATTTAATAGAAGACATACACAGTTTTGCTAGGAAAGGGGAACTGCTGTTGATAAGTGATTTCAATATGATGGATGTTGATTGGAACATCTCTGCTGTGGTGTCATCTAGAAATAAGGAGATCCTGGATTCTCTACAGGGAGACCTATTCCAGCAACTGGTAACAGAACCCACATGTGAAGGGGCCATACTGAACTTGATGCTTGCCAATGGTGAAAGTGTTTCTGATGTTTTAGTGGGAGATCATTTCACATCCCAGTGATCACCAGATGGTGTGGTTCAGCATTAGGACTAGGGCTGGTAAAATCCACTCAAAAGCGAGGGTCTTCAATTTTAGGAAAACTAACTTTGTCAAGATGGGCCATTACCTCAAGGAGTCGTTAGAGGGATGGGAAGAGTTGGGGATGTATAAAAATAGTGGACAAAACTCAAAGAGGATATTTTAAAGGCAACCTACCTTTTTGTTAGAAAGGTAAATAATGGTAAAAGAAGTAGCTGAAAAGGTGGAGAAGAGGGATGCCTTCATGAAATACATGAGGTCACAGAGAGCAGAAGACAGGCATCTATATTTGGAAAAAGAGAAGCTAGCAAAGTAGTCAGGAAAGCAAAGATACTAAAAGAAAAAGAAATAGCCAATGCAAAAATGAGGGGGGGGGGGGGGGGTGTAAGACATTTTTCAGATATGTTAGTGAGAAAGGAAGTGCAAAAGTGGTATTGTCAGACTCAAGGGGAGGAATATGTAGAAGCTGATGAGGATTAAGTGAAATTGCTTAACAGATTTTTTTCTCCTGTGTTCATAGATGAAGGGCTAGGAGTAGGACCTCAGAAAACACCCAGAAATGGGAATAGAAGCGACAGGGATCTCAAATGTTATTATAATATGTCATAAGACAGATTCATATGTATAACCACTCCATAAGACATACCTTCTAGAACTAAAAAATTTTGATGTAATTACTCTGTTCATTAAAATCTCACTGCTAGTTGATTTTATGTAAATAGTTCAATCGTTATTGTAGATAGTTACCCTTGTTACCCAAGTTTATTGCCCTGTTATCTGTAACTCATACGTGTTTTCAAATGTACTGAGATTGTTTTGTTCCATGTAAACCGTGCTGATGCTAAAGAGCGCGGTATATAAGAAACTTTAAATAAATAAATAAAAAATAAATAAATGATTTTCAGAAGACTGTGTTCGGGAGGAACTAGATAAACTAAAAGTAGACAAAGTGATGGGACCAGATGGGATATATATGAGAATACTGAAGGAACTTGGCGATATTCTAGCTGCTCAACTGACTGACCTTAAGCAGCCTGCATGCTCTGTACCCCCTGGACCTCTCAGCATGCCTCTCCAGTATTGCTCCCGCTCTCCTGTCCTCTGATTTCCGCACCATCAGGCTCCTTCCTCTGTCCCGGTTATACAGGGATTGTTACTGATCGGAGGTCCGAAGATCTTTACTGGAGGGAGGATGTTGGCTGACTTTAAGGGGATGCAGGACGAATGATGGTGCTGGTTGCTGTGTTGAAGGTACGTGCACAGGCCTCAGCTCCCATCTCTCACTTGTCCAGCCACTGCATTCTCTTTAGCCTCTATCCTTCACACTGACCTTGATAAACTCCACCGCTCCATTTCCATCTCTATATGCCCTCTTTCTCCAGTTCCATTCCTCTCTCCTCTCTCCTCTCTCCCTACATCCCTCCTCGTGAACTTCACTCCTTCTCAAGCTTTTTTTTCTCTCTATGCTCTTTTCTTCTACTGCCAACTTTTGTTTCCTGCAAAAATTTAATCCTTTCTGACTCAATGCCCTCTCTAACATAGAGCGCAACCCCTCCACCCTGCTCCACCCTGGAATGGCTCCGCACACCCCACTGCTAACCAAATAGCATTGGAGCGTATAAGGGGCTTAGCTGCAGATAGACAAAGGCACTAACCATGTAGGTGCCTTTGCCTATCTGAGGTTAATGCATTTACATAGGTAACTAGGGCATCTAACTGTGTAAATGTTTTTGAAAATCGGACCCCTAATGTCGACATACAATCCCATTGACCCCATTGATCTACTATTGTGGCAACCTGTTAAGTGATTTTTCTTCTTCTTCAATAAAGCTTTGATATATTGTGATATGAGATTTTAAGATAATTGTCATATGAATTGATTAATGAGGTATTAAATTGATAAATGAAATATTGCCATATGTATTGGTAAATGAATGAAACAATTAAAAAAATAAGACATGCTTCACTTTTTGGTTAGTTTGACACAACCAATTACAGTTGGGAAGTAATGATTATATCAAATGTTCACCTTTTTTGTTTGAAAAAGTTTGATGACTTTCACCAACCTTTTGATATATTTTATGTGACAATTTTGCACATTGTATCCACCAATTTGTTGGTTCTATCAGTAAGTTGTTTTCTTTAGTGGTGTTTATTGGGTTTGTTGGGTTTTAGTACATAGGATCAGAGCTGGCTTAACCATTAGGCAACACCAGGTGGTTGCCTAGGGTAGATGTTTATGAGGGACAGCATAGAACACTAGCAGTCCAAGCAAAACAATGGATCCTGACAGTCACACAGACTCAAAGAACCATCAATACTTTCTTTTACCTGCAGGGAGAGTGGGCATGCAAAACAAAATATAATATTTACGAGTATGGTATCCAATTAAGCATTTTTACAAAATTGTTGTGAAGGGGGTGGTGTTTGATGATCATGATTGCTGAGTTTAATGATTGAAAATGTGGGGGGAGGGGTGTGTAGAACTGAAGGTTCATCTAGGATGCCCAATACCCTTTTACCAGCCTTGCATAGATTATGTTCTTCAAGTATCTAGTATATTGCTAGTCTCCAACATTCTAGCATTTGTACACTTTTTATCATAATCATCATCTGCATTTGCTAGAATTGTTGATGTTATCATATATATATATTTTTTTTATTTATTTATTTATTTATTATTTTTTTTTACTGGAATTTCCAGTAGTCTCAGTATGTGTATCAATCTAATAGATCTGAATTTGCAGCAAAATTAGCACACATCTAGAGAAAACTTGAAAATCACCAACATAGTTAAGCAAATTATTTGCAGTTAGGTTTTCAGAGGGATGGCTGTGTTAGTCTGGAGCAGTAAAATGACAGAGGCAGGTGGTAACTTATAGACTAACCAATTTATCGAGGCCTGAGCTTTCAAGGACAAGAGTGCATCTGACGCTTGTCCTCGAAAGCTCAGGCCTTAATAAAGTGGTTAGTCTATAATGTACCACCTAGCTCTGTTAGGTTGGTGATAGGGGATAAGGTCAAGGAGAAAGACCTTGTAGTGGAAGCAAAAAAGGACAAAAAAGTACCATGTACTTGAAAAAAGATACAACAAAGTTATCTCCAGAGTTCTAATTAGCAGTTTGCTAATTCATGTGAAATTTTAGAAATTGCACAATAACATTTTTTAAAGTACAGGTGTGAATGCATACAGATATTCTATTTTTTTGTTTTATTTAACTTTCATCTGATGCTTAATGTTATACCATATTCTTTTGCTATTCCAAACTTTCTAATCTTCTGAATGAAATATATATCATAAATATTAGAAACGCTTTGCAGGAAAACATAAAATACAAACCACAGAGAATATCCTGACTAAGGGGCCCTTTTAGTAAATCTCACTAAGGGATATGTTTACTAAGGTGCAGTAATGTAGCATCTGTAACGTTAACGCGCATTAACGTTACTGGCAGCGGTAACTGTCCCAGAGGGCGGAGAGAAGGCGGATAGAAGGGGTCAATGGGCGGGGAGTGGGCAGGGAGAGGCCACTGCTACACTAACACTGGAACATTAACGCCGGAACATTAACGCCAGTGAAAACCTGTCGGTAGATGCAAATTTGCAGGAGAGAGAAACCATTTAAGTGTCAGCAATGTACATCACAGGCAGGGAGCCCAGAGAAAGTGATAGTAGTGTTCCATTTGCAGCAACATCATAGTGCCCAGGTATGAAAGGGCACTATGGTGATGGTGCATATGGGTCATAGGGGGCTGCAGGCAGGACATGCAGTGGGGGGCAGCTGGGGCACAGGGTGGACTAGGCAGATGCCCAGGTGGCACATAGGAACACAGAAACTGGAAATCAGCAAGACAGCATTTGACCAAAGTCAAACATGCCCAGTAGTCTGTGTCCCACAGTGTCCCATCCAGGGGACAGTACCCAGCAGGTACCCCAAAGGTCACAATGGTACCACAATTCCTGTAACAGAGCAATCAGTGCACATCTGGAGACCACTTGAACAAAGGTCCACAGACCTTCCTCAGGATGCGTCCCAAACAGGTCGGAAACCCAGCTAAATGAATACCCTTTGCTGCAGCCCATAGGAAGGCATTGCAGAGTCTGACCACACGTTGTCTGAAACATATATACACCCAGTAGGTCAAACCGGGTACACCGTACTGGAGTTGCATGCTCTAGCCTGTCCACAGTCTGCTGGCATAGCACAATCTACCTACATTTGCAAGATCCACCTAGACCAGGGGTGGGCAAACTTTTTGACTCGAGGGCCGCAATGGGTTCATATATTGGACCCGGGGGCCGGACCAAGAGTAGATGGACGGTGTGTATGTGTGAATTAATATAAATTTTGGGATTCTGCAATAAAGATCTATAAATAAAAATAGGAGTTAAAACAGAAATTACTAAACACAACAGAAGAAGAATAAAAATTAAAATAAGCAAGTGCAAATAATAGCGTGCAATTGAAGAAGAAGCAGATACCATCACGGACACTAGTCAGAAGACCTCAGGAGATTACCATATTTTTCACCCTATAAGACGCATCTGCCCATAGGCTGCTTGCTATGTTGGCTAGCGCTTTCTTCTCTTCTAGCTGCATCACAAAATGACTGCCGGGCGCCGCATGGATCGCTCCTCACTAGCAGGCGCGCGGAAAGGCAGTTGACGTCATCTGATGTGACGTCAACTCCCTGCCTGCGCCTGCACATACGGCTCAATCCGTATTCCGCCCACGGCCCCGCCCCCCCACTAGCTGCTGGCCGGCCCAGCCACTACCATGCTGTCCATACAGGCTTATGAATGTTGGGAGGGGCCGAATTAAAAGGTCCGCCGGGCCGTATACGGCCCGCGGGCCGTAGTTTGCCCACTCCTGACCTAGACAATAGTTGCTAGATTACCAACCTGAGACCCCCAAGCTATCTCCCCCCAGAATGGCAGGCACATAACATTGGCAGGCAGTGCTGGGGGGGGGAAGTGTAGATGTCTATGTAGGCACCCCTACCCCAGACCCCAAACCCTAGGCAGCCGCCTACCTGCACATTGGATGGCCTGGGACTGTGCACCACCAGCACCACCAGCATATAGGCATGTCAGCATGGTGGAGGAGGGGTGCTGGTGGTGAAGGGGGCAGTGGCATCTGCCCACAGCAGACCAAGGCTAAACCCTGTTCAGGTGGGTGGCGTGCAATGCAACAGACAAGGTATGTCTGATGAACAGTCATGGTATCCCCAGGGACTGAACTGCTTCTGTGGCAACAGTATGGTGCAGTACACACAGCCAATGTGTCCTGGGGCAGAGGGCAACAGTTTCAGGTCCCAGCTGTGGCTCCTGCCGATCATGTCCCTACATAGCACATACAACATAAACATGTGCACTCCCTAAAGCATTGGCCAACAGGGGCACAAACACCCCCACACACAGGCTCCACTATGCAAAGCTTCATGGAGAGTCAGGCTGTTGGGCCTCACATGGAGCAGCAGTTACCACCAAAGCATTACTACTAGCACCTGCATACCTTAGCAATGCCTGCACTGTGCTTAGGACTAGTGTGGCGGGCAGGACTGCCAACCACCCCTATCTTTGCACAATGCTGAAATAGGAGTGGGAGTGTGTGTATGTCTATCCATTGTTTTGTGGCTGCCTAACCTTCACTGGGCCCACAATACTTACCCTGTATCCAGCGTTAGCCTGCAAATGTGCATATCGAGGAGCAAGGTATCATGGGTATGGGCTGGACAGGGCGGATTGGGCAGGATGCATCTGCATAGGGTGTAGGGCAATGGCTGGGACATTGTAGTGCCCAACCATCACCTGAATGGACAGGGTGGCAACAGTTTTTCATGCTGGGAGGACACTCTCGCTCTGACTGTTCTGTGACCATGGCATGTCTATGTTCCCAATAGTGCACCTCAATGTTTTTCTCAAGTGATATGTGTGTTCCCTGTTCTGGAGACAACTCACTGAGATACCTGCTTGGTGTCTGTGCTTATATCCCAATTCTGGGTGCACCTAGTTCCTCTGTGAACATGCACTATGACTGGCTAGTGGGCTGTCTGCAGTTAGCATTATCATGGCTGGAACAACTTGCAGGGTGCAGCAGGTGCAGACTGATTTTACCCTCTGCTGGTGAATGTCAGATTGTGGTGGGGGGCAGCTGAGCTTCTCCAGGCCTACTGCCTGTCTGCCAGTGCTTTTGTGACATGTACAGATCTGTATCAACTACCCTGGACAGCATCCTTTCCGCAGCAGGACTGGGGTTGCTGGTCCAACAGCCCTTCATCATGTCCATCTACTGCCTCCATTGCAAAGATGTAGAGTTTGGGTCTGTTAGGAGCATATCCTGTACACCACCTTGACCCAGAGAGGGTGGTTTGGTAGGTGGTGCTACCTGATCCGCATGTGAGTCCAGACACCTCCCTGCTCTTATAACAAGTGACCATGGCAACCGCACTGGATATGCACTATTCTGGGTGCATCATGGTCCACAAGGGCTAGACATGACTGGGGAATACAGCTGGACACGAGACTATCCTAGGTGTGTCTGCAAGGAATACCTGTCAACACTGGCAATGATGGGGACCTGCAGCAAAGTCTATCTCAACTAACCCGAGTACTGCGGACCTGGTGCTGGGTGCCCTACCTCACCCTCAGGGTGAGCATAGAACCCGCACAATGGCATGGTCTGTGCTACTCTGTGGCAGTATCACACATGGTCAGTTCCTCCTACCAACCTGAGGTGCTGGAGAGTGCATACCCCATCTGGTGATCAGATGTAGACTGCTGTTCTGCATGTGCATTGCATCATGGGTACTGGTGGGTTTACCCTATCCTGGTAAACACAGCAGACATTTTGTGCAGTGACCTGCAGTCTTTCTGTAGCCAGCTATTGCACCAACAAAAGCCAGAGTGGTGTAGCCCACTGGTTAATCCAATGACTTCCTAAGCAGAGATCATGGGTTCAATTCCTCTTTGTTCTCTTTTTTTTATGCCTGTCCTACACAACTACTTGTCATTCCTATAACAGTCATATCTCTGAAGATCTGTGTTGCCAGCACATAATACCCTCATCACAGTTGCCAACCATCCTTCTGTCCGTCTATCTGCATCTGTCAGCTGTGTAGCGTCCTGTCTTCATGTGCAGGCTGCTACCCCATGTCCTGCACTGGTACCCTTTTTTGCATTGTGGCTCTTCATGCTTGCCTCTCCTATGTTTGCTCTGCATGACACTAATACTCCTCTGTCCTCCTATCACTGCAAATATCTTGCCACCTCTACCTCCACTGGAGGACACGTATTGCCATCCTCTGCCACCCACTGTCATTGTAGCACTTTACATTGCCAACACCCTGTGCACCGGTATGGCTGCCTCTGATATGTTTGTCCACTTTACTGGCTGCCACATAGGCTGCACGCAGATTTGGCAGGTCCATCAGCTCCCACCTCTCCTTCCTTCCATCACTTGTCCATTGCCTTAACTTGGTGCTCTGTGCAGTGTTAGGGTTACATCTGTTTTTAGGCCTTACATTTCATGCTTGTAAACTTGGGGCAACTCACTTCCCTTAGGGCACCATATCTTGGGTCACCTTAACATCCTTAGGGTACCTTAACCTTTGGCACCTTATACGGCACCTTAGGTTAAGGCACCTTATAAGGCACCTTATATGGTGCCTTATAGGATGCCTTAACCTAAGGCGCCTTATAAGGTACCTTATAGGTTGCTTTCACCTAAGGCGCTTTATAAGGCACCTTAGGTTAACACGCCTTATAAGGCGCCTTAGGCTGTGGCGCCTTAAAGCCCTTAAGGCACCTTGTCAGCCTTAACGTGCCTTGTTTGTCAGTCTTAACGTGCAATGTCCCATTAACGTGCAATAACTGGCCAAGGCATCATTTACCGTGCATTAAACAGCCATTGCTACCTTAACGCCGGTACACCCACTTCCTTATATGGCGTTAGTAACGTTACCACTGCACTTAATGCTGGTAACGTTACCGCACCTTAGTAAACATACCCCTAAGATTTTGCAGTTGTGTGTTTTTAATGCAGAGTAGGTGCAAAGCTTCCACGTCAACCATCGGGGGCATGACCATCATGTTCCTGGTAGCCAGCAGCATGTGAATGCATACTGTATGTTAACATGTGGTGCAACTAACAAAGGTGCACCAAACAACACCCATCGTGGCATCATTAGATACACCCATGCCAACTGCTACATTGCCATTGAGCGCTTGACAATTCTCTCATACTAGCAGCAATATGTTCTCCATGCCCACACTCCAGCCCTAACCCACCTACTCACTTCCCTAGTGCACAATGGGCTATTACCAGGTATTTTATTGACTGGTAGCTGTCATGTTACTTTCATCATGGCTAGTTATCGCATGCTAAAATGCACATTAAGGGGTATGCTTACTAAACTGCGGTAAAGTCACAGGCGGTAATGTTAGTATTAAGGTGCCTAAAGCCATATAAGGCAGTGGGCGGGTAGGGGGCTTCTCAGTGTTAGGGTTCCTTGGGCCATTTAAGGTGAGCTAACAGAATTAAGTGCAATAAGGTGACAAGATGTCCTAAGGTGAGACAGGTATCTGAAGGAGAGACAAGGTGCCCTAAGGAGAGACAAGGTGCCCTAATATGAGGCAAGATGCCTTAAGGTGGAAAGCATGCCCCTTAAGACACGAGAATGGCTGCAATGCAAATGCTGGATAGAGCACCAAGGAATGTCAATATAAAGGTGATGGAAGGAAGGACAGGTGGGAGGTGATGGACCTGCCATATCAGTGGGCATCCTATTTGGCAGCTAGTAAAGTGGACGAGCATGTGGGAGGCAGCTGTACCAATACACAGGGTGGTGCCAATGTAAAGTTCTTCAATGTCAGTGTGTAGCATAAGATGGGGAAGACTTGTCCCCAGCGAAGGCAGAAGTGGCAGGATGTTTTCAGCAACATGAGGACAGAGTAGTAATTGCGATATACAGATCAGGCACAGGAGAGGCGAGCATAAAGAGCCAAAATGTGGAAAAGAGTACCAGTATAGGTCATGGAGTAGCAGCCTGCACAAGAAGACATGACTGTACATAGCTGACAGAGGCAGATAGATGGGCTGAAGGATGGATGGCAGCTGAGGAGAGGGTGGTAAAGGCTGGCTGCACTGATGTGCAGAGCCCTGACTGTTGCAGGCATGAAAATGATCTGAGTAGCACAGTCACAAAAAGAACAAGTAGGACTTGAACCACTGTCAGTTGCTTACAGAAACCTTGCAGTAACCTGTAGATTATACCTCCACACCTCTCTGTACAGCAATGACTGGATTCAAAGGGACTGCAGGTCACTGCCTAAAATGTCTGCTGTGTGTGCCGGCATAAGGTAGCCTCTACAAGTACCCATGATGCAGTGTGCATGCAGAACAGTGGTCTACAGCTGATCACTGAATGGAGAATGCATCTATCCATCACTTCAGCTGAGTAAGATGCACTGACAGTGCATGAAGAGTGCTACAAACTGTGCTACCAAGCAGTTTGTGTGGTTACCCTGAGGATGAGGATGGGTGCCCAGCACCAGGTCCCCAGTACCTGCAATGCTAGAGATGGTCTCTATTGCTTGTACTGCAGATGACCATCTTTGCTAGTGTGTGGTATATATTGCATGTAGTGTGATATGCTAGTCTCCTTGTGTTCTGCATAATTGTAGTATGCTGTATGCTCCAAATACATCTGGCTCTGTGCTCTGCTCCTGTTGGACAGGGATCTACCTAAAGCAGTGCATGTCGATACCTGGTGTTACAAAGCTGATGCCATGGCTGCCAACTATGGTTGGGTGGAATCTATTCTTACATGTGTGTGTTACTAGGGTCTTGCTGGCCCTAACTGTACCACTGGAAATAGACATGGAACACCTCACATCTCAACCACCTCGATCTAACATTTCACCCACAGCTAGTATAGTCAGACTGTACCTGTTGCCCATTACTGGATTTTCTAGCCATGCACATTCAAACTGCAGATAGTCTGCTGGTCAGTACACATTGCATGTGCACAGAACAATCATGTGCACCCAGAATTGGGATATGTGGCATAAACACCCAGCAATTAGGTCAGTGATTGGGTCCCCAGGACAGAAAGAGAACCCAGATCACTTGAACAAGACACTATAATAGCACTATGTGGATACATAGCTGTGCCATGGTCACTGCTCGGTCAGTGTGAGCATGACATGCGGTGGCCACCCGGTCCATGCAGGTGGCAGTCAGGCACTATGGCATCCCAGCCATTGCCTACCTGCAAGGCAAATGCATCCTGGCCAATCTGCCCTGTTTCAGGCCATACCCATAATACTTTGCTCCTCATCATGCACATTTGCAGGCTGACACTGGAAACAGCTTAAGCACTGTGAGGCTCAGTGAGGTGTGGAAAGCCACAAAACAATGGACACACACACACGCATACATGTGCACTCACATGCGTGCACACACACACACACGCACACACACATGCATGCATACACATGCACATGCAAATACACTGTGCAAAAATGGGAATGGTTGGCATTCCTACCTGCCACTCTGGTCCCAATCTCAGCTCAGGCATTATTCAGATATGCCCATTGTGCAGGAGCTAGTAATGCACTCTGATGTTAGCGGCCACTCAGTGTGCTGGTGCTGTCAGCCTGACTCTCCATCCAGCTGAGCATAATGGAGACTGTCTGTATGGGTGTTTGCACCCTTGTTGGCCAATTCACTGGGGGTTGCACATGTTGGTGTTGTACCAGCACTGTAGGATAAAATTTAGCCACAGGGACACGCACTGCATGATCCACAGCTAAGACCCAAACTTGGGACCTTTTGCTCATATACACACCAACTGTGTGTAGTGCACCACAGTGCTGCCACATGGCTGCACCAATTCCTAGAGATGGCATGCTTCCCATCAGACAGACATTGGCACATGTTGCACAGTGCATGGGGCACTTGATCAGGGCATAGCTTTGGTCTGCTGCAGGCAGGTGCTGCTGCCCCCTCTGCCAACACCCCGCATGCCATGCTGACATGTCCATGTGCTGTCAGTGTTGGTGGTGCACAGTCCCAGGCCATCCAACATGCAGGTTGGCAGGTACCTAGGGCACGGAGTCCAGAGGATGGGGCAGAGGCATACATGTATGGCCACACATCCCTCCCACAACCATCTGCATGGACCCCATCACCACCTGCCAATGTTATGTCTCTTCAACCTGTGGAAGAGATGGCTGAGGGGTATTATGTTAGAGGTCTATACGATATTGCCTAAAGTAGATTGGGTAAACGTGGATCGATTGTTTACGCCATCAAAATGTAGTAGGACTAGGGGACTTGCAATGTGGCTACAGTGTAGGTCATTGAGGACTACTGAGAGTGAATGGTTTCTCCATCAATGTGTATTCAAACTCTGGAATCCATTTCTGGAGGATGTCGTAAAGGCTGTTAGTGTAGCTGGGTTTAGAAATGTTTGGACAGGTTCTTGGAGAATGGTCCATAAACCATTACTAATGAAGGGCCCAGAATATCCCCTGCTTGCCCAATACATGCACTGTGGATCCTGTATGTCTTTTGGGGAAACGGCTAGGTACTTCTGACCTAGATTGGCCACTGTTGGACGCAGGATACTGGGCATGATGGACCTTGGTTTGACACAGTCTGGCATATTTGCACGTCTTATGTTCTTATGTGCCACTTAGGCAGCTACCTGGCATGCTCTGTGCACTAGCGGCCCCACTGCATGGCCCGTATGCACCCTCCTTTGCCCCATTTGCTCCATCAACATAGTCCCCTTTCATACTTGGTCACTATGCTTTTACTGCAAATGGAGCACTACTATCACTGTCTTGGGCTTACCTGTCTGTGCATCACATTGCAGACATTAAAATAGGCTTTATCTCCTCAAAATACACCATTTTCCGTGAGGTTTTGATATGTGTTAGGATTCTTGTCATTAAGATGCTTTCGTTAAGGGAGCAAGCCTTATTCCCGCCCACTTACCACCCATTGACCCCTACTTTCTGCCCCGTGAATGCCTACTCTCTGCCCATAGGGCGCTTTACGATGCCAGTACCATTAGTGCACGCTAAAGCGGCATTTTGGACTTGCTAATGGCACACTTGCTCCTTTACCTAGGTTTAGTAAACATACTCCTAAGCGGTTAGCAGAATTTAGTGAAAAGGCCTCTAAATACTCGGCTTTGACTCCAATGTAAGATGTATTTTTGTGCCACAAATGCAGCCTAATATTAGTAAATGGAGCTATTTGTCATAAATCACATTGATTTTCCCTATTTGGCTGCTTTAGAAAGTACTGTATATATTAATTTAACATGATACTCCATCACATTCAGTGTGTTATTCAGTGCAAGGTGTAAAAACCACAATGGCTGCTTATTGAAAAAAGTCTCATCCCAAGTGGCTCCCAAAAAAAGGGGAAAGATTGGTTTTGGGAGGCACTTTGGATGAGACATTTTTCAATTAGCAGCCGTTGTGGTTTTTAGCCCTTGCATTGAGTTACCACTGAATGTGATGATGAGTGCCATATTAAATTAACATATACAGAACCTCCTGAAGCAGCCAAATAGCGAAACGCTGCCAGCGTCGGGGTTTTGCTTGATTCGTCTCCCTGATTGACACAATGAGACGATAAGCTGATATGAACATAAGTTGTTATGAATATTTTTTTTTGTTCAATTGCTTTTTAGACTGAGAAATGTGACATGTGATGTGATTAGAGGGCTTGCTAAATGTTTGAAACTGTAGCTGCCCTGGTCTTTGTATTTTGATATATGAAGACACAGATGCCACTTTTTCTCAGGTTGTTGTTATAAAATCTCTATTGATTGGCACAGTAATCTTGATAGCAGTGTTACGTATTTGTTTTTATTTTTGATGCTTCACTGCTATTCTTTTGAGGTTTTGTTTTTTTAGTCTTATGATACTATTACTGTATGTCATATGAATTCCTAGCAATAGGTTCTTAGTGTACAGATGCATCATTATATCTTGTGCAAAGTTTAAATAAAGCCCCTCTGATTCTTTAGGGCATAACCAAAAGAAATAACTGGAATCTGATGCATTAGAAAATTCATAGAATTCAAATGACATATCACAGTGTTTGCCTATAAATAATGCCATAACCAGCTTCCAGTTAGTATTTTTCTTAATGGAAGTCTGCTGGAAGGAAGTGATAATTCTACATGGAACTGTATACATCTTGTCATGAAAAAAAAGAAGAAGAAGTGGTGGCCTATTTTGTGGAACACCTCTAAGCAGGAATAAATGAAAATGAATTAAAATGTACATATCATCTGCTGTTCTTTCAGTCCAGACAAAATTTTCAGGTAGCCAACTGTTCTGAAATAAAATTCCCTGCGGTTGCTATAGTGATGATAATAAAGTTCCTGCCTCAATTTGTATGATAGAGGCTCCTAGCAGAACACTTGAAAAGGTAAGCTAATCAAAATGAAGACACTGTTAGTTCTCATTCTCAAAGCAGTCTCCTTGAATTGTGTTCAGAATTACAGGACTTCTCCATTGTTGTCAATTTCATTATATATACATTATCATAATCTTCCTCAGTGTGGAAACAAATTATACAGTGCAGACAGTATCACTCTTTGATAGGTTAAGACCAGTGGACAAAGGATGTGTAAGTTAATTCTGGACAGTTTTTCTACAAAATCAATGACTGATTGAAAGACTTTTTTTTCTATTAGCTATTTCCATCATTATGTATCTTTATTTTTCAAACAATACTGTGATTGTATGTTATTTTTCTTCCATAGTGCATGCTGTTCAAAATCACCTTTTTTTCTCAGTGTTGATGCAAACTAAAAGGTTTTAAAGCAGACAACTGCCTTTCAGAATAGATGAGTCACCAAAGCACTGTCAAAGGTAAAACAGGAGGATCTATGTTCCATTGCAATAATTTGTGTTAAAAAAATATAAACAAAATTCATTGTCTGTCTGGGATAGTTGTGAGGGTGAGGTTTCCCTCTCCTGATGGCTCATCTAACAAAAAATGTGGTGATTAGTGATAGCCTGTTCAATATTTGAGGTTTTTCTTTGGACTTTGTTTGCTGGGATATTTGTGAAGCATGAATATCTTCATTAAAGGAGGACAATTATGCAAAGAATTGTCAAGAGTAAAGCAGCATTTAATTTTTGTGTTTTCTAGGTAGAGTTGTTCACAGAGGATTTTAAACTGAAAGAAGAGTTTAATCCATTGGATCCAGAATTCTGCTTAGGCATACAACAAATCCAGCCCAGTAGTGCTTGACATCACCAAACCCATTAGCACAGAAGAGGACAATTTAAAAAAGCCATTTAGATGGGTAAATAGCTATTTAGGAACATAAATAGCCAGTCTAAAAATTGTTCTCACTGAGAATGACTAAAGTACATGAGGTGTGTAGTTTTGACACATTTAAGGGAAGAATCCTTGGGAGTGAGCTTTCGGTGGGATCAAAACACAATGCACATAGATTGTATTTTCAAGTCTAAGATGTAACCAGGGTAGCATGGACCCGGTGCACCTCTTTTATATTTCCATATTTCCCTCCTTATCTTGAACACTGTCACCCTCGTCCAAACCCTCAATTTCCATTTACATAAAGGCACATAACATGTGTTTGGAAATAAACTGGTCGCAGCTTTAATGAAACATCTCAAACTTTCTTACAACCAAAGATAACCAATAATAACTGACGTCACCAGATATGGCAATTCACCAGCCATATTACTAGTAAGGTGATAGCATCTCTGCCCTCCGCCGGAGTCCTCCTGCAGCATCTGTGAATAACTGCAAGTCTGCATTGGAAACTTCCGCATCCTGAGAAACAGACGTCCCATTGAAATCCTCCAAAAATGTATCCCGGATCTATAAATCTTCACGCAAACTCTTTGTCACCCTAATGCTGTGATAGGGTCTAGAGACAACAGCCGTGGATGCCAATGACCGCCGCGAGAATACCCCACCAATCGGAATCACCCTGCATGCAAAATTCAAATATCCCTCCAATGACTGCATTGGTTACCTTACGGGAGGACCCAACAGCTGCCACCAATGCCAGAAGTTTGGACACTTTTTTGGAAGGAAGGCACGCAACCATCTCCACTGAATCCAGCTCAATACCAAGAAAAGTGATCTTTGCTGAAGGGCCCTCTGTCTTATTCATCACCAAAGGAATGCCAAATTCCCTGGACAAATTGAGGAACCCCTGGAGGAGGGCACTGCACGAATCTGAATGAGCAGGAAATCATCCAAATAATGAACCACATTTGGGATACCCTTTCGATGTACCAACACCCAATGCAGAAAGCGTAGTTACTCACCTGTAACAGGTGATCTCCAGGAACAGCAGGAATTTAGTCCTCACATATGGGTATCGTCGGTACCAACGGAGCCTGCGCGGGAACGCTCCCCAGCGTCCAATAGGAACGCTTTTGGGAGCATCCCTCAGCACATGCGCGCTGCCTTCCTGCCTTTCCAACTGTCCCTCTTCAGTTAAGTTTGTAGCTCAGTGAAAGGACAGAGGGAGAGAGGAAAGAGACAAAGAGAGAGAAAGACAACTCCTAGGGGAGGTATGTTGGTTGTGAGGATTAAATTCCTGCTGTTCCCGGAGATCACCTGTTACAGGTGAGTAACTACGCTATCTCCAGGAAAAAGCAGGAATGTAGTCCTCACATATGGGGACTCCCTAGCTGAAGATGCCAGGGAGATAGCCCCAGGAAGGTGCCACCGTCAAAGGTGAGAATCCTTCCTCCCATGGATCTCTGGCATCCCACCAGGGTTGGTGGGTAGGAGTTGGTTTAGGTTTGAAAGAGATTTTGAAGAACAGCTTGGCCAAAGAAGGCATCCCGATGGGAGGCTTTATCTAGGCAGTAGTGGGCTGTGAAGGTGTGTACCAAAGCCCAGGTGGCTGCTCGACAAATGTCATTGATAGACACAGAGTGAAGATTAGCCATAGAAGCTGCCATGGTTCTCACATTATGAGCTGTGACATGGTCCTGAAGAAGAAGACCCTTACTCTCATAAGCAAAGGATATGCATTGGGAAATCCATTAAGATAAAGTTCTTTTGGAGACTGGAAGTCCCAAATGACTAGAGTCAAAAGCTATAAAAAGTTGTGAGGACTTTCTATGTTGCTGTGTTCTTTGTATGTAAAAGGCCAAGGCCCTTTTACAATCCAAAGTATGTAGGTTTCTTTCTGCATTAGAGGCGTGAGGCCTCGGAAAAAATACAGGAAGGTAAATTGATTGATTTAAATGAAAAGGCGAAACCACCTTTGGCATAAAATGTGGGTGAGTTCGGAGAACAACCTTATCATGATGAAACCTAGTATAAGGAGGATCAGCCACTAAAGCTTTCAATTCACTAATACGACGGGCAGAGGTGATTGCAATTAGGAAGATGACCTTCTAGGTCAAAAACGTAAGGGCTGTAGTAGCTAAAGGCTCAAAAGGCGGCTTCATGAGCTGCCCAAGAACTAGATTTAGATACCATGCCACCGGTAGTGGCTTGATGGGAGGTTTAGTTAATAAAAGGCCTCTCATAAATCTTGATAGGAGTGGATTAGAGGAAATTGGTTGTCCTTTGAGAGGCTTATAAGAAGCTGCAATTGCACTAAGATGGACTCTTACCGAATTGGTCTTTAGACCAGAATTCGATAAGTGAAGGAGATACTTTAGTATCGATTCTAAGGGTATAACCAGGGGGTTTAATCCCCTCTTGGAGCACCCTATAGTAAAACGTTTCCACTTGAAGGCATACGATCTTCTTGTGGAAAGTTTCCTAGAAGCCTGAAGGATATCTTTTACCTGCTGGGACAGGTTGAAATCCTGGAGGTCTAAGCCTTCAGCAACCAGGCCGTGAGGTGCAGGGAGTGGGGATTCGGGTGCCATAGCATCCCGTTCTCCTGGGAGAGGAGATCTGGAGCATGCCCTAACTCCAGAGGCGCCGCTTGATAGAGATGCAAAAGCAGGGAATACCACGTTTGGCGTGGCCATCGTGGTGCTACAAGAATAATGTGACCCCTGTCTCTCTGAAGCTTGAAGAGTGTTTTGGGGATAAGGGGAATGGGTGGGAAGGCATAAAGGAAGTCCTGACACCAGTGAAGGAGGAAGGCATCCCTTGCCTGACAGTTGTGAGCCGGAATTCTGGAACAGAACCGGGGAAGTTTAGCATTCAGTGGACTTGCAAAGAGGTCTATGTCTGGAGTACCCCAGAGATGAAATATCCTTGCTACCTGTTCTAGGTGGAGTGACCACTCGTGAGGCAGAAGCACTTGACTGAGTTTGTCTGCCCAAAGGTTTTGAATGCCTGGAAGATATACCACTAGAAGGTGAATTTGATGCTCTCTGGCGAGGGCCCATAGTCGTAAAACTTTGTTGCATAGTGACAGAGAGCCCGTTCCGCCCTTCTTGTTCACATAGAACATGGCTACCTGATTGTCCGTCTGGACTAGGACTGTCTTGTAGCTGAGCTTGGCGTGGAACACTCGAAGAGCTAAATAAATTGCTCTTAATTCCAGGAGGTTTATGTGTAAACCAACTTCCTGTGGAGTCCAGGTGACCTGGGTAGCGAGATGATTCAGGTGTGCTCCCCAACCCACCTGTGATGCATCTGTTGTTAGAGTGGCCTGAAAGAGGGGTTGATGGAAAGGAGACCTCACTGTCAGATTTTTTAGTGATTGCCACCATTGGAGGGACAAAATTAGTCGTTGAGAGATTGTTATTTTGTCCGACAAATGACCCGTGGCCTGTGTCCACTGTGTGGAGAGGGTCCACTGAGCTGCTCACATATGGAGGTGAGCATATGGGACTACATGGACTGTGGATGCGATGTGTCTCAGTAACTGCCGTAGCTCCTGAGCAGTAAGGGAGGATTTGCCTGCTGCTTGGGAAGCTAGCTGCATTATGAGAAGACACTGGGCTTGTGGAAGGAAAGCCCTTGCCTGTCTGGTATCCATACAGGCTCCTATGAATTCTAGGCATTGGGAAGGAACTAGTTGAGACTTCGGGAAGTTTATTACCAATCCCAAGTATTGGAGGATTCGCATTGTACGGGACAGTGCAGTGCTGGCCTCTGCAACTGTGGGGGCTCAAATGAGCCAGTCGTCTAAGTAAGGGAAGACGAAAATCCCCAGGGTTCGTAGGAATGCAGCTACTACTGCCATGCATTTTGTGAATACCCTTAGTGCTGAAGCCAGACCAAAAGGAATAACCCTGTACTGGAAATGTCTTCCCCTGAAAAGGAAACGTAAAAATTTCCTGTGATCTGGATGGATGAGAATGTGAGTGTATGCATCCTTTAAGTCTAAAGAGCAAAGCCAGTCCTGGATTTGAAGGTATGGCAGAAGAGTTCCTAGAGAAATCATCTTGAATTTCTCTCGAAACAGATATTTGTTCAATTCTCTGAGGTCTAGAATGGGTCTGTGTCCTCCTGTTTTCTTTGGAATAAGAAAATAGGGGTAGTAGAACCCTGCACCATGTTGAAGAATGGGTACTTCCTCTATTGCACCTTGGGCAAGAAGTGTGGAGACCTCATGATCTAGCAGATTGTCTGCAGGGGTTTGTGAATTGAATTGCTTTAGAATTGTAGGAAGGGGTATGCTGTGAAAATGAAGTTTGTACCCCTCTCCTACAATGGACAAAGTTCAGTCTTCTGCTGTTATCTGATGCCATCTGTTGACAAAGTGGCATAACCTGACCGGAATATTGGGGGGTTGGGGACCCTTCAGAGGCAGGAAGGCAAAGCTCTCTAGGAAGGAGTCAAAGCCCCTGAAGGGGCTGAACCTGTAGAGCTGGTTAGGCTCTCGGGCCTTTTGGTTTCTTTTGCTGTCTAGTTTGTCCCTTTTGGGCAACCTGACCTGGAGTCTGACTCTGCTGGGTAAAGGAAGGATAAAACTTCCTCTTTTTGCTAAAAAAGGTTTTTTTAATAAGGCTTACTTTTGGCTGGAGTGGCTGTAGACTTTGACAGTCTATCTAGGGTAGAATTGTCAGCATCTAACTCATTAGCCTTCTCCTGGCAGTTCTTGCCGAAGAGATTCTCCCCCGTGCAAGGAATGTTGCCTAACTTGTCCTGTACCCAAGTCTCCAAGTCAGATGCCTGTAGCCAGGCAATCTGTCGTGCGCCAATGGCAATAGCAGAGGTTCTGCTGATGCATTCAAAGCAGTCAAAGGCTGCACGATTGACAAACTTGGAGACATCCTGAGCATGCTTAACTAGAGCAAGAAAATCTTATCTCTTATCATCTGGGAGAAATGGGCTTATAAGTTCTAAGTCTCCAGTAACTTCCTTGAGGAACATTCCCATATATAGGATATATGAGCTGATCCTAGCTGAAAGCATAGAAGCTTGAAAAGTCCTGCGTCCAAAAGCATCCAGAGTCCTGCATTCACGATCTGGAGGATTGGATGCAAGTCTCTTTGAACTTTTCATCCTACGCATGGCAGATTCCACTACCATTGAATGGTGTGGCAGCTGAGTTTTCTGAAATCCAGGACATGGCGGAACTCGATACATAGTATCAAGTCTCCTAGAGTGAGGAGAAGTAGTCAGAGGTATCTCCCACATTCTGAGCATCAAGCTATGCAGAATTTCATGGATAGGCAGAGTGGCTGCCTCCTTAGGAGCTTTAGGATATTGGAGAATTTCCAATTCCTTTGCTCTGGGTTCGTCTTCAGGAGCTACTGTGATTGAAAGACCCTTGGCCATATCACGGATGAAATCTTGAAATGACATGTCCTCTGGAGGTTGCATTCTGCATTGGGGAGAAGAGGGATCTTCTAAGAGAAACCCTCTAGTGCCAGCAGAATTTTCAAAGTCTTCGGAATCGGAGGAATCAAAGTATTCCTGATCCCGATGCTCCTGCAAAGCACGATCTCAGTACCGATCGAAGTCGGTACCGAGGTGACCCGGTACCGCTTTGTTAATTCCAGCAAGAGATGGCATGGGAAGAGTTCCCACCGGGGCCGGTACTGTCAGTACTGGCATCGTTGGTGTTGGTACCGGTGTCTGTACCGGTGTTGGTACCGGTGTCTGTACCGGTGTCGGTACCGGCATCAGTGTCGATGTCAATACCGGTGCCCTTGGGACCACCGGTACCGCAGCTGAAAGAAGAGCTGTGATACTGCGCTCGATAGCAAGGAACCTCTGGTCTATCGATGCTGCCGATGCCTGGGTGTCAGTACCAGTAAGGACGGCTGGAACCCCTGAGCATGGCACAGGTAGTTCTTGCGAGGTTGAGGCCTCGAGAACATCCTGAAGCCCCATCGATGCTTTGGAAGCCGAAGCCTCCCTCCGGGGCTGTTTTGCCGGTGTCGTTCCCTCACGGGCAATGCCAATGGCCTCTCGATGCTTAGCAGGAGAGCTACCCTTTGAGGACCGGCTTTTATGTTTAGTTACTGAGATACATGGAAGGAAGAAGAGGCCCTTGATGATGTTGATGCAATGTTTCTGGCATCTGAAGAAAAGAGGGACTGAGCTTTGCAGCCCGGTTCTGTCTTCCTCTTTTGGTCATCCCCATGCAGGAGAGACATTCAGTTGGAGAATGATCAGGTCCTAAATATTTTAGACACCAATCATGGGTGTCAGTGACGCAAATGGTACCGCCACACTTAGTACATTTTTTAAAACCACTAGTTGGTTTTTCCATGATTCAGGAAAATGGGGCCTAATGCCCAAAATGGTGCCTAGCACCAAAGAGGAAAGTTTCTGAAAAGAAACAGTCTAAGTTTAAGTCCTTTTTTTTTTAATATGAAAAGAAAAGAAAAGAACCGGTGGTACCGGTAGGCATTGTGCGTTAGGCAAACGCGACCACAAGAAAATAAATTTAAAGACAGAATTTTCTGCGGTGACAGGGAATAGATCCTGTCAGCTCTGCGGAAAACGAAGAACTGAAGAGGGACAGTTGGAAAGGCGGGAAGGCAGTGCGCATGTGCTGAGGGATGCTCCCAAAAGCGTTCCTATTGGACGCTGGGGAGCGTTCCCGCGCAGGCTCCGTAGGTACCGATGATACCCATATGTGAGGACTACATTCCTGCTTGTTCCTGGAGATAAGTACTAAACTTCTCAAAATAAGCACAGGAAACAGAACAACCTATAGGCATGTATTTATAAAAATAAAACGCGCCCCAAAACCAGAAACCCAGCAGATGGAAAGCGGATGGGTGCACTGGCAGCAAACAAAAAGCAGACACAATATCCACCTTGGCTAGCAGAGTCCTGGCACTGCCTTGTTTGACCAAAACAACTGCACAATCAAAGGACGCGTAGTGAACTACACATGACGCCTTCAAAGGCGCATTGTGAGCCAAAGGCAAACAAACCCTTTCCTAGAAAGGAATAACAAAACCCCATTGAAAACCGTTCTCTAAGACAATACTGTCATCATGCTTAGGATAACATTGCAACCATGGCCGCAGGGCCTCCACTTGCACAGGGGTAGGAGCCAGGCCAAAAGCATCCAACTCACTTTGTGTTGGCCGAAGGAGCTGCTGTCGTCCCTTTTCTACTACACTTAGCTGACAAGTGTCCACCTCCACACATGGAGCAAATGTCGGTAAAAGGGCAAGCGGACTTGTTAAATCGCCAACAGAAATCACCTGTCCCCACTCCCCCTGACTTCTGCTGTGACACAATAGCCCCTGACCAAAAGGAACAGCTTGCCCCTGAAGCAGGCGCGAGCCCCCCTCTTACAAGTCCACCACTGGCAGCATCTGCCCTGGCTGACATGTGTCTCAATCATAAGTTAATATCTTGCGTCCTCCAGGACAGATATGTATTGTCCTCCATCTTGTCTCTATATTTTTCATCATAATTAAACAAGGCCCATCCCTCATGCATCTGTGAAGCCTCTAATATCGAATCTGTGTATGCCAAAAGGATCCTGTACAGCTCTAGTACGTAATGGCTCCACACACTGGCTAAATGCAAGAAAGCCTGGTCCAGTTTACAACATTACACGACACCAGTTTTATTCTCCCTGCCTTCTCCTCCACTTTTCTTTTTTTCCTGCTCTCTCCAGACTGCCTCCAACCCTCGAGTAGGTGGAATATATCAATATAACGCCTCTTCTGGATCTTATGGCATAAAGCATGTGATATGCCCTCTCACAGCTCTGAGAAGGTAGCCAAGGTGGGAGCACCACCCTCAACCCCCAAAACAGCAGTCACACTTGCAGTGTTTGCCCCCTTTGTCCCTGCAGAACCAGCGGAAGACATAGACAAATCAGAAGAGGAATAGGAGGAATCGGGATCCCGTCTATGCCAGTGCACATGCTTGCACTTCCGAGAAGCCTTACCCACCACACGCTCACCTAAATCACGTCTCCAAACTGCCACAGAGCTCTCCCTTGACCCAGCTGATATCTCATATGTGCTAACGGGCACCATAGACGATAAAGCAACAGGAGCCGGCTAGTCTGGACCCAAAGATGATGCGATGCTGCCACTAGCACCACCCTCCACACTCATCTGCCTGTGAAGCAGGTTGCACCAAAGCTCCATCACTGACCGGCCTGCAATGACATCCATCCCATTGACCCAGGTGCTGCTGCGATGCCAGCAGTACCTGGATGGGCATGGACCCCCCCCCCCCCCTCAGCCAGTGATTCCACGCCATAGGGAGGAAGCCAGCGTGCATGTCAAGCCAACCAAATGCTGAGCCAGGATCTCCAGCCCTACCCCATCCCCCCAAAAAGGTGTCCCCCTAGCAGGAATAATTGAATCATAACTCTCCCAATAACCTTCTACCAAGCTAGGAGCCTCCAGAAAGCCCTCAAAATGTGATAAGTCCACCGGGCTACCCGCATCCATAGGCCCTGCCGTGCCAAACCAGAGGCCCAGTCCTACTCCCTGAGCTGCTTGTAGTGAAGCCCACATCCTCCTAGGAGGAAATCCCACCATGCTCTATACCCCTCCCAACCCCCCTGCCACCTACCTCAGCATACCCAACACCCATTGTACCAGGTCCCAAGACTGAGCCATCTGAATGCCCCGGGCAAGGTAAATCTCTGGCTCTGCCTTTGCTCCTGCCCCTGGAAGGTTTGCCTGCAGATTTCCCTTTACCCCTCCTCTGCCCTCTTAAAGACTCCCTAACAGGCACCTCAGCAGTTAGAGACTGTACTGCAATTACCGCTGCTCTGAACCGATTCCCTAGTTACCAAGGCAGGACCTTCCAACAACTGGCCAGAAGCTGTCATCAAAAAGTCTGCTTGTGAGTTGGAGCCCTCAAAAGCAGCTAAACCACGTAAAGTGAAGAAACCAGTCCAAAAACGTGGTGTAGAAGGAACAGAGCTATTTTAATATACCATAAATATAGGGGAAATTTGCCAGAGACCCGACCCAGGCCATGTTTCGTTCAAACCTTCATCAGGGGTATTTCGGTGTACTACAATCATAAATAAACATGATTATCAAATGACAATATATTAAAAATGATAATCCACAATACATTAAAAGGATAAATCATTAAAACTTAAAATAAAATAAAATACATGAACAAATGTTAAAAAATGTCAGATGTCTATTGTGACACAGCAGACGGTACAGAGCCCATGGAGTTAGGGGAAAGTAAGGAACTTACCTCAGAATTAGCTGAGCAGCAGACAAATTCAGCACAAGTAGAATTAGCTGAGCAGCAAACAAACTCAGCACAAGAAAAGCAAAAAGGCATTAAAGTAAAATGTCCTTGCACTAGTCCTGACGTAGCTAGAAGCAGGGAGGCTAATCAGGAACACCTGTGCTCAGAAACCCACGCAGCATGCAAAGAGAACAAGGATAAAAGCTGCAGGGTAGAACCAGAGAAGGCCAGTAGGGGCAGCGACCTGGGAGGACTAAGCCAGCATCCAGTGAACACACGTCATGCTGGAGGAAATCCACTGAGGGAAGGAAGCAGTAGGTGTGGCAGCAGAGCAGGAAAAAGCCAGCATAGTGCACAGGACCCTGCTAGGATTCCTGGTAGTTGGAGAGCCCAGGAGAGAGCTGCCAGAAGCCCAGATATAAGAGACAGAACCACAGCTAAGAGGTGGGAACCTAGCTTTGCTAAAGAAAAGACAAGACGTTCTGTTTGGTTTGAAAGGCAAGGGTGTGGCACCAGAAGTAACTTTGACACTGAAAGTTACACAGTAATTCCACCAGCGTGGAGAAGAAGGGAAAGCCAGAAGGAAGCTTTTAATATACCAGGCGTTCAGAGCCCTGGATTTAAAGAGCCCTTTCTAGAAAAGCTAGCCCATGACTCACAGGAGAGTTTTAAGGAAGACAGCAGCTGTGAAGAGTGTGACCCATATGCAATCGTAAGTGACTCTGAGTTAATGCAGTGGGAGAACAGCAGCTATAATTCTGACCCTGTGCCCATGGATTGTACTGAGGCAGCCATGAGGTTTAGTTGTGGGTAACCCTTCCCCCAAGCTATGAGGTTTTACATAGTAATCAGCTTGCTAAGAGAAGACATAAAGGTTTCAGTAGGCACCCTTCCCCCCTCCAGGCCTGAGCACAATACCCCCTTGCCCAGAAATCAGCAGACAGAGCATAAAGGTTTGGACAGGTCACCCAGGCTCCTTCACCAGGGGCTGCTGATTGGTGGACAGGAAATACCTGAGACGAATGAGATTGTAGAATGAGTTTAAAAATGTACTGTATATAAGACAATGTAGGACGTCCTTCGGGGCTCAGATTTTTGTGGAGGGTACCGGCTCTCTGTCTGGGCCTGTGTGCACATTAAAAGATCCTGTTTGCATTCCAGCCTGTCTGTGTGCTTCCTTCTGTGGGTGAGTGAGAGAATGAGATCATTTTCAGCTGATTGGCTGCAACATTTGGCGACCCAGATGGGACACTTTTAAATTAAACAAAAAGCCTCTCTCATCACACCCACAGTGGGAAGACTTCTGCTCTTGCAGCATCGGGCCTCCACCGGTCAGGGACCGGCCCCTCCAGGTGATTAATGGTCCTTGGTGCCCCGGGCCCCTTTGTGCTCCAGAAGGACACCTTGACTTGTCTGGTCAGTCGGTCCCTGCGGCTGACCCCCCGATTGAAAACCGGCTGGATAGACTGGCATCCAAACTCTCTCTGATCAGAGGTCTGGTGAGTACTACTGTCTTACTGTTTTACTGTTTGGGTAGTTCTGTATTTCTGTATCTGGAAATTCTGGTAAATCTGGTAAATTCTGTGAACCTGTAGCGGCCTGATCACCCACGATGAGCAGTCCGAGTAAGGGCCCCATAATCCCTGAAACCACTGCTCGTCCAGTCTGTGGGGAAAAAGGGGAGGGGGAGGGGGTGCTTGCGAGCGCCAAAAATGGTCGCAGTAACCTCGGGTACCTTAAAGCACTTTAAAGCGCTGCCAAAACGTCTTAAAATGAACAAAAACATTAGCACTTTACCCCCTTAAGTGTGCCTTTCAAGCTGTTTATTAATAATTGCGATGATCACAATTCTCCGATGATCGGGGCGATTTATTTAGAGCCTACACACGCTGTCTCTAATGAAGCATATTTGGTGGCTTCTTTTGTGTTGCCATGTGCTTCTAGTGTTGGGGGCTTCTTTTGTGCTACTTGATCCTGGAGCTCCATCTAGTGGACATTAGAAAAATAGCTAGCTATATTTCTCATATTACTATTATCCTCATGGTAAACGTTAAATCCTATGCTACAGCTAGAGAGAGTGTGTGTAATGTGTATTTGTAACAGCTGCTACTGAGGAAAGAGAGTGTATGAGTATTCTCTGCTGAGACATCTCTGTTTTCTGTTTTCCCTCTTTCTTTTTCCCTTTGTGGTCCTGTGTGTTTTGTGCAACCAAACTCTGCCTGTTACCTGGATTATATTGTATATTGTATTCCCAGAAGTGAGATTAGAAAATTTACACTGAACATTGCATTCCTTGAATTGAGATTAGAAGATTTACACTATAAATTGTGATTTGTAAATTGTGATTAGAGCATGGGGTCCGGAGGCTAAATTGTAGTGAAGGAGCATCCGGACCAGTTTCCCTATATAGATTCATGGCTGGTCCATATAGTTAATGTGCTGTTATGTAGAAACTGTTAGAGTGTCTCTGTAAATGTTAGAGTGTATCTGTATTTAGTTGTGACATTAGGGAAAGATTAGGGAAAGAAAGTTTTTGTCCAGACATTAGGTCCTTATATTTCAGGATTGATTGGTGTATGCTTGAGACTGTACGTACATTGGTACGAAGCGGGTGTGTGTCCCTATCCATGTTTTCATACCCCCGTGAGGGGATTGGCTGGGTTTGGACGAAGCGCAAGGATTGCATGTCTGTATGAGTCCTGGATTTGTAATTTCGCACCTCTGTAGTTAAAGAGGTTTGATACTCTATCAGTAAAAGGTGAAGTTATTAACAAATCGCCCCTGCATCCCCAAACAGTGAAAAACACCAGGTCTACTGATTGCAGGGAAAGGGACAGTTTAGAAAATGTTTAAAAAAGAAATCCAAGAAGGGGATAGATAATGAAAAAGGGGACTGAATCCGGCCCCAACCTCATAGCTTCTCCTCTAAACTCTGAAAATAATGAGGAAAGGGACTGTTCCCTGTAAATAAAAGGAGAGTAGGGTTTACTGTATGTAGACTGTTGTACTGGTGTAACAATGAAGGAAGACAATTGCTTTGTTTAATGCATATCCAGTTTCATTGCTATGTTTCATGCATGATCAGTGGTCAGGGAACCAGGTTTTTGGTCATGCCTCTCAGCGGTGAGTGGGGGTGGTTGGAACTGCTGAGATGGTTTGCATAAGTACAGAAAGATACTAGGAATGAAACCATTGAAATTGTTTGCATAGCTATAGAAAGATACTGGAAGATCAGGGAGGAGTTTCTTCTTCTAGCAGATGAATGGAGGCCCATTAGAGAGGACAAAAGGACAAATCACCTAGGAATCTTTCTCCTAGCAAACAAATGGAAACCCATTAAAGAGGACAAAAAACCCCCAATTCACCTAGCCTCACTATTGAAACTGCTGAGATAGTTTGCATAACTACAGAAAGATACTAGAAATGAAACCATTGAAATAGTTTGCATAGCTATAGAAAGATACTGGAAGATCAGGGAGGAGTTTCTTCTTCTAGCAAATGAATGGAGGCCCATTAGAGAAGACAAAAGGACAAATCACCTAGGAGTCTTTCTCCTAGCAAACAAATGGAAACCCATTAAAGAGGACAAAAAACCCCCAATTCACCTAGCCTCACCTAGCCTCCAAACAATCCTCTTGTCATCAGTTTTAATTGTAGAATTTTGAGCTTCTAAAGCCATGGGGGGTGTCTCCTTTGAGCATCCTCAGATGTCTGACCAGCATCTTGATTGTGTAAGGGTGGGATCAAACAAAGGCTGGTCAAATTACTATTAGCAAAGATGTATGGGGTGGGGAATATCTGTAAGGCAAAGCTCATGTGTAAGAGCTAGCCTGCAAACCATTTGTTACAGCCTATAAAAAGAGAGAGAAAAATCCTTATAAGATTATGAAGAAATTTATTTATTTTATTTAGCTGTATTTATATTCCGCTTTTCACCGGGTCAAAGCGGTCAATTGGGGGATACATTTAACACGAGGGGATATGACACACATACATTAATACTTACAGGGAACATGGGCAATGGAGGGTTAAGTGGCTTGCCCAAGACCACAAGGAGTGCCTATAGGACTAGAAATCCCAGTCCCTCTGGCCTGAGATTGCTGTCCCCAGGTGGGACTTGAACCCCCGGCCCTCCGGCCTGAAGTACCTTGTCCTAACCACTAGACCACTCCCCCCATATAAATACTTTTTTACTTGTTTAAGGTCCCTGTTTTTCCCAAGATGTTGTTAAAGCATGTTACTTTTCAGAACTACCCAGGGGGGAGGGTTTAGTGAAATTTATCAAGAGAATCTCCTTATTCCAATCAGATAGACTGCTAGCTGCTATACTTAAAAGGCTAATAGTCTTGTGTTTAAATGTTTTAATCTACAGTAAATATTGTTTTTCTTTCATTGCTGGCTGCTCATTGCCAAGTGCCCCTGGATGCTAAATCAAACAAACAAGGCATGAAACTAAGGAAACTGTTTCTGTTTTCCTTTGACCTTCAAAGTAGAGGTTAAGAGCTCTGAATAAAAAGGGTAATCCAGCTTGAATTTTTATCTCTGGTACATATATTTGGTTTTGACTGCATATACAAAATTAAAAGTTAAAAGGGATTTTATATACTGTGGCAAGCACCTCAAAGAGCGTTTTCAGATCAGTTTGATGCCAGTCTCAGGTATTGTTAGGTTTTAAATTAAATGTGAAAAAGAATATTCTGCATTAAAAATATACAAGGAGAAGTGTTTGCATTCCAGATATCCCCCAACCTTTTCATGCAAAAGTATCAGTTTCATCATTTGAATGCCTGTTTTCTGAACTGTAGGATTTAAGGCAGCTCAGTGCTGATGACTGCTGAACAGGACAGTAACACCATAGGTGCCAATTATACCAGAAAATATGGAAATATTTGTAAAATTATTTAACTTGAGTTGATTGGACAAAACCAAATTTTGCTTGTCAGCAATGATCCAGGAGAGGTTTGAGAAAAAGAATGAGAGAAAAGAAACAATACTAAGTTTTTAAACAATTGTTTGATATTCTTAGCAGCCTTGCCAAATAAGGATACATTAGTATGGTATAAAAACATGAAAGGGACCTATGTATGTGATTGGTGGAATGATGCAGGTGATGGGGGAGTGTTGTGAGGGATGAAGTGGGATATTAAGAAGAAGGACTTTGATGGACATTAAACTGATGAAGGTAATTTGAAGTGATGTATCTGGCTAATGAATATGTAAACAAAAAAGAAAAAAAAAAGAGAGATGAGCACTTTATTCAACTATGCCGTCTCCAGAATCTTCAATTTAGGAATTCATCTAAGCCCCAACACATACTCAACAATTAGAAATAGACATCTGGAGACAGGCTGGGTGCACCTTGCACCCTGATGAGCTTTGGAAAACCCATACTGGCCATGTGGTACTTCCAGATGCTTTTTGCCTCATTTTGCCCCTGTATGTCCTGGCCAGGCATGCATGGGCAAAAGAGGGATGATTTGATGACAAATTCTCACAAAAATTGGTATAATTCTAAAAAAAAAACCTTGCCAGAAATCGCAGAATATGTGTGTGCAACTTGTCTGATCTATAAACATGTAAAGATCAGTCAAGGGCATAATGGAATATTTCTTACCTGCAAAGGAATCTCCAGTGGTAAAGAGACAAAGAGACAAAGAGTTTATCAAACTGAGAGACATAGTTGACACCATATGAGATAGTTATGATCTTAAGTAAATATGGATGAAATTAAGTTTATATCATTGTGAAATCTAATCCAGCATATTTAGTTTTTTTTTCATTCAATATTGGTGCTGCTTTTCTGAATAAGGCCTGGAGCCATGTCACCAATTGCAATCCAGAGAGTCCAGCAGAGAGAATTGGCCAGAGTCCAGATGGAACAGACCATCCCAAGAACTCAGAACTACCCACCGCTGAAATGTGTGAAGGAGTCCCTATCTGGATCAGTGTGTCACATTGAAAAAGGGCCAAGAGGAGAGGCAAGATGGCGTCAGAGCTTTTCTGGCAGTAAGCGGCTCCACGGTCTTCGTGCCCTGTTTGCTGCCTCGGCGTGTGTTTTGAGATGGGGCGCCGAAAGAGGAAACAGGCTTCCTTACCCTTGGGGGCACCTTTATCTGGAGCGACGGGGCAGAAGACACTTGCGGCATGCGCCTTTACCTTTCCGGGGAATGGAGCAGCGTCTTTGGCTGAGCCGGGAGTTTTGGAGTCCTCGGCTCTGAGTGCATCGGGGGTGTGGCTGTCGCCGGAGTTGCGCTCACCCCCTCCTCGACCTGGAAGCAGTGACCCGGGTTCCAGTGTGCTTCCTGCCAGGGCTGTTCGATGCTCGTTGGCGGTTGGGAGCGAAGAGGGCTCTGTACCGGTGAGAGAGTTGTCAGCTTCTGACCCTTCTGTTCAGGCTGCTGCAGATGGGAGACAGGTGGCAGAGAAGGGTCTGCAGTATGGAAGATCTTTGGAGCCGTCAGAAGGCTTGGACATGCTTCCAATTTTGCGAGGGTTGATTAAGCCACCTCAGGTAGATATGGAAGCACTGTGGGATGCTGTTGCTACAGTTAATACTTTCCTTATGGCTGTTGTTGGTGTGTTAAAAAAGGATTCTCTTGTGGTTCATAAGGATATCTCAGAAGTGAAAAATGCTTTGGTGGAGCAAGGTCAACGTTTGGAGGGAGTTGAAAAGGACTTGGAACATCTGCATGGGTTATGTGCTGCCCAAGCTAAGGATAAGATCGTGTTATCAAAAAAGACTGAGTATTTGGAGAACTATACTCGTAGGAATAATTTACGACTGTTAAACTTTCCTAAATCCCCAATTATGTCTGCTATTGATATGGTCCATAAATATCTTCAGGAGGTGCTTAAACTTCCTGCAGATAATTTGCCTCCAATTGTTAGAGCACAATATCTAACGGTGGGTGGCGGGTCTGGTGGGTTAGCCTCTGGGAGCCCGGCGGTGGGGATTGGGGATCTCACCGCATTTTTGGAGGACTCCCTGGAGGTAGTAACAGGCCGTACCACCCTACTTGTGACCTTAGCTTTGGAGCTTGATAAATCTTTACTTCTTCGGGCATATTTTAGGAATTTCAATTGTAACTTCCTTAGATCCAAAGTCTATATGTTTCCTGATTTGTCTCGCGCTACTCAGGTGAGGAGGAAAGAATTTTTGGGCTTGCGCTCTAGAGTTCTTTCCCTGGGAGCTAGTTTTCAATTAAGATTTCCCTCTCGTTGTATAATTTCCTATGATGGTAAAGTATTCTTATTCTTTGAACCAAGGCAGCTGCTTGATTTTCTGTTAGCTAGGGAGGGATTGGAGGTGCAAATAGCAACCACTCCGGCTGACGCTTAAGTCTCTGCTCTGTAATGCATTTCTTTTTTTTTCCTGTTATTGATTTCCTGTGGCCTCTCCAATTGTGCCTTGTATTTTGTGGTTGAAAATGATGAAGTATATGGAAATTTCTTTGTGGGGTAATTAGTTTCTTTATTTTTTTAGGTTGATGTATATTGTCATCTCTCTTATTTCATTCTTGTTATGCATGAATGTTAAAATTTAATAAAAATTTAAATTAAAAAAAAAAAGAAAAAGAAAAGGGCCAATATATCTGCCTATGAGAATGAGAGGTTCAAATTTTGAGAGAAACAGAACTTAAACTTCAGAGAAAGGTGAAGCACACTGTGAGGTCCTGGGGAACTGCTGAGAGGCAGGACCACATTGTCTGAGAATGGGAAGAGGACTATTGGACTGACTGGGGGTTTTGGGGGGCTTTTGTGAATGATTGTATTGTTATCCTTTTAATATTGTTTTCTTAGAAAGTAACTGAAATCTACAAGTCATTTCGGCTTCAGCAATTGCAATACCCACACCAGCTCAAGTTTTGCTGTACTATTCTCAGAGCTTTCTTTATCACATTATTAAGCACTGCTGCTTTTGATATACTTTCATGTTATGTGTTTTCAATATTATTGAGTTGCTGCAAGAAAATAATGTTACAATGTATGTTGTCTCTAGGGAACAGTACCAGAGGCTGCTTTTCTGATGCCCCCTATCTGTCTCAAATGGTTGTTGTCCATTGCCCTTAGTGGGATTACCTATGCCCCATTCACAAGAAAAGAAAAAGAAAAATTGGCGAATGAAGGGAAATTGGCTGATAGGTATGTCTAGTATGGCTGCATCCTTGCCTGAGGCTGTAATACATTATGATGGCACTAAAAAAACATGTGGGCTAAGAAAATGAGTACCCAGAGCCCAGCACAACAAGAGTAAAGCCAGGGGGAACCATACTCTGAACAGAAGTGCACAGAAAATGGACCCAGCTAAGAAAAGACATGCCATGCCTGAACAGATTGAACAGGCCTGAGCAAGTTGGGCAAGCCTGGACAAGTTAAACATGCCAAACAAAGCTGGTGATACAAAGTGCTCATGAGCCCTGACGACTACAGTGCCAGTGATTAATGAAACAAAGGGGATGGCAGGGTGTAGCCAGAATGACTCAACATTAGCAAGAATAAAAGCCATTAATATGTTAATAAGGGTGGATCCCAGGGAAAGAGCCTTTGCCCCAAAGGAAAGAGGCCTCTGCAGACTTTTTGCACATGGCCCTCCTTTGTCCCAAAGGAAAGAGGCCTCTGCAGGCCCTACAACCTTTTACAGACAGTACAGCAACTTTTGCATACGGAACAAAACTTTTGTGCAGGAGTTGCTACAGAGGATATAGGGTATGTGTTGTTTTAAACTCATTGACGCAAGTGTTTCCATTGAACACTCTATCCAAGACCTACGTGATCTAGTTAATCATATTACTGACCCGTCCATGGGTCCTGGGTGGTTTATGAAGTGGTTCAGTTGGCTAGGGGGACTAAAAATCCTAGTGGTAGGGGTTCTTTTTATTTTACTGCTATGTGCCATTCTGCCATGTTGTATCCCCATTCTTTACCGCTTCATTACCACCACCCTTGATACCCTGGTAGAACGCAGGGCGGCTACCACTGTCATGGCCCTGACCCAATACACCCCTCTGAGGCTTGCCTCCAGTAATACTGCCCTCTACCGCCCCTAGCAGTTGAGGTCTCACTTAAAAAGGGGGGAGTGAGGCAGCCATGAGGTTTAGCTGTGGGTAACCCTTCCCCCAAGCCATGAGGTTTTACATAGTGATCAGCTTGCTAAGAGAAGACATAAAGGTTTCAGTAGGCACCCTTCCCCCCTCCAGGCCTGAGCACAATAGCCCCTTGCCCAGAAATCAGCAGACCAGAGCATACCGGTTTGGACAGGTCACCCAGGCACCTTCCCCAGGGGCTGCTGATTGGTGGACAGGAAATACCTGAGACGAATGAGATTGTAGAATGAGTTTAAAAATGTACTGTATATAAGACAATGTAGGATGTCCTTCGGGGCTCAGATTTTTGTGGAGGGTACCGGCTCTCTGTCTGGGCCTGTGTGCACATTAAAAGATCCTGTTTGCATTCCAGCTTGTCTGTGTGCTTCCTTCTGTGGGTAAGTGAGAGAATGAGAGCATTTTCAGCTGATTGGCTGCAACAGTACAATTTGTTTATCTGACGATATTGTATCTTTATGTGGAACGTGTGTAAAGCAGCCAGCTGATGGTGCCTAAAGGAAAGAAGATATTTTTCTGTGCACCTTTCTTTTGTTTCATATTGTTTGTTGTATCCCAGGAATATCCCATCAGGGCAGGGATTAAAGCCCTAATATTATTTTTGCCTTACCACTTGACTACAAGACTCTTTTTGTATCAAAGGCAACTTAAATCTTAACACCCTAGGCAGCCGCCTAATAGGGTTATATGAGGTAGCTATCACTCACTATCTCTCACACTATAAATATATAATATCATAAATAAATACATAAAGGATTACATTCAAAACTGATAAAACATAAAAACATCAAGGTTTAAAATAATAAATAAACATATGAAGGATGTGATATAATTTCATAAAAACTGTATATTGGTACCCCTGTAGACAATACTAGCCCAAAAATGGTATTCTTTGAATGCTATAGACATAGATGTCTCTGGGATAATGAAATATATATTGCAGTTCACTCCTGCTCCCATCTCACCCTTGTCTCTTCATCTCTTTTCTTCCCCATATGTTTTCATTTGATAATCATGTTTATTTATGATTGTAGTACGCCAAAATACCCCTGATGAAGGTTTGAATGAAACACGGCCTGTTTTGGGTCTCTTTGGCAAATTTCCCCTGTATTTATGGTATATTAAAGTAACTCTGTTCCTTCTACACCATGGTTTTAGACTGCTTGTGAGTTGGAGACAGCCTGAGGGGAAGCAGCTGCAGCCCCCCTTGCACCCGATGCTCTGCCTCACCATGCTGGCATGCCTTCAGGACCCTGAAACTACCCGAAGCCCCACTCCTCTCCTCCATACCACACTCTTGGTTTTCCTTTATTATATATATTTTGGGGTTTTTTGTTGTTTTTATTTTGAAAATTCAAAACCAGACGTAGAGAGGAGTCAGCCCTGGTGCACCCGACGAAGGACTGAAGATTGCAAGGCTCACTGGAACAGAAACCGCAGATGCCTGACTCCTCAAGCCCACTGCTTTTCATGCCAGGACTGGCCTGGAGGGAGGCGGCCCCTGCAAGAGGTTGGTATACTCACCTGCCCTCTCCCTCCACTCCTGGAAGCCTTTGGCTTCACTCTCGCAAAGATTTCAAAATTAGCGTCCATTCGGCAATCCCCTCCCGATCATCCCCCCTCCAAACACTCGGCGATATCGGGCCACACAGCCCACCATTGAGGGAGAACCTGGCCCGGCTGTGGAGCAGAGGATCCAACACCAGGCCGCGCACCCGGTTATGGATGGCCATCTGGGACCCTGCCCCATGGCCTGGAAACTTAGTTTCCATAGAAAATTTATCAGCAGAAAAGAAAGCACATGTGTCCATGGATAAAATAATTAAGGGGCTTGTTTTCTAAAGAATGTCTCCCATTTTGTATATATGAGACAAATACTTAGTAAATAGGCCCTAAACTTGAAATATGCTGTTCTGCTCATCAAAAATCATGAATTTCTAAAGACCACATCACACAGCATGGCTTAGAAAAGAAACGAGTTGCTATGTCATCATCATAAAACACTGATTTTTCTATGTTAAATTATGCAGGAGAAAAACATGTTGAATCTGATTATTTCCAATGCAAATATCACATACTGTTATTGTATACCTCAGAAGTTAGATTCTCTAGTGCTTGCTTCTTAGGATACTCTGATACCTTTACACAGAGGAATACAGAATATTCTATTAAAGATAGGAAGAGGACATTGATAGTGAAAACACCATATGCAAACTCATTCTCACCTACTACTGCACTCAACACAGATTAAAACAAAACATTTGAACATTGGAAACTTTATAACTCAAGTCCCAAGATGGCAGTGAGAGAATTTTTGCAGAGTGGTAAAGGATGTGTTGTGATGACTGCTTTGTTATGTAAGACAAAAGAGCATAAGAAAAATTTTGCTGAGTCAGAACATGATCCACCGAGCCCGCATGCTGTTTCTGAAAGTGGCCAATCAGAGTCACTAGTCTAGGCAGATCCCAAAAAAGTAGATCTGTGTGTCATAGCCCATTTCCATTGATAAGCAATGCTGTCGCAAGCCTACTTGGCAAATACGTTTTGATGGACTTTTCTTCCAGGAATTGGTTCAAATGACTTTTTAATCCTTCTTGATTAGTCGGCTTTTTGGATCCTGATCTACTTAGTGTCCTGCGTGTTTCCTTACCATTCCCCTAGACATATCCTTGTCTTCAGCTGTTGTGTGATTTGTCTTGACCATACTGTAAGCTCTGATGAACAGGGATGGTTATTATGTGTCTGTACAGCGCTATGTACACTCTGTAGCGCTATCCAAATGATAAGTAGTAGTAATAGTAGTAGTAGTAATAGTAGTAGTGGCTTGACCATATACTCCAACAAAAGATTTTACGGCTGTATGGCGGGAAAAACCCCTAAAACGTCTTACAAGTTGTTTCCAGTCCGCTGGTCATTAGCTTCATGGAATGACTTCTTGCTTTTATGTTGTGTGACAGGTTAAAAACGCTTTTCTATTCATTGCTGAAGACATTCCTATTCGTTGATCATTTCGGCAATATCACATCAGACCTGGACAATGACTAGTGAACAATGTCCATGATCATACAACATGACCACAAAATAGTTTACTCCTGTTAATAAGTTATAGAGACATAAGGGGTTATTCTGAGCCACGAATAGCGGGGATGGACCACACCCGCTATTCATTGCTTTTCCTGCCCCCCAATAACTTCCTTGCCAGTTGTGCAGGGAAGTTAGACGGGGCGGGAAATGGGTGGCTGAGGGGTGGAGCCTGGGCAGGCAGTGGGCGGTCGCCGGTCCTGGACATACAGGACCGGTTCTAATGTTGGCCCTGTACATCCAGGGCAGGCAACATGTTAAGGAAATTATTCCACCTCTGAGGTGGAATAACTTCCCCAAATGTGTTTTTTTACCATGCCGGGGCATGGATGGGGCAGGGGGGCCAGGGGACATTCCCTGCAGTCCAACTCTGGCTTTAGAAGGCCAGATCAGGGGTCAGGCTGTGGGGAATAACCACTTTTTGCAGGCGGCCGGCATTGCCGCTCTTCAATGGAGCCGCGGTGCCATGGCAACATGATGAAATGACGCCGTGGCTCCATTGAAGAGCCTTGACTGAGTTAGCTGGGGATTGTCCTGCATGTGCATGCCAGACTGAATCACAGTCCCAGCCTGCATGTGTAGGGCTGTTTGCGATTCTTATCCCGTGGGGCTAGATATGCCCTGCAGGATCAGAATAGCGATCCCCTCTGTATGTCCGGTTCAGACTGGACATACAGAGGGGATCTATGTCCGGGACAGAATCGGGCCCATACTGTTATGATACTATGATGTCTCCAAGTTATAAGAGTTTTTAAAACACCTTGTTATAATGTAAATGGTTGAGTTCTATGATGGAGTTTAATATAAACAACCTTGTTTCACAAGGTGAAAATTGAGTTTAATGTAAACCATCTTGATTTAAGGAAAAGGTGGTATATAAATACTGTTAAATAAAATAAATATATTCTCTTTCAGTCATCTTTCCTCCAATTTTAAGAGCTTGAGGGACATGTTTATTAAGCTGCGCTGTTAATGCATGGGCATTGACTGCACACAGGAGTTATTAACGTGTTCATCAGCAATCTTGCCATTTGTATGAGTGCACTTAATGTCACCTCAATGGGTGGTGTTAAGTGCAGTCACATTGTGAATTCTGCTGGCATGCATTAGGGTTCAAACAAGTGCAATATCTGCTGGGGACATGCTGTACATGCTGCCAACATAACATGTTGATTTCTACTCTCAACCTGCAATACTTGCAAGATACATATAAGCGCAGATTAGTAAACATCCCCCTCAATCTAGTTAGCCTTTCTCCATATGGAAGATGTTCTATCCTCTTTGTCATTTTTGTTGTTCATCTCTAAACATTTCCAGTGTCCACTGTATCCAATTTTAGCATGAGATAAATAGTATAGTGCACACAATACTTAGGATATAGTTGCACCAGGGATCTATACAGAGGCATAATGGTAGTCTCAGTTTTGTTCCCCATCCTTTTTTGAATAATCCCTAAAATTCTATTTGCTATTGCAGCAGCCATAGCACAACATATCATCCACAATGGTCCCAAGATCTTTCTCTTGGGTATTGACTCCTAATTCAAAACCCAGCATTATGTACCCATAGTTGAAATTATTTTTCTCCGTGCATGGTTTTTCAGTTGTCCATATTAAGAGAGCTAGCTACTAAGAGAAGTAAATTACCCCGTATGTATTACAGAAGAAAAGTAAATAACTTCCTTAATGCACACAAGTTATGGTTATGGTTATGGTTTAGGCATTTGATATACCGCCCTTTACTTACGCATCAGAGCGGTTTACATGTATATACTAACAGGTACTTTTATTCCCTTGTCCCCGAAGGGCTCACAATCTAAGTGTACCTGAGGCAATGGAGGGTTAAGTGGCTTGCCCAAGGCCACAAGGAGCAGCCATGGGACTAGAGACCTCAGTCCCTCCGGCCTGAGGTTACTTGTCCCCATGTGGGAATTGAACCCCCGGCCCTCCGGCCTGAGGTAACCTGTCCCAACCACTGAGCCACTCCTCCCTCATTGTAATATATGTTTATTGTCTATTACTCTTTGTAATATTTGATTATTGTTCTTTGTAAATAGTTTTGACACAGCTGCATGCAATGTTACCTGTACATAGTTACAAATAACTGTTCCATGTAAAAGTATATAAAAATTGTTAAACTGTTCCCTGTAAACCGCCCTTGATCTCTGGAAGGGGCGGTATAGAAGAAAAGAATAAATAAATAAATAAATAAATAAATTACCACAGAGAAATTTACAAGAGGGGTCACTAACCTGTGGTATCTTAGTTCATCAGGTTAATGACTTCTGCAGTAAGCTGCAATAATTTACCATAAAAAAAATTTGCCATGGAAGTCATTAATCCAATCCCATAATAATTTCCAGTTTATGTTACTGCAGCCAGGAACATCATGTGTTCTTGGTTTCAGCAAAAAAGATAGGGGGAGCCAAGTCAAGCCTTATATCTATGAAAGTGGCCAGGGTCGGGGCTGATCATTCACCCTTTTTGCTAGACACTAGAGAAACTTTTGTTAGGTCCCAGGGGGGATGGAGGGTGGGGTCCGAATAGGGGGGAGTAGGGATGTGGGCTGGATTGGGGATGTTGCAGGTATGTATGGAGAGGTGAAGGGTTTCTTTTTGATGTCAGGGGGATCAGGCGTGGGGGGTTGCTCTTTGATGTTGAAGATGGATTGGGAGAGTTTATGACTGGGGTTGGCTCCTTTAAGAATCTCTCTGCAAGCATCAGGCCAGGCATTAATAGCCTGATGCTCTGAGAGAACAAACATTATTTTTACAGAAATAATTCAACTTGTGAAGTTAAACATAAGCTGCATTATTCAATTTGCATAACAATGAGGTGTTTGCATGTATTTGCATTATTTGCATCTCATTATTTTCCTTATGTTGTGCTGCCAATGCATGTGTTAAGGACAAATAGCATTAAATGCATTAAATGACAGAAATCATGTGTTATTCCCTTAACACACTTTAAGTAAGTACCCCTCTAAAATGCATCTGACATTTAGATGCCTAGTCTCTTAGTTTTACAATATCCTTTTGCAAATCCTTGCAATCTGTCACTTTAATGACTTTGAATAATTTATTGTTAGAACTAAAATATACCCTCTATTAATACAAAACAAGCTCCAATCTCGAACCTCTTTCCTTCACAGCAACACCTGGCCACAAAAACCTCTAATTGCCCAACATGACAACTCAGAATGAACCAATGGTCTCAGTTTAAAATTATGCAACACGGGATAAAATACCCGAAGCTGCTAACTCCGATCACATCAATGACCATATGTTTGGTTCATACCCTTATTTAGCCAGACTTTTTTACTTGAAAAATAAAATAGAAGTTGGAACTTATCTGAATATTGAAAGTTTTTCTTTTCCAAATCGCAAACAATGAATGTGCTGTAGTTTCACAGTGATTTGCTATGGATCCCCGACATCACCTGTAAGGTACCATTCAGTACACGTTTCGATTCTTCTTCAAGGGGTACTTCTTTATGAAACAAGCACTGTCTGCATAGAAACATAGCCACACACTGAGATTATATTAGCCCAGTAATTAATGTCCATTATCAGCATCATACTAACACCAAATCATACTAGGAAAACTCCAAGAGCAGGATAAATCTCACCTTTGTTGTGAATGTATCAAACGCTTTGTTACATCATATGAATGTATCAAACACTAGGAGCGTGTTACGGTGAAGCTTTCCGGCTTTCTCAAAAAACGCTGCGCATGCGAGAAGCAGCCATTCAGTTTTTTATATATATAGGAGGCTCTCAAGATGACGTAGCAAGTGAGGTCAGAGGCATGCTCGCCACTCTATCATGCTGTTTAAGCCCTCAGGAATAACAGTATTGAGACGGTAAATCCATCTTTGTTCCAATAATAATAGCATTTGAGTTCGAGATCTGCCCCTTCCACCAGTCAATACAGTCTCTATTACGAACACTCTCAATTCTTCAAAAGAATGCTGTTTATGTAAACAATGAGGTACTATCGGGGCCTCTTGGACCTTACACTGAATCCGGCTGCGATGCTCAATAATACGGGTTCGCAAAGAACGCGCAGTCTGACCCACATATAGAAGGCCACATGGACACTTAATGCCGTAAATCACGTGGTCTTACCACAATAGCACCTCCGACAAAGGATAATTGATAGATCTCAGTACTTAGCGGAAGCTGATCGCCAATTGTCACAAGCGGACACTTATCAGGTGTTGAGAGAAGACCCGACAAAACATCTACAGAGTCGCATAAAAGAAATTACAGCGGTAGCATTGGGTAAAAGACTAATCTCTCGGAAAGAATGGAAATTTCTTAATGAATCTTCTCCCACCTTGGCTCGGCTGTATCTTGTACCGAAGATACATAAATGTTTGGCCAATCCCCCAGGGCGACCCATAGTCTCCACAAAAGGGTCTGTTTTGGAACCTCTCTCAATGTATATTGACACATATTTGAGGCCCCTGATGCCTACAATTTCTTCTTACATTAAAGACACATCACATTTTTTAAATATTTTGCGGGAACATTCAGAATGGGCATGTAAAGAGAATATACTCTTAGCAACACTAGATGTGTCCGCTCTCTATACGAGCATTCCTCAACATGAGGCACATAAAATAATCAGCGCGTCTTTGCAAAAATGTGGTGCCTTCTCTGAGGAGCTGATTGGGTTTGTTTCTCAACTGGCTGAATTAACCGTTTTTGAAAATTATTTTCAATTTGAGGAAACAATCTATAAGCAGGTATCGGGGATAGCTATGGGCGCCACGTGTGTCCCGTCCATGGCAAATTTGTATATGCAAGCTTATGAACAACATTGGCTGGCCCTTTCGCCCTATCGACAACATCTGGTTCTTTGGAAGCGATTTATAGATGATATTTTTGTTTTATGGGAAGGGACAGCGGAAGATCTGCAACAATTTGTGCACTGGTTAAATGGAGCCAATTCCCATATTCAATTTACCAGTACTTATCATCCGAAAAGACTGTTTTTTTTAGATGTGGAGGTTCAAAAGGGCACGTATGGATGGGACACCAGAATATATAAGAAACCTACCGACCGCAATACGTTATTACAGTATAACAGTAGACACCCTTGCAAGTTACGCAACAGTTTACCTCTATCACAATTTATCCGGTATAGAAGGAATTGCTCCAGTACACAAGAATATAAGAAACAAGCTAAGTCATTGATGCAAGACTTTTTTTCTCGAGGGTATCCGGTAGAAACAGTAAAAACAGCATATAAACGCGCTCTTTATAATAATAGAGCGCTGTTGTTGGAAACTCGTGAGAAATCCTACACGGGGGTAGGGGAGGAGGATCACATAAATTTTGTGACCCCGTATTCTCCGTTTAGTAGAAGGATTACACAGATCCTTCGCCGTCATCAAAACGTATTACGTACCCTACCGGGTCTCTCTGATAAGCGTATTCGTTGTGTATGGACCCGTCAACGAAATTTAAAGGAGATCTTGAGTCCGGCTAAATTGCGCAATGTTCCCACAAGTTCAGAAGGGACTATTCCAGGCCATAAAAAATGTGGTCATTGTAATGTGTGCATAGTGATGGAGGAAGCAGACAGTTTTGACTATCATGGAATCACAATACACATTAAAACAATCTACTTCGTGTGATTCAGACCACGTGATTTACGGCATTAAGTGTCCATGTGGCCTTCTATATGTGGGTCAGACTGCGTGTTCTTTGCGAACCCGTATTATTGAGCATCGCAGCCGGATTCGGTGTAACGTCCAAGAGGCCCCGATAGTACCTCATTATTTACATAAACAGCATTCTTTTGAAGAATTGAGAGTGTTCGTAATAGAGACTGTATTGACTGGTGGAAGGGGCAGATCTCAAACTCAAATGCTATTATTATTGGAACAAAGATGGATTTACCGTCTCAATACTGTTATTCCTGAGGGCTTAAACAGCATGATAGAGTGGCGAGCATGCCTCTGACCTCACTTGCTACGTCATCTTGTGAGCCTCCTATATATATAAAAAACTGAATGGCTGCTTCTCGCATGCGCAGCGTTTTTTGACAAAGCCGGAAAGCTTCACCGTAACACGCTCCTAGTGTTGAATACATTCATATGATGTAACAAAGCGTTTGATACATTCACAACAAAGGTGAGATTTATCCTGCTCTTGGAGTTTTCCTAGTATGATTTGGTGTTAGTATGATGCTAATAACGGACATTAATTACTGGGCTACTATAATCTCAGTGTGTGGCTATGTTTCTATGCAGACAGTGCTTGTTTCATAAAGAAGTACCCCTTGAAGAAGAATCGAAACGTGTACTGAATGGTACCTTACAGGTGACGTCGGGGATCCATAGCAAATCATTGTGAAACTACAGCACATTCATTGTTTGCGATTTGGAAAATAAAAACTTTCAATATTCAGATAAGTTCCCACTTCTATTTTATTTTTCAAGTAAAAAAGTCTGGCTAAATAAGGGTATGAACCAAACATATGGTCATTGATGTGATCGTAGTTAGCAGCTTCGGGTATTTTATCCCGTGTTGCATAATTTTAAACTGAGACCATTGGTTCATTCTGAGTTGTCATGTTGGGCAATTAGAGGTTTTTGTGGCCAGGTGTTGCTGTGAAGGAAAGAGGTTCAAGATTGGAGCTTGTTTTGTATTAATAAAGGGTATATTTTAGTTCTAACAGTAGATCTCCCTCCAAAAGTTAGACCGAGAGTATATTTTGAATAACACAGGTACACTACCAAAAAACTGCCTCCAGTTTTGCAACTGATTCCTATAGATTTTGGGGTGCTGAATCCAGGAAAAATAGCCAAAATGTTCCATCATGTCACGTTTTCTTGCAAAATTAGATTTCTTACCCATATAAGGAATGTTCACATAATTTCTTTTTAGCCGACTGCAGTTTATTTTCTTGGCCCAAAATAGAGGTTGTAATGGTTAACTAACTAGAAACACTCCCTCATGATATTTTAGAGTGTTTTGTATTCATTTTATACATTAACAGGACAATTGGGAGGCGGGGGGCTAAATCTAGTACTCGCACTGGCGCATGTTCTTTCCTGTTCGCCTCGCCTCGTTCGCTCGCTCAAACACGGTGGTTGCGACATGAACGTTCCTGTCAAATTTCAGTTTCTTGCAAGTTCATTATTACCTTTTGTTTGCTCAGTCGTAATCCAGCTTTATTCCGAAGTGGTTCACTACAGTTGTAGTTTGCAGTGCTGTGTATTTGTGATGGCTCACAGAGCCAGAGGTTGCGTCAACTCTCCGGACAGTTTTTGTTTTATTTGTGGGGAATATACCGTGAAAAAGCGGCAGAGGAACATTTCTGCATTTATTAAAAAAGTATATTTCGCCTATTTCGGTTTGAAGTTAGGCGATCAAGACAAACCGTGGGCTCCTCACAAAGTGTGCAAGACATGTGAGGAAGATCTGCGCTTATGGATGAAAGGTAAAAAACAAGCATTTTGTTTCGGAATACCTATGATGTGGCGTGAACAAAGAGACCACAGCAGTGACTGCTATTTTTGCTCTTGCATTGTGAAGGGATACAACTTAAAAAATAAGAACGTAATAAGTTACCCCAACCTTCCCTCAGCAATTAGGCCTATGCCTCATAGCAACGAAGTACCTGTGCCTGAACCACCAAAATCTTTAGATCATATTTGTGTGGACGGTTCTGATCATGATGAGACTCATCAGATGGCTTTTCCCGATGAGTCCTTTACTTCCGAGTTTGAAACTGAACCAGATCCGAAACCTGAACGTTTCTCTCAAGCTGAATTGAATGATTTAGTCCGGGATTTAGAACTCCCAAAAGATGCTGCCCAACTGCTAGGTTCTCGGCTTAAACAGAAAAATCTATTGTCACCAGGAACAACTTTTTATTGGTACCGCAAACGCAAGACACAATTTTTGAAGTATTTCAGCAAAGAGGAAGATTTGGTATTTTGCAACGATATATATAGAGTGATGGAAAAGTTTAAACTCAAGTATGATCCTGCTGAATGGCGGCTGTTCATTGATTCGTCAAAAGACAGCATAAAAGGTGTTCTTCTTCATAATGGCAACACATTCGCTTCAGTTCCTATTGCTCACTCTGTTATTCTCCAAGAAAAATACGAGAATTTGGCCCTGATTCTTCAGAAGATTCGTTATGATGAGCATAAGTGGATGATTTGTGGAGACTTTAAAATTCTATCCATGCTATTAGGGCAGCAATCCGGCTTCACCAAATATCTCTGCTTCCTTTGCTTGTGGGATAGCCGGGCCCGCGACCTACACTGGGGGGAAAAAGACTGGCTAATTCGGGAGTATTTGAGACCCGGTGAGAAAAATGTTCTTCATGAGAGCTTGGTACCTCGTGATAAAATTCTATTACCACCTCTCCACATTAAGTTGGGTCTCATTAAGCAATTCATCAAGTCCCTTCCAAAAGATGGTGAGTGCTTTCGGTACCTTTGCTCAAAGTTCCCCCGACTTTCTGAAGCAAAGCTAAAGGAAGGAGTGTTTGTTGGCCCTGATATAAGGAAACTCATTTCAGATGGAGCATTCGCTGAAACGATGTCTGAGAAGGAAAAAGAAGCCTGGGATTCCTTCAAGGATGTTGTTCTCAAATTCTTGGGGAACAGGCGGGATGAGAACTATAAGGATATTGTTGCCAGGATGCTCAATGCCTTCAAAGAACAAGGCTGTAACATGAGCCTGAAAGTCCATTTCTTGCACTCCCATGTGAACTACTTTCCCGAAAACTTGGGGGCGTACAGTGAAGAACAAGGTGAAAGGTTTCACCAGGACATCAAGGACGCAGAGAGAAGGTACCAAGGAAGATGGAACACCACTATGATGGCTGATTTCTGCTGGTTGCTGCTGCGGGAAACCCCAGATGAAAAATACGCCAAGCAGCGCACCAAGAGAAGCATTCGGAGGAAGAAGAAACGGGCCCACCAGGAGATTGATTGACCCAAGAATGACTTTAAAATCTAAACTGTGTTGACAAATATCATGTTTTTACTAAACTTTGAAATAAAAATTTGCTAGTTATTACCACAGTGTCGGATCTCATTTATTAGAATTTTATTTTCACACCATCGGGTGTTTGTCTTCATGTATTGCAATGGTGCGGTTTGCGTTTTCTATTCTTACATACATACCTGTACAACATTTTTTGCACATTTCTTTGCTTTGCTTTGTGTCTAACCTCGCTCTTATATGCTCAATGTTTGTGCACATGTATGTGGCTGTTTTAAGTGCAGACAATTTTGCTTCCATCACAGTGTGTTTTGTTGACATTACTCTATTCTTATGTGCTGCCTTGTTACAATTTTATTTATTCTTATTTGAATAACTACTAAACAATTAGTATAAAGAATTCATCCAAGAAACTTTTATCTCGATCGCACTCAATCTGAAACGTTCACCTCAAACTGCTAACCCAATGTAGCAAAAAATCTGTACGTGATGGAGCAAATTGGTTACCAGATTTGGATTCAGCGCACCAAAAAACATAAAAATCAATCGAAACATTAGAGGCAGTTTAAAAAAATTTTTTTTTAGTGTACCTGTGTAATTTATGTCATTTGCAGAATTCAATTACATCATTCATCACTCCTTTTTCCACATCATTCATGAATATGTTAAATAGCAGGTCCAACCCTTGGGGCACTCTGCTTTTGACCCTTTCCATGTGGATATCTGACCATTTAGCCTTACTGCCTGTTTCCTGTTTTTTAGTCCGTTTACACTCCAGAAAAGAGCTTTGCTCCCTCTCCCATCGTCTTTAATTTTCTAAGGAGACTCTCGTGAGAGACCTTGCCAAACGCCTTCTGAAAATCCAAATATATTATACTAACTGTCTCACCATTATCAGCTTGTCTGTTTATACCTTCAAACAAAATAGCATAATTTGATAAGGTATGACTTGCCTTCACTGAATCTATACTGACTCATCCCTTTAAACTGACACGATATATACGATCAATAGTTTTGTTTCAACCATTTGTCCTGTACAGACATCAACTATTTTGTACTGTGCAGATATCAGACTCACTGGTTTATAATTTTCCAGATCATCCTTCGAGACTGTTTAAAGAGCTGGCGTTACATTGGCCTTTTTTTTTAAAAAAAGGACCCCAAAGGCATGTTTACTAAAGGTTAACGCACATTAAGTCCTGCCACTGTCCATTTATTTCTATGGGCCATTGCAGCACTTAACGCATATTAACTTTGCTTTACACACATTAACCATTAGTAAACATGCCCCTAAGAGTGATTTGGGAAAATATAGACTAGTCAGTCTGAGCAAAATGGTTGCGGCTATACTTAAAAACAAAATTACTGCTCATATAGATAGACATGGATTAATGGGAATGAGTTATGTTTGCTTGTTTTCAGATTGGGAAGTGAAAGGCAAAAGTCAGGAGGCTCCCCTCAGAGCTTCCTGATGCGAATCAGTCATGGCTGTTTTCCAAATGTATTTGGTGCAGCTTTTTTGCCAGTGATGTCTGATGGATCCATTTTGGAGAGACAGCAGGGGAGGGGCTTCCATGCTGGACAGTGAAATAATGGTGAGTTTAGACAACCATTCGAAGGATTCAGCACCTAGTCACATGTTTACTAGAGGCTCTTTACAGCTCTAAAGAAGAGATGGACAGGTTCTGACTGAAGGAGCTATAGCAGAGAGAAACAAGTGTTTTGATGTGGAGGCAGTGGCAAGAGCTGAAACACTGCGGTCAACCCTCCAGACAAAATAATTGACTGGGGAGGTTCCTAGAAAAGGCCCCTGTGAATACAGTGTAAATAAAGACCTCAAAAGCAAATGAAGCTCTATTATTCACAACACATCATCAGCTGCATTATTAAGTCTGGTTGTCAGACCTTCTTGATTAAACTACCCACCTTGATTATGGACTTCATATGGCCTATTTTTATGCCTTTAGAAGAAAGGTGCTCAACTTTTTTGGTTGCATGTTTCTTTTGATTGATTGAACCCCCTTTTATTAACTTCTAAAATGCTTAGGGACCCCCAGTTTATCTCCGCCATGCTTCCTAGACCCTCTTCCCTCTATGACAAGCATGTCCCCACTATCCCTCATTACCTCTTTTCCCCTTTCTAATTCCACTAGTATGCCCCACTCCCTCTAGTCAGCCTCACCAGTCTGTTTCATTATCCCTTCTCCCCCCCCCCAAGCTGGTTCCCTTCTGTCTCTCCATCAGCCTCTCTTTTTTTGTGTCCTGTGGACCCCCTGCAATGGTCTGATGGACTCCAGAGTTCTACGGATCACAGATTGGGTACAGCCGCCTTAGATCAATCTCTCCTCTAGCAATATTTACCTGAGGCTTTTACATGCTTTCTGAGATGGAGGAGAACAATCTTTTAATCACGATGAAAAACTGCTGAAATTGAACAGTGTAAAAAACAAATGTCTATTATAGTGGCTACTTTGTACTAGATAAACTCATGACCCATAGGAAGCTTGACAACCCTGAACAACTATTCCAGGCCATTGAACTTGTTCTTGTTGAATTTTTAATGTGTTTCTCTAATCTCTTTATTGGATCAGTTTAATTGATGCCTGAGTGAAGTTCTCAACAACCAGGGAAAAGCTGCAGCTCTTATATGCAAAAGTAAACTTCCTTCCTACCTCTGAGTAGACTTTATGGAGAGCAAAAGAGATCCTTCCCATTACAGTCTAGGCATGACTGTGATTAGGAACCGGTGTTAAGGTACCTAAGAGATCTATTTTGTTAGTGACTTGGGTTTTTTTTCCCATGAGAAAAATGATAGTTCAGAGGTGTCAATCTTCATTTTTTGATCAAAACTTATAGGGGGGAGGGGACTATTCAGTGGTGGCAGCAAGCACGGTTAAAGGGGCTAGCCATCACTGCTGAACACTGAACCTGGATAGTCAATGCCAGGGTCATAACCGGCCACTTGCATTGAATATCCAGGTTGGCTGGACAGCGAGTTAGCTAACCACTCACCGGTGATATTCAGCCACTGGCCAGTTAGCATTAAAGTGTCTAATTTTAACTGTTTTAGGATAACCAGCTAGTGGTTGAATATCACTGCTAGCCATTATTCCCAGGTACTGCCTCCATCCTGCCCCCTGTAACTAGCCGGCTAGCTTCGGGGTGCTCAGAGGCCGAAATTAGGGATATTCAGTAGCAGTAGTATGTGCTGCTGGATATCCTGCTTAGTGCCATTTAGGCAGTTTTCAAGTATTCATGGGATACAGTTATGGCTTTTGATTTTAGGTTTTAACTGATAAACACAGATAAAACTGTGGATAAATAGAAAAAAACACCACTTCCTGAGGTATTTTTTCACCCCTCTTCTGGCTTGTCTTGCATCCTTGGACACTGATGTGCCTTGGGAAAGTCTTTGGTGTGCCTTGGTGCTGACAGTCAGAGATGATGGCTTGTCCCATATCAGTTTGACAGTGCCCCTGAAAACAGCCATCTGCTTTCTGCTCCGGCTCCATCTTCTCCTAAGCAGAACACAGCCAAGGAGAGCATACGGTAAGCTTGGAGTAGAAAGAGCAAAAAAGAGTTAGTTTGCCTCTTGATCTACCCTTCCCCTCCTGTTATTCTGGGACAACAGGAGAGGAGTGTTACTGATTGAGCACACATTTCCCATGAAAGTATAATCACCACTCTCCCTGTTCCAGTCCCTTTCTTTTCAAACCTAGATGTAGGAAAACAGCTTTTACCTTCAAGTTAGAGATTGCAATGTGTGATTTAGTAGCATTAAGCTTCCTGGAGTAAACTGGATGTTCTTGAATCTGTCTCCTACACAGAATTTACATGTTGGGACTAGTTTGATTGTGTTCACTAATCTGATTTTTCTTTGGTGTATAACTAATTGTAGGTAAGACATACTCTCTAGTTCTGAGGCTTTTTTATTGAACCCAAAAATATTTTGTGGCAGCAAAACTGAAAAAATGTGATTTTAGGTATACAGTCAAACCTCGGTTTTCATGATTAATCCGTTCCAAAAAGTCTGACTAAAACCGAAACGGACTAAAACCGAAGCAAGATTTCCCATAGGAAATAATGTAAATTCAATTAATCCGTTCCAGACACCCAAAAATATTGACAAAAAGTACATTTTATAGAGAATAACTATATTTTTACATACAGAAAACAATGAGAAATACATATAAATGACTAATGAAATGGATAAATGAACATTTAACATCACATTTAACTTTATTGAAGACTCTTGTTGAGGGGAGAGGGAGGAGGAGAGGTTATTGTTTGGAAGGGGAGCCATGTGGCAATTGCTGCAGCAGCACGAGCTCCCGAAGTCTCAGCCAGCACTTCTCTCAGCTGCCCGATCGTCCACAGCACAGCAAACACAACGAGACTTTAGGACACCAATCTGATCGCTGACTCCGTCTCAACCCCGCAAGAGAAAGAACTGCCTGCCACATTCATTCAACATCTCCTGCTTACCCTGCTACCTCCGAGCCTGAGGGGGCGCTCCAGAGAACAGGCAGGCGGTGGAGAGATCGGGGCCTTCCTCTCTGCAATCCTTGCATGTCTGGCTCGAGGATGTTGCTCACCTGCCTTTCAGATCTCAACACGCGATCGGTGAGTCCGGGGGGGGGGGGTAGTGCTGCCGGGACTGGGCAGGCAGTGTAGTGTATGCAGACCAGCGCGAAGGTGACAGTATTGCAGGCACACGCGATCGGTGAGTCCGGGGGGGGGGGGTGCTGCCGGGACTGGGCAGGCAGTGTACTGTCTGCAGACCAGTGTGTACGAAAACCGAGGCATCGACGAAAACCGAGACAAGATCTCAGTCGGGAAAAGACGTCGAAAACCGAAACCGACGAAAACCGGGGCAACCGAAAACCGAGGTTTGACTGTAGTTTAAGAGTAGATTACTACAATATTGCATAGAGAGAGTCCACTGGACTCCCTTCATCCTCTTCACCAAATTGAACTGATCACTTACTACTAGCACACCCCACCCCCAGCATTGGTAGGACAGCAGCCCTTCTTAGGGGGCAATTTATCCAAATGATTTAGATCTGCACATACTGTGACAGTAATGAACCTCACTCCTAAGCCAGGTTATATAGAGGAGTCTTACCTGTGTGCCTCTTCTGCAGGCTTCTATCTGGTGTCTGAAAGCATGGGGCCCTGCCATCTTACATGACCTATTGACCTCATATTTTCAGAAGTGAGACTGAATCGAGCAAAATGAGGCACTCAGAGGTTAAAACTGTTGCTCTTTTTCTGCTGGTGGGAGGGCCAAAACAGCACACAGGACTAGTCCATATACTAGGCAAAATGGAGGTTGGGGGTTGGGGGGAAGGTGCAGCAAAAAGTAGCTACAGTCAAAATAAAGCAATGGATCCCAACAGCCACTCTAACTCAGAAAGTCATTGTGTGTTTTTACCTACAGGAAGAATGAGAGATTTGTAAATAGTCCATTATCCCTTGTAAGTGGCTTTTTGAAATCTCCTTCATTTTACATATATTTACAAAGAAAGTTTAATACTTATTTTTATTTATTTACATTTTGTTATATACTGTGCTATTCTGCATCAGTGCGGTTTACATTGAACAAACTGAAATTACATTGAACAGGGCATTATAACTTGGAGATAACTATTTTACAGGGAACACTTAAAAGTATGACATCCAAATAAACATTTTTATAGGATTGTTCCAAGAGGGATAGTGTTGAAATGATTACAATTGAATTTGATAATCAAAATCCTGAGGGGAGGAAGGGTGTGTGTGCTAGGGATCTTAAAGTTAATTGTGATGGGTGCAAGACTGAATGTTTGCCTAGGTCACCTAATACCCTCACACTGACCCTACATACAAAATTTGGTTTGTGTGCCGCAAAGACTGAAAAAACTCCAGAAGTGTGCCACAAAATGAAAAAGGTTGAGAAGCACTGCTCTATAGACCAAGGGGCTTGTTTACAAAGCTGTGGTAACGGTTTCTGATCGTTATCGGAGCCGCGGCCCCATTGATAACGATCGGAAACCGCTACCGCGGCTTTGTAAACAAGCCCCCAAGTCTAAAGACTTTTCTTCTACCATTTTCTAGCCCTGTAAGTTCTTGGAAACAGAGTTGCCAAGATACCCAGTTCCAGAAGGGAGACATTTTATCCAGTCTTGATTTTGAACTTATAATATAAAGCAGTGTGATATTTGTAGTCCTTGGCTCTACTCATTGAAATTAGTGCTGCAAGTCCCATAGTGCACCCATATGGGGCTGTCAGAAATCCAGGACTGGCCTAAAATATCCTTCTTAGAACTGAATCACTGGGCAACTCTGTGAGAATTTCCCATTTACTATTATACTGTGAGAGACATTTATGGGGCTTATTCCAGATCCTGGTTGTCCAGTTAGCGATCCCATTCAGAAACTCTATGAAACCATGGAGTATGTTATTCACTGGGACCTAGCTGCTGATAATCTAGGTTAACCCTTAGCCCAGATTAGTAGACATGCCTCCATGTTTAAGAAGCTTAGATATGGTTTCACAGAATTTATGACACAAGAACATGGCAGAATAAAAGTATTTGGGATAAGTGTCTAGAAGAGGAGTTGATAGATTCATGAGACAAAAAGATCCAGGAAGTATTTTCTATGGAGCTCAAGATCAGACAAGAAAAATTGGGCCAATCGGGAAATAGGAATTACTTGCAGAAATACAAGACACAACTAAGGGATATGTTTACTAAACAGCAGTAGCGTCTTCCATGCGATATCCGAGCCATGGTCCCATTGATTGATTTTATAGTAGGCAGAATAACTCCTTGTGCCTTCAAACCCAAGGGACACTGAGGCAAAAACACAATTTTTTTCATGTTGTTTTGGATTTTAAATGATATGAAATGATATTGGAAATGTTGTTGATATTTCTCATGTCATATCAAATGAATGGACATCTTTATTTCCTTTTTGAATCACTACTAAATATATTCCAATCTGAAGGTGAAAGACAAGGTAGAAGTGTAATTTTACATTTTTGGTTGAATCAGCCCTGGTAAGCACTTTTCTGACTTAAATAGATCAAGGGAAAATATTTGACAGCAACTGAATAGTGATTATCAACATATTTTTTTTTAAATATGTATTGAAAGGTGTCTATAAGATAAAAATTAAAGGCCAATGTGTCAGTAAAGTGGAAATATCAAGGCCTGCATGAACTTAAAGTTATTTTATGTTCTTATCTAGTTGCATGTGAACTGAAATGCTGGTGAGTGTTATTCCTTTCAAAAATATGTTAGCAGAAGAGAGAAAAACAATGTCTATGAGCTTTTAATTTATATCTTTTATGATGAAAAAATGTTCTATCTGGGCTAATTGAGATTTAATACCATCTTGACTAAAAAGCAGAGAACAGTTCTGCTCTCTTTATCATAGACTGGACCCTCATACCCCTCGTTTGATGAACTTTCAATAACAGCATATGTTATTTGGTTGAATGTGTGAAGCCCTAATCTGACCAGTGACATTCAGGTCAGGGGTACGCATATGGTAAGCCACACTGACTCAATTAACCATCCATCAATTTAATGGCATAACACATCAGGAGATTTATTCGACTACCACTTACAGTTAAAAGACGTGAGTGCGAAAATAATTAAGATGAAGCAACACTTATCTGCTGTTTGTTTGCTTGCTCAAATGGATATGCCAAGAAACATTAGAGTATACTTTAAACTACATTTTTTTTCTGAGAAAAAATAACATCTTTTGACGGATCTGCTCATTTTAGAAATGATATTCTTTAAAATAAGCCAGCGTAGGTGGAAAGTACAACTTACAAGAAAATTACAGTGCTCCAACTGATTCTAATCACATTAATATAGGGATAAGAAAAAATAAGGTATATTATTTAAACATTATGCAGATTATAAAGTTAACACATTGAAAAGTTGTAAATGGTGACATGCCTGATATGATTTGTGCAATCATTCCAGCCATGAAATCTTCCTAATAAAATATACATTACAAAATATTTAAAAAAGGAAATAAAATCCTTAAAATCTATATTTTAAATATTGCTGAGCAAAAGCTAGAAACAGAAACAAATGTAGTAGAATAATAACCATTCTGGAATAATTTATTAAAACATATTTAAAGGTTGTAGCTTTTCTGTCCACTGAAATATTAAATGACAGCACTTGTGTTGTTTATTTTTATATTTATTAAATCTATCAATAGTAGGCTCGCATGCTGAAAATGGAATACTGGAATACCAAACTTATGTTAAAGGTTGAATTTATAACTAGTTTCCAGTGTCCCTTTTTATTTGTAACCATATCTATCATGAAGGTGACTCCTGAAAGGATGACCACAAGCTGACACCTATGCTACTGGTACCCCTTCTCTTCATATTTTGACATCTCTCTAGATCTTGTGCAATTTGAAACCCTGAAGAAAACGTTCCCTATGAGGCTCATGGCTGTGGAGAGATGGGGGAAAACTCATGCAGATTAACAGAGTCATTTTGTGTCTATCATATGCATTTGTGCCAGCCACTTTTTTTAAAATACCCTGAAAAGCTCTTGAGGAACCATGTTGCTCCTATCTCTCTGAATATGAGGTTCTCCTTTGCTGGATGAGGATGGATTCTTATCACAACCACCACAAGTTCACTGTATGACAGGACTCTCTCTGACCAAGTACCTGCCACCCTGATGGTTGCCTATATTGCCCAAGCACCTCAGCCATTTCAGTGCTTCATCAGGTGACCTACAATGATATCAAAGAAATGTCAGAGAAGAAAAAGCACAATGATCAATCAATCTGGGCAAGTTACATACTGTATATCAGGGGATAGAGTGGTGGCAATGTAGTTGAAGAAAAAGGGAATTACCACTGAGGAGTGGACCCATGACTCATCTTTACTTTCAGAGAATCATTATTTACCACTTGTCCATGCAGTTAGGGGTTGCACAAAGCAATTTATCCCCTAAATAGACTGCATAAGTAAGGGATATCATGCTAATTTCAATGCATACTTAAGGAGGAGTTTTAGATGTAGACAATGAGAAAACAACCCTAGAAATTCTATTAAATAGAAATCTCATAAGCTGAGAAGGCTCAAAAAAATTATACTTAACATTGCTATGTACCCTACACATTTACATGGAAAAATGAGTCAAAAAAGAGTCCTAACTATAGGAGCCCAGGATACTGTAGGAGGAACTCTTTATTTATCTTCTGATTAGATTTGGAAACATCTGCAGTTGTAGTCAACACTACTGGTGCTCTTGCATTTTTCATATGTTAAGTACAATATCTTGAGAAATAATTGGAAATATTCCCACTGAATGTCATCATAATAATTTAATAGTATGTTCAAAGGTATACAGCAAAAAAAAAAAAAAATGTCGGTGCAACTTAGACGTAATCATTTCTGAGAAAAAAAACGAAATATGGCCTGGACAGGATTAATAGCATCCTTCACTAATATTTGGTTGCACAACCCTTGCAGTGATGCAGCCTCCAAATGTTTCTTGAAGCCATATATAAGTTTCATACATCTGTCTGCTGGTAGTTTCTCCCACTGTTCAACTGCGATTTGTTCCAGTTCATGAATGTTTCCAAGATTCCTTTTACCAATGGCAGATTTCAACTCTTTCCATAGGTTTTTAATTGGACTGAGATCAGGACTCCTTGCTGTCCATTTTAAAACAGTCCATTTGTTCCTTTTAAACCATTCTTTTGTACTTTTGGATATATGTTTTGGGTCATGGTCCTGCGGGAGGACCCATGACCTTCGACCCAGATCTAGCTTTCTAACACTAGATAGCACATTTCACCCCAAAATACATTGGTAGTCCTCTGACTTCATGATTCATTTAATACATTCCAGGCTTCCAATTCCTGAGGCAGAAAAACAGCCCCACAACATTATGGATCCTCCACCATATTTAACTGTAGGAAGGGTGTTTTTTTTCCTTATAAGCTTCATTTTTTCACCTGTAAATGTGATCTGCTTTGCCATTGAGCTCAAGATTGATTTCATCTGTCCGTAGAACATTTTCCCAGAAGAATTGTAGTTTCTCAAGGTGGATTTGGGCAAAGATCAGGTGTGTCTTTTTATGTCTGAGCAGTGGGGTCCTCCTTGGCCTTCACCCTTCTTTGTTTAGTGCACAGCATATGGTGTGGGTTGAAACCATCACTCTAGATTGCTCCAGGTCAACTTTAAATTCTTTGGATATTGTACGTGGTGGCTTTCAAACAGTTCGCACTAATCTTCAAAGACTTCTTGGATTAATTTTCCTCTTCCTACCTCATCCTGGGAGCTTCTTGACAGTACTCAAACAGGATTGGGCCCTTTTAAAATGGCCTCTACTAGGAGCCTTGAAGATAAATTAATAAAATAAAACCTTTTTGCATTACTGGAGCTTGACTAATCTTTAATCTTTACATTACATTTGATATACCGCACAGGCCAAAGCATCAGAGCGGTTTACAATAATACATCAATATTACAGAAAACATGAAAAGGATGCCATTTATAAGATAGGAAAGAAATAAGAGATGCAGTGACAGTCAACAGAGATAAGAGGAAACAAGAGGGGAAGAAACAGCAAGTTTCATCCACAGGATACCGGGAAGACAATTGTGATCAAGGCTTTTTTTTTTTTCTTTCACCACGGTCTTACGCCTAAGGGCCACACCAAAGGGCCCTCTGGCGAGGCCCTCATGCATGGGCGCACCTCTGAAGTGGCAGTTTTAAAGCCTTTGTTAAGGGCTGATGATTGTCAGGCTCTGGAGTTGAGGAGGAGCTCCCGCTCACACCCTCCGATGGCAGCCGCTGCTCTCCCCGTTCCTGGGCGCGCCTCTGTAATTATGTAATAATGGAATTACAGGCCTCTTAAAGCATGCCAAACCATTAATTTACAGTCATCATTGCTTCCTATTGTAACTGCTAAAGGCTTTTCAATTATACTATTATACAAAAAATAGCGCACCATAATAACATTTCAGAAACATTCTTTCATTCTCAACAAAGAGAACTGTACTTAGCTTATAAGTTGTTATGCATTCATTCCTGAAGGTGTGAAGATGCATTCTGTCATGAATGTCTCCTGGCGGTCTGGACGTACAGATATCCGGATGACTGGGAGACACACCCATTTCTGCTCCCATGGGGACTAGATGTCCCAACAGGAGCAGAATCGCAGCACAGTGGCTAGACGTCTGGAACATGCTCCAATTCAGGCACCCCTGACATCAAACCACTTCCCCTGCTAACTCAGTCAGGCTCCTGAATGGAGCCACTGTGCCTCCCATTGCCATGGCACTGCAACTCCGTTCAGGAGCCACGATCACCTGTCACCGCCAAAAACATCCTTGTCCCGCGGCCAGACCCCCTATCTGGCCCCTTATGGCCAGGGTCCGGCAGCGGAGAAGCTCCTGCACACTTACCTCTTTTGTCCACACCATCCACCGTCAAAACCCTGTGTCCAGGGGGACTTATTCCACCTCTGAGATGGAATAAGTTCCCCGTCTACCCAGCCGAGTCCTGACATACAGGGCCAACTTCAGAATAGGCCCTGTACATCTGGGGAGATTTATTTTATTTATTTATTTAGAAGTTCTTTTATACTGCCCCATCCAAAGATCAAGGGCGGTTTACAATTAACCAAATGGATACATTAAAACTTAGAACTTTGAACTTGAAACAATATGTTACATGAGAGATTCATGGAGTATGTACATTCAACAATTACAAAATGAATTACTATAGGCAGTTAACGTGTATTACAATCAACATATTTACAGTCAACATATTTACAGGGGATTGTTCATGCGATGATCAGTGAACATTTATGTGTAGGTGAATGGAAATGAGATGATTCAGGGTAGTGGTTCAAGGTAGTATTTACTGTTAGGTTGGATATATTTTGTTTTGGCTAGATAGATTGCCAAAATGTTCAGTGAAAAGGTATGTTTTGATTTCCTTGTGGAAAGTTTGAAGGTCCTTGATTGCTCTTAGGTTATCATTTATTTATTTATTTAGACAGTTTTGTATACCACCTTATCCTTCAATCAAAGTAGTCACAACACAATTGGGGGATACATTTAACACGAGGCGATATGAGACACATATTTACAGGGAACATGGGCAATGGAGGGTTAAGAGGCTTGCCCAAGACCACAAAGAGCACCTGTGGGACTAGAAACCCAAGTCCTTCCGGCCCAAGGTTGCTGTCCTCTAGTGGGATTTGAACCCCCAACCTTCTGGCCTGAGGGCATTCCAGAGGATCGGTGCAAAATAGGGGAATACTCTGTTGCTTGTGAATTGGTTTGTTTTGCAATAGTCAGTAGGAACTGCTAATGTGTTTTTATAGCATCCTCTTCAAGTTCTCTCAATTGATTGGGTGTTTAACAGTGAGGTAAAATATGATGGAGCAATGTCCCTCTGGAACCTAAATACAGCCATTAATATTTTGTATTGAACACAGCTTAGAATAGGTAACGAATGCAGGTTATAAAGAATTGGGTAAGTGTTCTGATCTAGGTGTTTTATCAATAAAAAGGACTAACTGGAGCTGATTGATAGTTTGCTTTGGGAGAACATGTAGAATACTATTGGTATAATCAAAATGTGGAGTAACCAAGGCCTGGAGTACTGAGCGAAAATCATGACTTGAGAGGAGTGGACATAAGTTTTGAAGTAATTTTAGGGGTATGTTTATTAAACCGCGCAAAAGGTACCTTAGCGCATGCTAATAGTGTGTTTTTGGTGCCCCGCACGCGTGCACGCCCCCCGCACAAGTGCACTCCACCCGCACAAGAGCGGGGCGCGCTGATGTGCGATAGAGGCATGGAAAGGCATTTCGAGGGCGGAGGAAGGCTCCCGAGGGGAGGGGGGACGGGGTCAATGGGTGGAGAGTGGGAGGGGAGAGGCTCCCCGCACAGGAGCGGGGCTGAATTTCGGCAAAAAAATACCGCGAGTGAAATCCTCGCGTTAGAGCCGATTTAAAGGGAAGAGAAACCATTTACGTCAGCAATGTACAGCAAAACCGGGGAAACCTGCAAAACGTGAGCAGTGTGATACATGTGCACAGAACAAAATAGCAAATATAAATTGAAAATGACCACAACAAATTCCAAATAAATTATAAACCAGCTGGGCAACAGTGATATTAATGGGCAACCATAAAAAACACACCCTGGAAAGCTCCAAAAAAAGGAAATTATTTTTGGAAGGGTCTACGCTCTGTAGACCCTTTCAAAATTCATAGCAGTGTATTGGAGCTTTCCTGGGAGTGTTTTTTATGGTTGCCCATTAATATCACTGTTGCCCAGCTTGGTCATGGTTTTTTGGCCCTTTTTCCGAGGTCATTTTTGAGGCTTATTTGCACTTTTGTCTCCGTACAAGCAGGGGCGGCTCAAGGGGGGGTGCGGGGCCATGTGCGGAGACTCGGTGCGGGGCCTCATTTGCATAAGTGGCCTTATTTGCATAAATATTTGCATAATGTTACCATACACTAACTTTTAGTAAACATGTCTCTTAATGAGTGTATGGATAAAGAAAGACTAAAAGATTTCTACATTACTATAATCCAGTGCCAACCGCCAGGCACATTAGGAACTACTACAAACGCTGCCCATTTAGAACCCATAGCAAACCCGCCGTATCCTGACAGCATTACCAGGACTCACAAAGCACCATACCCTACCTATGAAAAGGCAACACTGCAAATATTAAACCAATACATTTTAGAGAATACTGGGGAAAGAGAACAAGTGGCAACATCAAATAGGAATTACATAAACAGAATACCTCAGCTCAGTTACACATGCAGAGCATAGACCATCACCAAACAAGGAATCACAATTTAGAAACAGGAAGGCAATAATTAAACTGGGAACCCCAAAAGCCAAACTTGGAATGTACAACAACACTGTAGAAATAAAACTATAAATTAATTTCCTCTTGTACCAAACAAAGCGCAGACGTTAATGATGCACATTTCCCAGAGCTTTCATATTCCAGTTAACAAATTCAAAATAAAGAGATATCTTTCTACCTTTTGTGCATTTTTTTTCAGTTGCAATTGGTCCAGCCACTTTCTTCTGGTTTCTTCATGTTTTCTGCTAACTCTCCATCGTCTGCTGTCCATTTGTCCTTTCTTCTCTCTTCTAGTTTTTTTTTTTCCATTCTCTCTCTCTACATCTGCTTTAACATACTAATCTTTCTCCTTTTGCTCTTTCCTCATTCCTATTTCATCCACACAAATTTTACCCCTCCATCCTCAATCCCCAATACCCGGCCAATTGTAGATTTTTCATCCCTCCTACACAAAATATTTTTCCCCTCTCCATTTTACTCTCCCAGCCCCATCCCATTCTAATCCTCCCCCAACATCAGCTCCCTTCTAGTTCCAGTCTCACCCAGCATCCATTCCCTTCTAGTCCCTGCATCAGCCCATTTCCAGTCCTAGCACCCCATCAGCCCATTTCCAGTCCTAGCTCCCCCATCCATTTCCAGTCCAAGTCCCTTCATCAGCTCATTTCCAATCCTAGCCCCCCCATCAGCCCATTTCTAGTCATTTCCTAGCCCCACCATCAGCCCATGTCAAATCATAGCTCCCCTCCACTCAGCCCAATTCCAGTCCAAGCCCCCCCATGAGCCTACTTCCAGTTCTAGCCCCTCCATGAGTCCATTTCAATTCAAGCCCCCACCACAGTCCATTTCCAATCTTAGCTCCCCCCAACAGCCCATTTCCAGTCCGATCCTAGCTGTTCCATCAGCCCATTTTCAGTCCTAGCTCCCTTCCCTCACAGCCCATTTCCATTCCAAGCCCCTCCCCATCAGCTATTTGCAGTTCAAGCCTCCCCTTCCACTCAGCCCATTTCCAGTCCTAGCAACCCCCCAACCCATTACCAGTCCTAGCCCCCCGTCAATCAACTTCCAGTCCTAACCCCCAACACCTCATTTTCAGTTTAAGCCCCCCCTATAACCCATTACCAGTCCTAACCCCCATCAGCCCATTTCCAGTCAGCCCCCCATAGCCCATTGCCAGTCCTAAACCCCCCCATCAGCCCACTACCAGTCCTAACCCCCCCCCATCAGCCCACTACCAGTCTTAACCCCCCATAGCCCATTACCAGTCCTAACCCCCAATCACCCCATTTCCAGACAGCCCCCATCAGCCCATAGCCCATTACCAGTCCTAACCCCCAATCACCCCATTTCCAGACAGGCCCCATCAGCCCACAGCCCCTTACCAGTCTGCACCCCCCAGAGCGCCGGACCAGTCGTAGCCCCCCAATCAGCCCACTACCAGTCCTAACCCCCCATCACCCCATTTCCAGTCAGCCCTCATCAGCCCACAGCCCATTGCCAGTCTTAACCCCCCCATAACCCATTGCCAGTCTTAACCCCCCCAATAGCCCATTGCCAGTCCTAACCCCCCATCACCCCATTTCCAGACAGCCCTCATCAGCCCACAGCCCATTGCCAGTCTTAACCCCCCCATAGCCCATTGCCAGTCTTTACCCCCCCATAGCCCATTGCCAGCCCTCATCAGCCCACAGTCCATTGCCAGTCTTAACCCCCCATAACCCATTGCCAGTCTTAACCCCCCTCCCCAGCCCACTGCCAGTCTTATCTCCCCCCCAGCCCATTCCCAGTCTTAACCCCCCCTAGCCCATTGCCAGTCTTAACCCCCCCATGCCTATTGCCAGTCTTAACCCCCCCCATAGCCCATTGCCAGTCTTAACCCCCCTCCCCAGCCCACTGCCAGTCTTAACCCCCCGTAGCCCACTGCCAGTCTTAACCCCCCTCCTAGCCCATTGCCAGTCTTAACCCCCCCCAGCTCATTGCCAGTCTTAACCCCCCCTAGCCCACTGCCATTCTTAACCTCCCCATAGCCCATTGCCAGTCTTAACCCCCCCTCCCCAGCCCACTGCCAGTCTTAACCCCCCCATAGCCCACTGCCAGTCTTAACCCTCCCAGCCCACTACCAGTCTTAACCCCCCCATAGCCCATTGCCAGTCTTAACCCCCCCTCCCAGCCAACTGCCAGTCTTAACCCCCCCAATAGCCCACTGCCAGTCTTAACCCCCCCAGCCCATTCCCAGTCTTAACCCCCCCCATAGCCCATTGCCAGTCTTAACCCCCCCTCCCCAGCCCACTGCCAGTCTTAACCCCCTCAGCCCATTCCCAGCCTTAACCCCCCCCAGCCCATTGCCAGTCTTAACCCCCAGTCTTAACCCCCCTCCTAGCCCATTGCCAGTCTTAACCCCCCCAGCCCATTGCCAGTCTTAACCCCCAGTCTTAACCCCCCCTCCTCGCCCATTGCTAGTCTTAACCCCCCCCTCCCTAGCCCCTTTCCTGTATTAACCCCCCTCCATCCCTCCCTAGCCCCTTGCCAGTCTTTACACCCCCTCCCTCCCTCCCTCCCTAGCCCATTGCCAGTCTTAACCCTCCCTCCTTAGCCCATTGCCAGTCTTAACCCCCCCTCCCTCCCTCCCTCCCTCCCTAGCCCATTGCCAGTCTTAACCCCCCTCCCTCCCTCCCTAGCCCATTGCCAGTCTTAACCCCCTCCCTAGCCCCTTGCCAGTCTTAACCCCCCTCCCTCCCTCCCTAGCCCATTGCCAGTCTTAACCCCCCCTCCCTCCCTCGCCCATTGCCAGTCTTAACCCCCCTCCCTAGCCCATTGCCAGTCTTAACCCCCCTCCCTCCCTCCCTCCCTCCCTAGCCCATTGCCATGGATGGTGTCATCGAGAGTGTTTTGGTTTCCTGGACCATGGGATGTTTTTCCAAGGGTTGCAGAGCAGAGATGGCATCCATCTGTCCAAGAAAGGTTGACGTGTCTTCAGTAGCAGACAGGCTAATCTACTGAATAGGGTTTTAAACTAGATTCATGGGGATGGGTGAAGAAAGTCCCCAGGTAAGTGAAACATTAAATACCTTTATGGAAATGGGTAAAGGGGGCAATATATGGAAAACAGTGTGTATAAATGCCTGTAGCATTGGAAATAAGATCCCAGATGTTGAAACTTTAATGGGAGAGGCTTACTTGGATTTAGTGGCACTTACAGAAACATGGTTCACAGAAAACCATGACCGGGATGTAAGCAAACCAAACAATTCTTTATTCAGAAAGGACAGGGTAGGAAGAAGAAAAGGAGGAGGAGTGGCACTATATGTAAAAAATAATATTAAAGCTTCGGAACTGCAGAGCTTAAAAGGGAGAGAGGAGGCACTGTGGGTTAAACTAGAAAGAGGGAAAGAGAAATCTATTTGCAGTGGTGTGATATGCAGACCTCCCTCAAAGGAGGAAAAGGTGGATGGAGAGTTAATTGAAGACATACACAACATTGCTAGGAAAGGGGAATTGCTACTGATAGGGGATTTCATTATGCCAGATGTTGATTGGCACATTCCTGCTGCAGAATCATCTAGAAGTAAGGAGATCCTGGATGTTCTACAGGGAGAACTATTCAGGTGTCTGGTAACAGATCCCACACATGAAGGTGCCATACTGGACTTAGTGCTTACCAATGGTGAAAGTGCTTCTGATGTTACAGTGGGAGAACATTTTGCATCCAGTGATCACCAGATGGTGTGGTTCAGTATTAGGACTAGAGCTGTTAAAATCCATTCAAAAGCGAGGGTCTTAGATTTTAGGAAAACTAACTTTGCCAAGATGGGCCAATACCTCAGGGAGTCGTTAGCAGGATGGGAACAGCTGGGGGATATAGAAAAACAGTGGGCTAAATTGAAAGAGGATATTTTAAGGGCAACCAACCTTTTTGTTATAATGGTAAAAGGAAAAGGAGGCCACTATGAGTTTTGAAAGAAGTAGCTGAAAAGGTGGAGGTTTTCATGAAATACAAGAGATCACAGAGAGAGGAAGAAAGGCATCTATATTTGGAAAAACAGAGAGGCTAGCAAAATAGTCAGAAAAGCAAAGGTTCAAAAAGAGGAGGAAATAGCCAATGCAATAAAATGGAGAGATAAGACAATTTTCAGATATGTTAGTGAGAAGAAGAAGTACAAAAGTAATATTGTCAGACTTAAGGGTAAAAGGGAGAAATATGTAGAAGCCGATGAGGACAAAGCATAATTGCTTAACAAATATTTCTGTTCTGTGTTCACAGATGAAGAAAGAGAAGCAGGACCTCAGAAAACACCCACAAACAGGAACAGAAGTGAGAGGCATCTTGAACAATTTTCAGAAGACTGTGTTTGTGAGAAACTAGCTAAACTTAAAATAGACAAAGCGATGGGACCGGATAGGATACACCCTAGAATACAGAGGGAACATGGGGACATTCTAGTAGCTCCACTGATTGACCTTTTCAATGCCTCGTTGGAGTTGGGAGTGGTGACAAAGGACTGGAGAGAGGCACATATGGTCCCTTTATACCAAAGCGGAAGTAAGGATGTGGTTGAAAACAACAGACTGGTTAGTTTAACTCTGGTGATGAGTAAAAGCACTGCTAAAAGATACAATAGTGAGATTTCTTGAGTCCAGCAGATTGCAGGATCCGAGGCAGCATGGATTCACCAGAGGCAAACCTTGTCAGACAAATCTGATTGATTTCTTTGACTGGGTAACCAGGGAGTTGGACCGAGGGAGAGCCCTAGATGTGGTGTATTTAGATTTCAGTAAAGCTTTTCACACCTTTCCTCACAGGCGACTTATAATCAAACTGAGCACCCTAGGGGTGGACCCTAAAGTTACTGCTTGGCTTAGAAATTGGTTGAGTGGGAGGCGACAAAAGTAATTGGAGCTCACTCTGAGTAGAAGGAAATTACCAGTGGTGTGCCCCAGGGATCTGTCCTTGGTCTGATTCCACTGGTCAACATTGAAATCATTACTGACTTTAAAATGACCTAATCTGTAGTATCTTGGTGAGCTGAACATGAATATAACATTAACACAATTTTATTGGCTCTCGTTTTGAAGATATTGCATGTAGTTCATTTTTGACATTTCACTGTGTAAATTTATCCAGTAGGACATCAACAACATCCCAAATAAGCCTTGAATGATGTAATATTGCATCACATTGCATAATACCAGCATGCACACATCATCCAGAGTTGACTGCATCATTTTCTGATGCAATGCAATACTACTGCCAGACGGCTGCTGAAGCCATCTGACGTCAGCAGTGTACTATTCGCAGTCAGAAAGGTTGAGCATTTCAAATATTTCAGACTGTGTGCGAGACAGTTTAAGCTACTGTTACATGTAACTTTTATTAATCATATAATTTTAGCCATTTAGGTACAATAAAGAACAGTAATGCTGCGAAAGTGCGTTAATACCATTGACAATTTCTGCTGCATTTGTGGGGAAGTGACATTTATTTTATTTATTTAGCTGTATTTATATCCCGCTTTTCACCAGGTCAAAGCGGTGGAACATACAATAATCAATTACAAGGGTTTGTGGCCGTCACCTGGTGGCCAACAATAATGATTGTTAACAATTAATTGGGACGTAGACATCGACATTGTGTTATGGTTACATATGACATATGTTCAGGGGGACGAAATATGGTGGTTGGGAGGGAGTCAGTGGTGGGTGCTTGTTTCTGGTCCGAGGAATTCTTGGAATAGTGCAGTTTTAAGTTGTTTCCTGAAGTATAAGAGGTCTGTGTTTGCCAACCAGAAGAAAAGTATCACTTCTCAACTGAAGAAGGCATATCATCTTTACTTCGGATGCAAGATTGGTGACCAAGACGAGCCTTGGGCCCCGCATATATGCTGCGCTACATGTACAACACAGCTTTCACAGTGGTTGAATTGCAAAAGACCATCAATGCCATTTGCAGTCCCCATGGTGTGGAGAGAGCCAAGCAACCACATAAATGACTGTTACTTCTGCTTGGTTCCTCCTCTTTCCAGCGGAATAACGAAGCAAAAGAAGTCAAGCATAGTCTACCCAAACATTATGTCTGCATTGAGACCAGTTCCACATGGTGAGGGACTTCCTATTCCAGAACATCAGAATATTCTCTTGATTCATCTGATGTGGACAAGGGTGAGCCGACCTGCTCTTCTCCAGGTCCGTCAGCATGCAGTGACCCAGATTTTCACTGGGATGCATATCAACTCCACACAGAATAACACAGGAAGAACTAAATTACCTGGTTCATGATTTGGACTTATCCAAGAACAAGGCAGAATTGCTAGGATCAAGACTCCAAAAATGGAATCTTCTAGAAGAAGATGTCAACATTACTTCATATCGAAAGCGCCACCAGCATTTGGAGCTTTTCTTCAGAAAGAAAAGTAATCTGGTATTCTGTTCCGATATTGAAAGCCAAACGAATGCCTTAAAAATCACTCATGACCCACAAGTCTGGAGACTATTTATAGACTCTTCGAAACTGAGTCTGAAGGCTGTGCTTTTAAACAATGGAAACCGTCTTCCACCTATTCCAGTAGCGCAAACTTCGTGAAAGCCATGGACCGCACTTCGCCAGCTTTCCGATACCTGCATGAAAAATTCCCTCGACTCAGCGAAGCAAAGATTAAAGAGGGCGTTTTTGTGGGTCCTCAGATTCAAGAGCTCTTCAAAGATGACCGGTTCAACAACTTGCTGCAGGGTGATGCGAAACAAGCATGGAATGCTTTTTGCCTAGTGTCAACAAACTTTCTCAGGAATGTTAGGGCAGAAAACTACAAGGAACTAGTAAAAGACATGCTGATGCAGTATCATAAACTTGGCTGCAATATGTCTCTAAAGATCCATTTCCTTGATTCCCATCTCAATTTCTTTCCTGACAACTGTGGTATGGTTAGTGATGAACAGGGTGAACGTTTTCACCAGGATATCGCAACGATGGAGCAAAGATACCAGGGAAAATGGTCCACTACAATGCTGGCTGACTGCTGCTGGTCACGCCCCAGAGATGCTCCCAAACAGCTGTACAAGAGACAGGTGAAAAAATCTAAGAAGTAGTCTATGACTTGTTTTTTTACAGGTATTAACCAAAGGCCTATTATATTTACTATTGACATGCATTTTGTGATGTAAACATTGTAGATTACAAAGAAACTAGAGCCAACTTTGCAATTTCACTGTCATATTTGTGTTCAGCATATAAAAATTGATTAGAAATGACTATTTTTATTTCAGTAACATGACTTTTGTAAAAATTTGCTGACCAGTGTTCTTTTTAACATCTTTGTTAGTGATATTGCAGAAGGGCTGTTGGCTAAGGTTTGCCTCTTTGCAGATGATACCAAAATCTGCAATAGAGTAGACACCCAGGAAGGTGCAGATAACATGAGGAGGGATCTAGCCAAGCTTGAAGAATGGTCTAGAATTTGGCAGCTGAGATTTATTCTTAAAAAATGCAAGGTCATGCATTTGGACTGCAGCAATCCAAGAGAGCAATATAGTATAGGGGGTGAAGTACTTTTGTCCACTAAAGAAGAGCGGTACCTAGGCATGTTTGTGTCTGATGATCTTAAAGTAGATAAACTGGTAGAAAAGGTGACAGCAAAAGCTAGAAGGATGCTTGGGGGCATAGGGAGAGGAATCACCAGTAGAAGAAAGGAGGTGATAGTGCCTCTGTATAAGTCTTTGGTGTGACCTCATTTGGAGTATTGTGTGCAGTTCTGGAGACCACACCTTCAAAAGGATATAAAGAGGCTGGAGTCAGTACAGAGGGTGGCTACTAAAATAGTTAATGGTCTTCATTATAAGGCATATGAGGACAGACTTAAGGATCTTAATATGTACACCTTAGAGGAAAGGCGGGATAGAGGTGATATGATTGAGACATTTAAATACCTTCATGGCATAAATGCACAGGAGGAGAGCCTCTTTCAATTGAGGGAACATGGGATGAGGGTGAAAGGGGATAGATTCAGGAGTGATATGTGGAAATATTTCTTTATGGAAAGCGTGGTGGATCCATGGAATAGTCTCCATGTGGAGGTAGTAGAGATAAAGACAGTATCTGAATTCAAAGAAGCATGGGACAAATGCAGAGGATCTCTATAGGAAAAAAGGGGACTGTTGTAGTGGTTGATATGAAAGGGCAGACTAGATAGGCCATGTGGTCTTTTTATGTTGTCATGTTTCTATATGTGAAATCATGCAAAGGGACTGATCAAGGGTAACCCCGAGGTATTTCACTTCTTTTACTTTCTAATTCTGCATTTTCCAGAATGAGTTTTGGAGGGGGGATACATTTTGGCTCCTGGCAATGTATAATACCTCAGATTTGCTATAATTTATTTTTAGGTTGTGTAGATTTAGCCAGTTTGTTATTTCACTGAAGTATGTTGTTAACTGATGATATATGGGATTCATAATGTCTATGGGGAGATATAACATTATATCATAATGAATCCCTGCTCTGGCTGAGAGCACCATCGTCGCTGCTGCCTACTCTCATTGAGAGCTCCGGTCCAATCGGGACTGTGGGAGGAGGGGCAGCAGCAGCTGTAAAGCAACCCGCGATCGGCGGGAACTCCATCTTGAATCCCTGCTCTGGCTGAGAGCACCATCGTCGCTGCTGCCTACTCTCATTGAGAGCTCCGGTCCAATCGGGACTGTGGGAGGAGGGGCAGCAGCAGCTGTAAAGCAACCCGCGATCGGCGGGAACTCCATCTTGAATCCCTGCTCTGGCTGAGAGCACCATCGTCGCTGCTGCCTACTCTCATTGAGAGCTCCGGTCCAATCGGGACTGTGGGAGGAGGGGCAGCAGCAGCTGTAAAGCAACCCGCGATCGGCGGGAACTCCATCTTGAATCCTGCTCTGGCTGAGAGCACCATCGTCGCTGCTGCCTACTCTCATTGAGAGCTCCGGTCAAATCGGGACTGTGGGAGGAGGGGCAGCAGCAGCTGTAAAGCAACCCGCGATCGGCGGGAACTCCATCTTGAATCCCTGCTCTGGCTGAGAGCACCATCGTCGCTGCTGCCTACTCTCATTGAGAGCTCCGATCCAATCGGGACTGTGGGAGGAGGGGCAGCAGCAGCTGTAAAGCAACCCGCGATCGGCGGGAACTCCATCTTGAATCCCTGCTCTGGCTGAGAGCACCATCGTCGCTGCTGCCTACTCTCATTGAGAGCTCCGGTCCAATCGGGACTGTGGGAGGAGGGGCAGCAGCAGCTGTAAAGCAACCCGCGATCGGCGGGAACTCCATCTTGAATCCCTGCTCTGGCTGAGAGCACCATCGTCGCTGCTGCCTACTCTCATTGAGAGCTCCGGTCCAATCGGGACTGTGGGAGGAGGGGCAGCAGCAGCTGTAAAGCAACCCGCGATCGGCGGGAACTCCATCTTGAATCCCTGCTCTGGCTGAGAGCACCATCGTCGCTGCTGCCTACTCTCATTGAGAGCTCCGATCCAATCGGGACTGTGGGAGGAGGGGCAGCAGCAGCTGTAAAGCAACCCGCCATCAGGCGGGCCCGCGCCTGTCGGGCCCGCGCCTGAGGGCCTCGCCAGAGGGCCCTTAGGCGTGGCCCTTTGGCGGGAGCCCACTCGACCTGAATAAACTACAAAAGCAGCTCAATCAACCATATTCAGCCGAATATCAGAAGACTGCCCCTGACATTAACCCCACAACAGAGCTCACCGGAGGAATCCCTCTCTCCACTGCATCTCCCAGATCGCAGACCAGCGAATACCTTATTTTCATCATACGGTACTATTGCTAGTAGCTAGCCAGATAGTATATTAAGTAACATTAACAAGCAACAAAACAATACATTCTATTGTTACTGTGATACTATTGTTAGTAGCCACCATAGTTTATTACTATTGTAGCCCCACACAGTTTTTTACCATCGTCAATAGATTATTGTTACTGTGCTACTATTGTTAGTTGCCCCCACAGTTTATTACTACTGTCAAAAGCTTATTACCACCATATAGTACTGTTGCCACTAGCTATCTAGCACAAAGTTTACTACTGCCAGTAGAATACTTTCAACCTGCACTGTTGCCAGTTGCCAGTAGTCATCCTTCAATAGGTATCATTTTATTACTGTTGTCAGTAGTTTACCCATAACTATTAATGTTATAAGGATGTTAGTAACCAGCCTGTAATAGTTACTACCCATGGCATTATTGTAGTCAGCAATACTCTCATAAAGCTACACTTACAAATCATTGCACTGCTGTTACAAATAGCTGATACATTGTAACAATCTTATACAATTGTAACAATCTCATACAATTGTAACAATCTCATACAATTGTGACAAACAGCCAGCCAAAATTAACTTACTGTTCTAACTCTTCTAACTGATACTTTGCTGTTCTATCTTAATCACGTTCTATCTTAATCACGTACAACTCAACACAACCACACTCAAGCCCTCTTGCATAGCCCGCCAGAAACACTTCTCTCTTACAAAACAAAATGGCCTACCTAAAAATAAAGTCACTACCAACCACTCTCCTTCTAATAGCCCTCCTTCTGCAACTAATATACACATATAAATTCAACAACCCCCCTTGTAATAGCATCCCCATCATCCACAACCCCAACCGCAATCTAACACGCTCTCCGCTACACCATCACTCATACAACCCGCCACCAAATAGTTCCCACAGACATCCTCCTAGAGTAATCCAAATAAACTGTAAAAACCATGACTACAAAATATCCTCCACTTGCACGGACACCAAACTAAAATTGATCCTAATAAACATTCGCTCTATTAGGAACAAAATACCAATAGTAAATGACATAATAAGAGACGAACAACCTGACATCATTTTCATCACTGAAACATGGCTAACACCTACAGACACAATATTATTAAACGAACTTCACACATCACAATATGATGTATTCAACTGCCACCGTGACACAAAAAGAGGAGGTGGTGCACTCATCCTCACTAAAAAAAACCTACAATACACCCTAACGAACACAAACAATGTCGAAGGAATGGACATAATAAACATTGAAAACAGAACACTAGCATTCTCCTTAATCTATAGACCCCCATCAGCTGATCACAAAAATCTCTCCCCCATCCTTGAACTCGCATGCACAACATCTCAGAGAAAACCCCTCATAATCTTAGGTGACCTTAACCTCCCATATCTGAACCAATCCCAAAAAGACAACTTCATTGACTCAATGTCCCACATAGGATTTAACCAGATAGTCCATACTCCCACACATAATAAAGGAAACTCACTTGATCTTGTTTTCCTCCCTTCCCCCTTTAACCTACATAAACTCCATTCTTCCCCGATAGCTAGGGAAGTACCATGGTCTGACCACCATTTGATAACATTCCACCTATTAGCACAAACAACATCACAGTCCACAAACACAATATCACATATCTCACGCTTTCCCCACTTTGATAATGACACATTCCTTGACAACATACTACCTAAACTCACCACAAGTCTAAATGACATAGAACAAACAATAGAGAACTGGAACCAAACTATCCAAAAAGCAGCAACCCCCACTCAAACAATGCAGAAGATAAAGAAGGAATCACAAAAATGGTTCACTAAAGAAATTGCCATGCTAAAAAAGCAACTACGGAAACAAGAAAAAATTTGGAGAAAAACAAAATCACACGATAACAAAACTAAATATATAAACATACTTAATAGATACAAGGAAGCAATCAATAAGTCAAAAAGGGAATACTACTCCAAACTAATAAATCATGCTATCAATCGGCCAAGAGAACTTTTCTCAATTGTGAATACACTAACAAAAACACAAAACCCCGAACTGAACCAAGACTCAATCAGTGTACAAACCTTAGCATTACATTTTGCTGAGAAACTAAAGGCAAAACCTTACTCTCCAACCACCACAATATCTAAACATGTCAGTAATTATGAATGGACAACCTTTCACAAGATTGAAAGAAAGCACATCCTTAATATTATAACAATGATTAACACCACAACCTCACCGCTTGACCCTTGCCCTGTATCATGGATCAAACATACTAAGGAATTTCTTGCAGAAAATATCCAACATATAGTAAACCAATCACTCTCTCAAGGAACCATGCCCAATGCCCTAAAGCTCTCCTCAATCCGTCCCATAATAAAAAACAATAAACTAGACCCAAAAGACCCCAACTCCTACAGGCCAATAGCTAGCATACCACTAATTGCCAAAATAATAGAAAAGACCATACAACTCCAACTACAAGACTACATTGATGAACAAAAACTCCTTGATGAGCATCAATTTGGCTTCCGACCCTTCCACGGAGTAGAAACTCTCCTAATCGCCCTAACAGATCTACTCATCAGAGGCACCAATGACAACAACAAAGGCTTCCTTCTCCTCTTCATAGATCTATCTGCTGCATTCGATAGCATCAATCATAATACCCTCATTAACAGACTAGAATACCTAAAAATAGGAGGGACAGTCCTTGAATGGTTCAAATCATACATCTCAAACAGGTTAATACGGATACAATTAGGTAACGACACATCCGAAACTTTCCCACAAGGTCAAGGCATCCCCCAAGGATCAGCCCTCTCAGCCCTCCTCTTCAATTTATACCTCCAGCCCATTACAAACATATTTAAGAAGCACAAAATAAACCATTTCATATACGCAGATGATATCATGCTTGCCACCCCCATAAACCCTAACAATCCCAAATATGATAGCCTACTCCAATGTATGAACGAGACTACTAAATGGCTTGAAGACAACCACCTAAGCATTAACCTCAAAAAAACAGAGGCAATGTTCATAACGAGGAAATCAGACACTGAATACATATACCCCAATACAATCACAATAAATAATACACCTATACCTGTTAAAAAGGAGGTAAAATACCTTGGAATAATCTTAGACCACTCACTCTCCATGATTCCACACATAAAACACACAGTAAAAACCATATTTTATAAACTCAAGACAATACAACATCTGAGACCCCTACTCAACACCGATGACTTTAGATCTGTAGTCAATACACTCATAACCCCCCACTTCGACTATTGTAATAGTCTCCTAAATGGACTTCCATTAAAAAGCATATACTATCTCCAAAGAGCCCAAAACATATGCGCCAAGATGGTCACTAAAGCTAATCTAACAGACCATGTGACCCCAATTCTCCTAGACTTACACTGGCTCCCTATAAACAGCCGAATAAAATATAAAATCCTCCTAACTACATTCAAAATCGTCAACAACATCTCCCCATCACAACTATCCACCCTAATACACCCTCCATCAGATACTAGATCACGCAGACAGAACGCAACCCACTCCCTCAACATAAAAACAAATTTTAGAAAAACTAAAGCGACAACAAGTGACAGGGCATTCTCCTTCGCCGCCCCCACCCTCTGGAATGAAATACCATTAACACTCCGCATGATAAAAGACCTTCACCAATTCAAAAAAGAATTAAAAACCTACCTCTTTACAAAACACTTTGAAATCCCCTACCAACAAAGAACTTCGCCAATACAATCACAGAAACACATACACTGTACCCAAGACAGAACAAATGACTAACACAGGAAAATTCACTAACCCCACTAACCCCACACAACACGCTAATGAACCACTCAAACAGTTGACTATTTTCACCACTGTAACTGTAACTAACTAAGATGCGCTCCATGTAAATAACTTGTAAATAGTTTGAAAAGCTCTGTTACAGTTAATGTTCAAAATATGTTCAAAATTTGTTCAAAATATGTTCCCTGTAAGTACACCTGTACATAGTTAAAGCATAATGTTCCTTGTAAATGTATACAGAAGTATACAATTGTTCTGTTTAATGTTCAATGTAAACCGCCCCTGATCTCTGGAAGGGGCGGTATAGAAAAGACTGTTAAATAAATAAAATAAAATCATAAATGTAGATGTGATAACCTAGTTAGAATTTTTTGAAGATATTATACATGGACTGTAAGTATATATTAAACAATAAAGCTGAGAGGGCAGATCCTTGCCGTATCTTTATCTTTATCTTTATTTTAGCATTTGATAGACCGCTTTTGTCGAAACATAAAGCGGTGTACAATAAAAGGTTAGCAATGCAAAAACATGGAAAAGAACGCCATAATAAAATAGGAAAGCAAAGAGTAAAATAAAGTATAGACAAGTAAAACAGACAACTAGACCAAGACTTCCATGAAACATACTAACAAAACAAGGCAACAGGACCAGGCAGGGGAAGAAAGGACAACGTATGAGCAAGCAGACAAACACGACTGACGGCAACTTTAGGGAGGAACATCGGGAGAGAGATTAAAGGCTTGCTGAAACAGATGAGTTTTGAGTTATATCTTAAATTGAGAAAAGGAAGGTTCTAATTGGAGTGATGGTGGTAGTGCATTCCACAGCACAGGGCCCAGAAAGAAAAAAGCAGCATGGCGGGTTTGTTCCAGATGAGCCTGTGACGGAGAGGGTAATGACAAGTGGTTAGTATGGATAGAACGAAGCTGGCGGTAGGGGGTATGAAGGGAGATGCGGTCTGCAAGATATAAAGGGATATTAGTGTAGATAGTACGGTGAATCAAAATAAGGAGTTTATAATGAAAATGATAACGGAGGGGTAACCAATGCAAGCGAAAAAGAATAGGAGTGATATGATCGAAGCGATGGGAGAACGTAATGAGACGAGCTGCAATATTTTGGATACGCCATTTTCTTGCTTGTATGATCTGGATGTCTGTTGGTCAATTCAGACTTGTTGGGTAGGGTTTGATAGGTATGACTGGAACCATAGTAACACGTTCCCACTTATCCCCTATCTTTTGTAGCCTTGTAAGGAGAACACTATGGCTAATATTATCAAATGCAGAGGTAATGTCCAGGAATACAAGCACTAAGGCTTGTTTAGGGTTATCTATACCTTGAATAAGATTGTTAAATAGAGCCTAAAACAAGATGTCAATACCATGATATGTTCTTAGCCCATATTGATGTCCGTCCAAGGGGTAATTTAGGTCAATATGTTCTTGTAGTTGAGTTTGAACAATTTTTTCAATCACTTTGGCCAAAAAGGGTATGCTAGAGATTGGCCTATATGAATTAAGGTTTTCTTTATCAAGTGATTTATTCTTTAATATTGGCCTAATCATGGCATAATTTAGCACTACAGGCATATTACCTGATCTCAGTGAATTGTTAATGATGTTAAGGATAAATGGTGATAGTTCAGCTTTAGTAGTTTTTAGCCAGCTGACAGGGCAGGGTTCTAATCTGAATGTTGTTGTGTTTATTTTGGAGATTATTTTCTTAAAATATTTTAAGTCCACCAAATGGAATGTTTGCCATTTTTCTGAGTCTGTGTGCTCACTATCTAGAAGGTGAAAGTTATCCTCAACTTCTGGACATTTTAGTTTACTCATATAATATGATGCTAGAGTTTGTGGTTTTATAGTTATGCCATGTGCTTCTGGATTAGGTGTCTGTGTAAGAGATTTCATGATCTCAAATAGTTCCCTGGGACAACTGAGGGATTTTGTGAGGATCCTAGTGTGATATGCTCTCTTATTTTTGTTTATAGCATCTTTATATCACTGAAACGTGTTCATATAGATTAGTTTGTCATTAAAATATTTTGTTGCCCTCCATTTATGTTCCAGCCTCCTCGATTTTCATTTTAGGCTTCTAAGTTCATGAAAGTACCATTTCTCAGAACTCCTTTGTCTTAGTCTGTGTCGTAATATAGATACAGTTGCAGTATTCATTATTGAGGTATTCAAATTTTCCAATATATTGTCTAGATCTGTTAATGGACAATTTATCTGAGGTAGGACTTCGCTCAAGAAGGTTTCCTTTTCAAATGTATTAAATCTCATTGTCTGTGTTTCATTATTATTTTGTGATACTCTGGGAAGCGTGGATGGTAAAGTGATGTCAATTAAGTGCTCAAACCAAGGGACTTGTAATGTTTGCGGGGGTAAATAAAGATGATGTTGAATGATATTGTTGGGTAGAAATATTAGGTCTAGAGTGTTGCCTTTGTTATGCGTAGGCACATGGATGACCTGTTGAAAGTCCATATCAGTCATCGAGTTGAGAAAGTTCATAATGTGTGAAGTATGCAGTGATGGAAGGTTAAAGTCACCCTAAAGGAGTAGTGGCTTTTTTAATGATAAAGTGCATATGGTTTCCACAATTCTTGAAAGCTATCTGTGCAAGAGTTTGGAGGTCTATAAATTAAGCAGTTCGACAAGTTTTTATTCTCTATATTGAGCAGTTCCATACCATCTATATTTCTAGTTAGGCTTCGGGATTCTTTGAGTTCTGTTTTTATTAGTATGAGGACTCCTCCTCCACGGTTTGTAGCTACAGAGCAATGGAATAGGCTATAGCATGGGAGGTTTAACTGGTTGGTTAGTACCATGTCTGGATCAAATAGCCACGTTTCAGTAATGCAAAATAAATTGGGGTTATCATCCTTCAAAGTGTCTATAACGGCTGGTATTATTCATAATTGTTCTAGCGTTAGAGAGGAAACATTTAATGGGCATAGGATTTTCTGGGAAGTTATAGTATGAATTTAAACATCATGGAGTGATATAAATGAGTCTGTTAGGCATCTGTCTATGTTTATTAATTGTCTTATTAGCATATAAAGAATGGCTAAATCTAGTACAGCTATGAATAACTGGTATATTGAAATGTTGGATGGATGTTAGCGGGTAAGAGTGACCCTATGATATAAGGAGTAAGATAAGAATCAAGCTATAGATTAATACTAGTATTTTCTGGTTCTCCATAATTGTGTTGAACTTGTAGCTTCTTATTCTGTAATAACTTGTCTAAAATTTACAAAGCAACTAATTCTTAAACAAGTTTACATTAAGTTGCAGGTATTTGAATGAGAACAAACAGTATGACCAGTGCTTAGGAATATCTTATGGAGTACCTAGCGATATGCAATGAGTGCCACATGGTATAATCTGTATTTAGGAGTTAAATGTGGGAAATTCACATTATATATAGGGTATTACTTAATGCTATTTCAGAGTGAGTACCCAGATAAACTATACAGAGTACCGAGATATACTATATTGTCAGATGATTATGCCTTCTAAGGTGCACTATCAGTAACTGCCCTGGATGGGCCAAGTAAACCATAAGTATTATTAGAGTCTAATCAACATGCATACAGCATGATAGATGTAGTTCGGTCTATAAAAAAGTGCCTGGCATTTCAATTGAAGTTAGTCTAGTCGTAGGGAGTAAAAGCAGTTTAAACTATCCAGTTTCTATTACTGGGTTCACTCGGTACACTCGGGCCACGCCAAAGGGCCCTCTGGCAAGGCTCTCAGATGCGGGCCCGCCAGGCGCAGGCACGCCTGAGTTTTGGGTGCTTTTAAATGCTGCTGTAGTCAGTAGGAAGAAGGCAGAGCAGGAAGCAGCAAGAGGCAGCAAGGTAGTATCTGCTTGGAAGTAGCGTGTGGGGGGCGAGGGGGGATTCCCTTGCCTGCCTTAGATTGCACTGCTGATTTCTGGCACGGAGAGCCTCGATTCTCAATCACTGAGAGGGGATCTTTTAACTTATAGTCTGATGCTTTGGTTCAGTGTTTTAATGCCAGCTGACGATATGCAATCCTTTGCAATTTGGTACGGAAAATCCCAAATCTGAGCCCCAGTGCCTGCTAGCAAGATGACCTGCCCTTGCTCCACCCTTGTTCTGCCCTCACCTCGCCCCCATCTAAGGCTCCCGATATGTCTCAGATGTACATATGGAGAGCATTTTTCTTTCAGCCACATTTGCACAAATAGTCATAGAATGACCCCCAATGTGTTTAAAATGCAATGTTCTCAAATCCACCTCGGGTAGACTAACAGGAATGGCTGGCCATGGCTGTTGGTTTTGCCGACTCCTAGAGCTTTATCAAAACAGTAATTCATTGCTATTAATTTATCTATGCATTTATTAGAGAGGGATCAGTCTTAGATCTACTGCTGTGTTCTATTAGATGGTTTATTTTATTTTTTGATTGGAGTTAAGTCCAATGGTTATCTTTCAGCCCTGGTCATCTTTCAGCCTGGAATTCCTGGTGAAGTTTTCAAACGTTTCAACTTTTCATTTATTTTTGCCGTGTGGGGGAGGGGGGTTCTGAATGAATGAACAGTGGGTGGTATTTTGCTTGAGTGGATGGCTATGATAGGTGGTAGTATGGACATGCTGTTTGATGGTAGAGTTAGGGAATTTATTGGTTGAGAGGATGAATGGAGTGTCCAACATAGGGAGATTTAAAGTTAGTTGAGGAGCCAGAAGGTGCTGTTAAAAGACAAATTATGGCACTAGTATGGTGAGTCTTTATTCTATGGGTATTAATTTTGACTGTTATTTAATGGTTGGGTCTAACTGCAGACATGTTTTGTTGAAATTACTGCTTTTATAAAGCTGTTGAAGGCGCAAAACCAACAGCCATGGTCGGCCATTCCTTTTAACAGTCTGCCTGAGTTGGATTTGAGAGCACCGCATTTTACAAGCATGACCTTCAGGAATGAATGCATAACAACTTATAAGCTAAGTACAGCTCTCTGTTGAGAATGAAAGAGTTTTTCATAAATGTTATTGTGGTGCACTATTTTTTGTATAATTGAAAAACCTTTAGCGATTACAAGCAATGATGATGGTAAATTAGCAGTCTGGCATATTTTAAGAGGCCAGTAATTCCATTAGTTGAGCTCCAGTAATGCTAAAAGGTTTTATTTTATAAATTTATCATCAAGGATCCTCTAGCAGAGGCCATTTTAAAAGGGTCCAATCCTATTTGAGTATTGTATTTTGATTTTTGGTTCCCTTATTGGATGTTCTATGAGAGAGCTTCTTGACAGTTCCATGAGCATAAAACTTCTTAATACCATTGCGAACTATAGATACAGGAATCCCAAGGTCTTTGGAGATGGCCTTGTAACCCTTTGAAGTCTGATGATAATGGCTTTTCTGATGGTCTCAGGCAGCTTCACAATTATGAAAATGGAACAGGGAGTGGATGTGGCCATTTTATTTATTTAACAGGGTTTCATTTATACTGCTTATCATTTCAGTCAAAGTGGTTTACATTGTAACTTAAACTAGGTAATGTACATTAAACAGGGACATTAATAACTAGGATTTTTCTAAAGTAATGGAGGGTTAAGTGACTTGCCCAAGGCATGCTAGTGGGAATTGAACCCTGCTCTCTTGGCTCCTAAGCCAGTGCTCTAGCCAGTAGGCTTCTAGAGCCATCACTTGTTAGTTGATTCAAGTCATGTGAGTATTGACGACTTATCACAGATGCATCCAGATTTACTGCAATGGGAATGTGGTCCTTTGGTTCAAACTACCAGCAGTATTGGGATTAAAGTTGCCGCTAATACCAAATGGCTTCCAGCTTCTTCCCTATTCACAGCCATATCACCATTCCATGACTCAAATGCTAGTAGTGAGACAGATGTCATTCCCACTAGCATTTGGAGTGGAAAAGATGGGTACATTTCTGGACTCAAGGTGAAATTGGGCCAAAGGAATGCAGTGTCTCTCCTTCTTCCACAGCAGTATTCAACAGTTCTTCTGCAGCAGATATCTGCCAAGGAATCCCAACTAAAGAACACACAATATGTAAGTCCCTTGGGCCATTCAGGGAAGGCTTAACCAAGTAGGTTTGAGTCTTAGCCTTGTGTTTTCCCATAGAAAAAATGCACTCAAGATAAATAGACACAAGCTATCTGCAGCAAACATTCTATAGGGATGCTATCTCCCCTCCCTCCCCCTTTCCTCTGTTTTCCTCCATTTAGGAAGTGAGGGGGTTTAGCATCGTAGCAAGGACTGGGACAGGATTTCTTCATCTCCCTGTAGTAGATTAGTCCTACATTCTACACTCAGAAGTTCCCAAACCTTTTGGCTGTGTGGACCCTTTATTAACCTCCAAAAATCTCAGACCCCTGTACATTCCTACTAGTCTTCCAGATCCTCTTTTCCTCATTTCCATGCCTGTCCCACTGACCAAATTTATCTTCCTTCTTCCTGTCTCCACTAATCTCTATCGCTCTCTTTCTCTCTCTCTCTCTCACCTTTCAACCAATCCACACAGCTTTATTTGATATCTCCTTTCCTCCCCCAGACAGTTCCCTCCCATCTCTCTCTATTTTCATCAGCCAATCCTACAAATATTGCTTTTTTTTCTGTTTCTGTGTCCTATAGACTCCCTGTAATGGTCTTATGGACCCTAGAGCACCATGGACCACAGATTTGGAATCATTGTCCTATACCTACACCGGGATAATGGAGTTTATTCCCTATAGTACTCCTCTAGTTGGTGGCCCAAAAGGTGAGAAACCACTATTGGCCTTTGGATATGCAAATTCTTTCACCTTTCTTTCCCCAAGTTAATATCCAGCAGAACTTGAAGAAGACCTGAAGCAGAACACAGTTATTGAGTTATCCCTGATAAGCAAACATATGGGAACTAAATATAGAGCTGCAAGATGGAAAATTAGCTGAGTGTATTAAATACTATTGCTCCTAATGCTGATAGTGTTGATAGGTAAAAATAAACAGTCCTTAAGAGCAGATGTTATAACCAAACAGCACTATAAATGAACTGCCCTTCTGAGATTAACATATCTCCAAAACTCTTTTTCACAAACTCTATGGTGATTAGAACAAGTACGAAGTATAAAAGTGAATCCTCATAACTTTTATCATATTTCACATATAAGTTTGTTAATGCCAACAGAGTATGAATATAGCCATCAGTCCACAAAAATGCATCAACCTTATCTTTGATTTGTATAATTGACTTAACTTAGAAGTCGAAGTTGAGCTTTGAATCCATCTCAAGTGCAGATCATGCATCCAAACTAGAATCGTCTGATAAAGATTTAATGAAGCTCATAAAGTTCCATCATAAAGGACCTTATATATTAAATGTGAAGTAAGTTTGCAAAAGTGAACTTCAGGTGAAAAATAGTGCTAAGTGCCTAGAAATGCACAAAAGCAAAAATGCAGGTGTTTTGTGTAATTTGTTTTGTGTGAAGTACACTTTTTTGGTCACTTCAGAAAGTATACTTCACAGTAGTAAACTTTCTTGAGAAGCACACTTCATATAAAGTTTATATTAGTGTTGCACTAAAGAACTGCTGTGATGCAAAATCATGCAAAGCTGTTTATTAATGCAAACAAAGCAAAAATAAACATGTGAAAAGGGATTTGTAGGCCTGTTTTTACAGAAAAATAATTATGTCTCAAGAATGATAGTTATTTTTTCAAGTACTACAAGAAAAGCAAAACAGCTCTTTTCACACAGTGGAAGCATGCGATAATTACAAAGCACAATTGCTTGATTTGTATACCTTCTAGACTTCTGATCCCTGATGGGCCAGTGGGCATGAAAACTTTTTCTATAGCTCTGTTGTGGGACTAAAATGTCAGAAACCCCTTTATGAAGCCCCACCTGCTCTATAAATGAGGATTGGGTCAGTTCAGCTAATCCTGACCTAGTTATTATCCTATGATCACCATTTGGGACCCCAATTCATCCAAGGAGATGAGAGTAATAGGGGCAGAAGTGATCCTCATTCCTTCTCTGGTAGTTATCTTCTTTAAAATGGCAACACTGTCCACTATTGGTAGGTTCACAGTACCACCAAGGGTCAGTTTACCAAAGAAGTGCAAGCTCCCTTATTTAGCAATTTGAACACTAGAGGTATTACCATAGAACTACTAATAAGGGTCAGCAGTGCCATTTTGAGAAAAATGGCTGCTATGGCAGGAACAAGTGAGAATGGGGTGAAACTGGCCAATATTATCCTCCTCAATCCTCATTTATGGAAGGGATGGGGCTTTGGAGGGCCTAGAAAGGAACTTTCTGACATTTTAGCCTGATGTCAGAGCTGGGGAGGAAGTATCTGCCAACCAGGAAGGGGACCACTGGACGAAGAGTTCTAAAGGTCCTCCTATTTGGGCCAGTGGATCCTTCGCAATGCAATGGCACCATCAAACTAAGGGTACAACTTTTTGGAATTTTTCATGCCTTGCCACAGCCTAGAATGCACGATGTGAAAAATTTCAAGAAAGTTTAGCTAAGAATGTAAATAGGCCCAGAGCTAATTTGAATATCATAGCTAAATTGCACAGCAATGAGAACTAACCAGTGAAATTTTTCATGGGTTGGTATACAGTATATTGATCAGCTTCTCCCAAATGACCATAGTCTATTTATTGTACTAGAGTCTACATTCTTTAGTAACTAAGTGCTGAAGATCATAAATAAAATTGTGAGCACTTTTATAGCCTGAAGGATATAAAATTATAATTTTTGCTTGATCTTGACCAAACAGCATTACATAAAATGTAAATGTAGTGTAAAATGGTTTAATATTTATATTCCACATTTCCCTGGAAACCAGGATATTAGTAGATCAAATATATGAAGCAATCAGGTACTCCTTTTATTTTTTTTAGAAGAGCTCTGGGTTACGGCATACTTACATTGTGTATTCCTCTATGGTTGCATTGTTCAATAAAACCTAAATACATAAATTAAAAGCAAAAATATTAAAAAAAATAAAGTGGATTTTAGAAGGGACATCTAGGAAGAATCAGAGATGAATAGAACAGAACATTCAAACATCTGCCGGAGTGACAGCAATGAAAGGAGGCACACAGTGGAGGAGTGGCCTAGTGGTTGGGGCAAGGTACTTCAGGCTGGAAGGTCAGGGGTTCAAATCCCACTAGAGAACCGCAACCTTGGTCCGGAAGGACTGGGGTTTCTAGTCCCACAGGTGCTCCTTGTGGTCTTGGGCAAGCCACTTAACCCTCCATAGCCCATGTTCCCTGTAAAATAGTTATCTCCAAGTTATAATGCCCTGTTCCATGTAATTTCAGTTTGTTCAATGTAAACCGCACTGATGCAGAATAGTGCGGTATATAAGAGAATGCAAATAAATAAAATAAATAAAAATATAAGTGCCCTCTGAAACTGCTACATCTCCATCCTGAAAAATGAATGTCCCAATTAGCAGTTCTGAAAACAGGCTCCACACAATTAGTAAGGCTGGATATGTATACAGGTGTAGGCAATTTTGCAAATGTGGATGCCCCTGAATTGCATGGCCTTTGAACTGGGAACTTGAATGTGCCAACAGGAATATCACAGAAGGGTGGGCAACTATGCTATGTGTCCTGCATGTCCTGGAATGCTGAACCCTTCGACACCTCCGCCCCCTACTAGACCCATCCAACTTCCGCACTGCCTTTCAAGCAATTATAACACCACATTTTGACTATTGCAATTCCATTTATCAAGGTTTGCCTAAAGCCACACTGCTTCCCCTTCAAACAGCACTGCACACCATGGCACACATGATTCAAGAAGCATCAAAGTATGATCATATTTCACCTATTCTAAAACAACTCTCTACCAGGAACTCTCTGAGCTACAAATGATTTCTCTCCATTCAGAAAACTTCTAAAAACCTGCCTATTCAATGAACATTTTGTTTCCATCACATAATCCTTTCCCCTCCCCCCCATATCTCTCCCCCTTCCCCTTTCCTCCTCCTCCCCTTGACAGAAAACAAACAATTTGATCATACATACAACTGAAGATACAACTACATACCTCATTATAAATACGTTTCTCTGTTCCATGTAATAAGTTACTGTCACAATTGTTCAAATTGTATATGTACATAAGTTCTCTTCGTTCTCAGTACAAGCTGTTGTTGAAATGTATATCGCTTTGCCTCGGTGAAAAGCGGTATAAAAATCCAGCCTAATAAAATAAAAATAAAATTTCAGATACTCAAACTTGAGGTGGTGGCCCAATAGTCTATTTGGAGTATCTATTTATGTGCAGGTTTCTTAGAGCAGGAAATAATACTTTTTATGCGCTTTCCCCTGGAAGAGTTACAGCCATAAAAAAAGTGAGGTTTTTTTCATCTTATTCATGATCAGGAGCAGGTATAAGTATGGAGTCTCATCAACCAGAGCCAGATGTGCTTGTACCATTCTGAAATCGCACTACAATACGCATCTCCTTTGCTCTGCCCAGGCCACACCTCCACCACGCCCCCATACTACATGGATGTTTTCACGCTGGGGGTGTATATATACCCGGCTTTTAAAATGGGTCCACGAATGTCTCTGTGATTTGCATGTGTGAATGCCAATTTTCAGACGTCCAACTCATGAATAGGGCTTCTAAAATATCCCTCAAATATCATAACAATACAATCAAAACAGATGCTCAAGCACAAATAGAGAAATATATCATAATAGTACAAACCACAATAACAATATAAATACTGACAAATTTGTTGTTTATTTTTGAAAGGTGGTATATGCTGGCTAATCCTTGATATAATACAATATATATGAAACTTACAAACATACCTTAATAGCTATTTTGGTACAATGGCACCCTTTGGGCATGGTAAGGACAACCGTATAGTCTAAGGGAATTGTGTGTATTTATCTTTATGTCTTATTCCATTTGCCTATCTTTTCTATGCTGTTCCTATCTCTCCTATACTGTCCTGTCTACATTGTGGAGTTCCTTTCTTTTCTTTTTAATTATTGTAGACTGCATAGACTGCTATGCAATGTTACAATTTATCAAATAAAATATGACCATAGCAATAACCAATATAACAATATACAACAGCAAATATAATTTTCCTTTCTCTTTTTTTAAATTTTTTATAGAACCAACTTTTGCTAGTGAGGACATGACTCTCTCCTGGTCTGTTTTGTTGCTGTTTGAAGTTTTGCATTGTCTATGTACGTGGAAACCCAATGATTGTTTTTGTATTTATTGTAAAACTTAATTAAATAAAGTTTTAAAAGAGTGATAGTCATTATAACGATTCATTCAATAAACACAAATAAAAATAAACTAAATCCTCTCCTACCCTTGTTAAAATCTTCTCATCAGTCAGTGAAACATCAAATCATAAAAATGCTGCCAGCATCACCTAATGAATCAAATTGATGAAAACTGAATTTCAATCATTGCAAAAGGCTGGGCTTTTTTTTTTGTGGGGGGGGGGGGGTATGCAGTGGTATGGTGTACCAGCATCTTTTTGATTGCCTTCTTAAATTGACCCCTAACCCTCATGTATTAATGAAAGTGCACTGCATGTGTGTACCAGTACCTTTTTTTCTAGGAAAGGTACACTGGCAAAAGGTGATATAATCTGAGTCCATCTTTAATTCCCATTGCAATATGTTCTACAGAAATAGTGCTGTCCCTGATAAGGGCCTGTTTTGAGTAAAAACTAGTCTGAATCTACTCAATAAAAGCAATGTGAGTGAAACATCCTGGCTAGAATACAGGGAGCATGAAGGTACATAAACTTGATTTACTGAGATGAATACACAAGGGCTATATCATGAGGTGCTCTGAAAATGGCGAGGCCGCAGGCAGGGTCCCGGCGGCCGTCCGTAACCGGGCACACGGCCCGGTGCGGGGACCCTGCGTGCGGCCAAAGCTTATGCGTGCGGGATGGGCATCTTTAAATTCATTGGCTCCCGGCGGATGCAGCCACGCGGGAGCCAATCAGGGAAGGATCGGGCTGGACAGTGGGGGGAGGACCTTGGCAGGCAGCCTCCGCGTGGTCATTCACGGTGGAGGCTGCTTGGGGGTGACGGCTTGTGTTGCAGGGCGTCGGGGCTGCAGCCTAATTGGGTGGCCTAGCGGATCTGTGCGAAGGCGGCGGAAGGCACCGGGGCTCCCGGCGGGGACAGACTTAAGCGGCGGATGTGGTTTGGAAGCCCATGGGGCTGCGGGACAGAGCTGGTCACTGGCTGCAGGTTCCCGGCATTAGCGGGTGCGGCCCGGAGAGCAGGCAAGAGTGGTTGCCGGGGAAAGGGGGCCGTTTTTTGCCTGACAGGGATCCCTTGGGGTAGAGGTGGGGGATTCCCTAGCTGCAGGGTCCTTGCTTGATGGAAGGTGAGACCCCTACTGTTGGAGGTGGGGGATTTCCTTACTGCTGAAGCTGTTTGGGTTTTGGAAGGGGAATCAGTGTATTTGAAAGACAAAAAGAAAAGAGAAAATAGAAATGCTAAATAAAAACACACAAAGGGGGAGGAAGTTAGGGTAAAAAGGAAAGGGGGAATAGGTATTTTAGTATGCCGCCACATAGGGGACATGCGGGGCGGGCAAGGGGGCAGGGCAGGGCATTAGGGCATTTTCCCATGCCTGCCCGGGGGGAGACTGGGGGTTCGGTGGCTGGGAGGGGGCAGCAGGGACGGGGGGCGTCGCGGAGGGGTGCCGGGGGGGGGCGGGGGGCTGGTAGTGGGCGCGGGGGAGCCTTAGTGTCGGGGATGTCGGGTAGGTGGGGAGCTCGGGTGAGGGGGAACGGGGCACTGGACCCCCTCCCTCAGAGAGCCCGGCGGGCTAGAGGTGCGCAGCTCAGGGGGGTTGGATTGTTGGGGGAGGAGGCTATGGTGGGTGGGGGGAATCAGGGGTCCGGGGTGGCGAGTTGGGAGGAGCGGTGGGGGAGCAGGGGAAGCTCAGGCAGGGGGGGTTGCAGACAGGTGGGGCACAGTGGGGTCGGGGACGCCTTGCTCCTGTGGGCTGGCCTACGGTTCAGGGTGACTATATGGCGGCTGGTGGGCCTTCGCCTTGGGAGCATTGGCTTGGGGGGGGGTCAGGGTACGTCTGGATCGGCGTGGGGTGGGCCCTGGTCCCATGCATGGTCGCCGGCAGTTCCTCCCCCTGTTTTTTCTCTTATGTCTCTGCAGGGGCAGGCGATGGCGCAGTCTTCATGGAGGCCTGGTACGGGCGGTCAGGAGCTTTGGCAGAGTCCGGGCGGTGGATCGGACGCAGGGCAAGGTGCTGCTGGGGAGGCATCTGGTGTGAGGCACAGTGAGACGGCGCAGACCAGCTAGGAGGTCAGCCAGCTGGAAGCTGGGACTGCTGCTGCCGTGGCTGCAGAGGGTCGGAAGGCAGGTGAGTGGTCGGGCATACCGGGCGAGGGATTGCCAGGGCAGGAAGGTCGGGGGAAGCAGGGGTGTAGGGCGAGGAAGAAGAGGTGGCGTTCTTGCCACCGACGTCATAGCTCGGAGTCATCCTCCTCCTACTCCTACTAATGCAGAGAAGGAAACTTTACCATACAGATATATTAAAACGCTCGGTCAATAAACCACATGCCCTGTTCAATATTGTAAAGTCTATAACAGGGGAGCCGGTGTCAGCTCAACCATCAATGCCTCAACCACAGAACTACTCAAACTATTTACAATCAAAGATGATTAAGACCAACACAAACACAAGAATCAGTAACCCCTTTGTATTGCCTAAAGCACCCCAAGCTACACCATTATGCAATTTCACCATGGTATCTAATAAAGAGGTTGAGGACATTATAGCCTCTATCAACCCCAGCACAGCACCCAACGACCCCTGCCCAGCAAATTGGATTAGGGAATTTCGACATGACCTAAGCCAAATCCTGAGCAAAATACTGAACCAGTCCTTTTTAACTGGTTCGTTCCCGCAGAGCCTAAAACACACCTCAATCAGGCCGCTACTGAAAACAACAGACTAGACCCATCCAAAGTGGAATCATTTAGACCAATCTCGGGCATCCCCCTGCTTGCCAAGATCATTGAAAAGGCTGCTCAACAACAAATCCAACATCATGTCGATACTGAAGCACCACTAGATCCATCCCAACACGGCTTCAGGGAAGCACACGGGGTTGACACCGTCCTGACAACCCTCTTCAACGACTTGGTCACAGGAATAAACAACATCCAACATGGATTCGTCCTCATCTTTCTGGACATCTCTGCCACCTTCGACTCTGTGAAGCATGATATACTCTTAAGGGGATTCAAAGCACAGCACTGGAATGGTGCAAATCCTATCTATCCAATAGGTGGCAACAAGTCATGGCAGGCCACACATCCTTAGAACCATTTCTGCAGACACAGGGGATGCCTCAAGGTTCGTCCTTATCGGCACTGATGTTTAATATCTACATGCAGCCGATATGTGATTTGATCCGATCCTTCAACGTACAATGCCTTGCTTATGCAGACGACATCCTCCTTTACATGCCGTTCACAATTGACCAACCAGTGCTCTCCCCAATAATAAGATGCTTCGAAGCTGTAGCTGACTGGCTATTGACACAGAATCTATGGATCAACCATGACAAAACTGATGTCCTATTCGTCACGAGGAACCGTAAGTTCATACCTCCCCCATCACTACATGTCAGCAATGTAGAATTGAAATCCAAATCCACAATCCGTTATCTAGGCATCACGCTCGATCAGCACCTGGATATGACAACACATGTGAAAAACGTCACAAAGGCAATATATCATAAGATCAGAACGCTGCATCACCTTCGCCCCCTACTGGATTTCACCGACTACCGGATGACCTTCCAGGCAATAGTCCTCCCACATCTGGATTTCGCTAACATCATCCTCCATGGACTCTCACAATCAACCTTAAATCCACTCTGCCTAACTATGAACGCAGCTGCAAGAGTCCTGTCTGGATCGTCAAGATCTGACCACATAACGTGTAGCGCCCCTAGTGCCCGTACCTTGACCTTGAGGGTTTAAGGTAGGGCTAGCCTGGAGGTCATCTTGTAGTTGTGGGTGACCGAGTGAACAGGCAAGGCACGAATAGAGAAAATTTATTTCTTTATTAGGGTTTATTTCTCCCGCTCCAAAGATAGGACTTTGTACAGGTTTTGAAGGTTAATATTTTATAGCCAAACAGAAAGTTGAAAAGAGACTGCTTCTTCAATAATGTCCAACTTAAACTTATATTCAAGACAGCCACATTCCTGGCATGTGGGTCTTATATTTTATCCAGCTACAAACAGGAAATTATAAAGTTCATGCAGTACAATTGAGTGAAAACAATCAGCTTATTTTCTTATCCCCATAAGCTCTTGGGTTCATGCACTCCAAACATGTACTATAGCACTTCTTATAGCAGATCACTACACAAGCTCTTGCTTCCCTTTAAACCTTGTCTATGAGGCAGGTCGAGCAGTCCATGGGCTGGTCTAATATAGGCAAAGGATTTAACAGCGTTGCTTGGGGGTCTGGGCTTGACACTGTCTGCTCAGGAACAAGATGCTTTTCTAAGAAAGCCTGAAGCCCTCTTAATAATACTTGAGCTTGCTGGCTGTGAGGAGCAGGTGAGGAAACTGCTTCTCCTTGTGGTATACAGAGACTGGGAGGCTTGGCTTCATTCACAGCTATTCTACCGGTACACACACTCCCTTTAGGCATGGTGCTGTAATTACCCTTCCCCCACTTGTCTCTATCAGCAAGTGCTGGAAATCTTACATCATAGGCAGGCAGAGGGTTTTCCTTTGGCAATTCCCCTTTGGATGCTTCTAAAATCCTCTGGTAAATATCTCTGGTAAAGATATCTGCAGTATTTCTAAGGCTAGCTTCTTTACTGCTTTCTTCAGGAGTTTTAAAAGAGACACAAGGTTTAATTGCTGGAGGTTCTGGCTGTAGCCAACTGTCTGGATAGATCCTAGGCTTTCCCTGGGTTTCAGAACTACCAATAACACAGTTTGGCTTGTCATAAAAACTCTTATTGCAGTTAAAAGTACCTTGATGAGGAATGCAGGGAGATTCTTCAACCGGTTGCCAGTATTTCCACGGCTGAGCTTCTGGTTCCAAACCGTTAGGCTTCCCACCTGGGTCTCTCTGTGCCACGCCCTCCTCTGAGTCCTGGAAGGTTTCCTGCTGCACTGAGCCTCTCTGGTATCTGTATCCTGGTTTGGTAAATGCTCCCCTCTGTGGTTCCTTTGGCTGGCTTCTCAACCAGTTCTGTTTCTCTAACCAGCTTGTCCTCTGGTTCTTTCTCTCCTTGGGATTTTCATTCCAACTCTTCTCCTCATACGCCTCTGTTGCTTTTCCAGCTGCCTTCTGGCTTTCTCTGTCTTTGCTGCTCTCTCGGTCTCTATTTCTCCTCCTTCCTTCTCTGCCTCTTTCTCTGCCTCTTACTTCATTTTCCTTCTTCCTGTTATACAGGGTACGTCTGTCCTGGGAAGCCCACCTCCTAGCAGGGTGTGCCCAATCAGTGACCTCGCTCCTCCCTTCCCCCGGGTTAGGCTGATCTGACTGATTGTTCCCTTGTGATCTGTGCTGGGAAGGAATTTTACTGCCTCTTCCTGCAATACCAGGTCTTGCCACCGGGTCAATATTTATTTCCATGGCTTCAGGTACTGCTGCAGCGTCACAAACGCCAATCATGAAAGAACTGCATTGGCTACCACTACATGCCAGACTCCAATACAAGTCAATAGTCCTTACATTCAAAGCCCTAAATAACAACCCCCCTACGCCTATCAGTAAGCTAATCCACAGTACGCCGGGAAATACAAATAGGAGACCTACAACAATGAACACCTTAGTAGTCCCCAAGATGATGACAAAATGTACAAAGACAACCTCCAAAAGGGCCTTCACCATATTCGCTCCTTTAAACTGGAATGCCCTCCCCCATGAAATCCGAGGCATCAAAAGTCTAGCCCCATTCAGAAAAGCCTTGAAACATCACCTGTTCACAAAATTCTACCCGGAAACCATCCGAGGTAAACACTCAACTGGCAACCTACCTGCATGCCCCGGCCGCCCTAACACCCTAACACAAACAGAAAATGGTTAACCTACACATAAGCCCCACCGCTAACCATCACACATGTACTATCCACCCACAAATGCACATGTAACAACTTGATGAGTTAGAGAAGTGTATATAGTATAAAGTTAGCCTGTACATAATTTTCCCAGTTTATCCCATGTTTAATTTCCTGTTTCACTGTAAGCTCAATGTCGCCTGTATGCATTGTAGTATGTTTCTGTTCGATGTACACCGCACTGATTATAATAGCGCGGTATAGAAGAAATGTTAAATAAATAAATAATAAATAAATAAATAAATAATACTCCTCGGGTGATTCGTTGTGGGCATCGGAAGGGGAGTTGGTGCGGATAGGGGCGGATAGTGAAGGGGTGGCGGAGCCTAGGGAGGGGGGAGGGGCCCCATTGGTGGTTGTGTTCCCGGAGCTATGGGAAGGGGTGCCGAAGAGACTTCAACGCAAGATCCAAAAATGGCGATATATAGATATATTTTGACTTTTGGAAGGTAGGAAGCGCTCGGGGGAGAGCCAGAAAAAGAGGAAGGAGGATGAGAAAGTGGGGCGGGTTAAGAAGGTGGCGCGCAATGTAGTGAAATGGACTCGATCCTTTCTGTGCCTAGCCAGTGTGTGGGGACATCACACGCCTGGGCATTACGGTATGCTATTGGCGTACGCAGATTCTATATTGGAGGCGTCCCAGACTCACGAAGGGTGGGCGTGGTTGAACTATGATGGAAGGTTCAGGGACAAGATGGGGGAGAACAGATTGTTATCTTGGGGCAATCAAGATATTAACCTTTGGCTGACCCAAATGTCTGCTAGGTCGGGTGCGGGAGGGAGAGGTGTGGGGAGGGGCGGGGCGATGCTGGCAGCAGGGGCGGTTCGTTCCTTTCGCCTGCTGTCAGCCAGTTTGCAGCAGAAAGCTGGGGCGGGGGGGGGGGGTCGGTGACGTGTGTTGGAGGTTCAATAAGTCAACCTGCCCATTTCCGGACTGCAAGTTTAAGCACTTCTGCTCACTTTGTGGTGGTGGGCACCCTGCTACAAGGTGTGGTAAAAAAGGGATCACCGGCGCCTCGGGGCCTGCCCCCAAGCCTTAATGAGGTGGGCGGTTGGTCGCCGACTCCGATATGGGTGGACGCCTTGCAGGGGTGGCTTCAGCTGTATCCGAAGCGGCGGGATAGGGTTGTTCTGGGGTTCGGTTTTCAGTTTGGCTTCGTTATTCCAGTTCGGAGCACAGTGTCGGCTCCTAGGGCTAGGAATTTGCCTTCGGTTCGGCGTTTTTCAACCATGGTGCAGGATAAGTTATTGGGGGAGTTGAGGTTGGGCAGAATTGCGGGCCCGTTTAGGGATCTGCCTTTCCCAAACATGGTGATATCCCTATTGGGGATAGTACCTAAGAAGGAGCCTGGGAAGTTCAGGCTAATTCATAATTTGTCCTGTCCAATGGGGGCTTCGGTAAATGACCACATTCCGCACGAGTTGTGTACAGTGAGGTACGCGTCATTTGATAGGGCGGCTGAGATGGTGAGAGAAGCGGGTCGGGCAGCATTGATGGCCAAGGTTGATATTGAATCTGCCTTTCGCCTGTTGCCGGTGCATCCATCGGCGTTTCATTTGTTGGGCTTCTGTTTTCAAGGGGAGTATTATTTTGACAAATGCATGCCTATGGGCTGCTCCATCTATTGCGCGTATTTTGAAATGTTAAGTACCTTCCTGCAGTGGGTGCTGGAGCAGAAAATGGGCTCGGCGAATGTAGTGCATTACCTGGACGATTTTCTGTTTGTGGGGGCGGCTCAGTCGAAGGAGTGCCAGGAAAAGTTAACCGGGTTTGCAGAGCTATCACGGGAATTAGGTGTGCCATTGGCGGAGGGTAAGACGGAAGGTCCGATGATGAGAATAACTTTTTTAGCTGTGGAGTTGGACTCTGTGGATATGGTAGCACGTCTGCCAAGGGAAAAGATTGCCAGTTTGCGGATTTTGGTGGCTAATGTATTGCAGTCATCCAAGTTAACCTTACGTGAGATGCAGGCATTACTGGGATCTTTGAATTTTGCGTGCAGAGTGATACCGATGGGAAGGGTGTTTTCACGGCGGTTGGCGGTTTCCACGGCGGGGGTGCAGAAACCGCATCACCGGATTAGGGTCACGGAGTCCATGAGGGCAGATTTGCGCATCTGGAGTCGATTTTTGGAGGATTTCAACAGGACCTCGGTTCTGATGGAGGGGGAGGTGTCCAGTGAGGAGTTGCAGCTCTATACGGATGCGGCGGGGGGAGTGGGGTTAGGAGTTTACTTTGGCGGGGCCTGGTGTGTGGACAGATGGCTTTGGAATTGGCAGGTATCGGGACTGACCGCCAATATAACCTTTCTGGAGCTGTTTCCGATCAGGGTGGTATAGGAGTTATGGCCGGATAGGCTCCACAACCGTAGGGTGGTTTGGTGAAGTGACAATGAGGCAGTGGTCAGCATGGTCAATCGTTACTCCCCCAGGTGTTTGCAGGTTGTGGGCTTAATGAGGGAGGTGGTGTTGGCTTGTCTCCAGTTGAATGTGTCGGTGAAGGCCCGGCATATACCTGGCTGTACTAACATGATCGCTGATGCTCTTTCTCATTTCCAGTGGGAGCGGTTTCGGGCTCTGACCGCAGAAGCGGACAAAGAAGGATCTGTGGTCCCAGGGAACTTATGGAGCATTGGCCAGGCAAGATGCTGAGTTTACTGCGGAGTTCGGTGTCAGAGGGGACTTGGCCTGCTTACCAGCGGGGCTGTGATAAGGTGGTCGAATTTTTGGTGGCGCGTGGGTGACAACCGGGGAGGGTGCCAGAAGGATTGATCGGTAGATATATGGTGGAGGCAAAAGGTTTAAGGTTCTCCAGATCGGCGGTGCGTTCGCACTTGGCGTGTTTCAACTTTTTTGCAAGTGCGGTGGGATGGGGCTCGCCTGTTGCGGGAATTTTAACCCGTAGGCTGCTGCAGGGGTGGGAGCGTGCTAGGTTGACTCCTCAGGATGCGAGGTGGCCCATAACGCACGATTTGCTGGTGAGGCTCCTTGAGGCTTTACCGCGCATGTCAGCGTCGTGGTATGAGGCCGCCATGTTTCGGGCAGTATTTTGTCTTGCCTTTTTCGGGGCCTTTAGAATCGGAGAGTTGGTGGCAAATTTGGGTAGGGCAGGGGGTGGGGGTGGGATGCAACGGCACCACGTTCGGGTTGACGCAGGGCAGTTGCGGATCTTTTTGGCAAAGTCGAAGACTGATCAGCGAGGAAAAGGTTTGTGGGTGCTTTTGAGGGAGGATGGTAACTTGGTTTCGTGCCCGGTAGCTGCAGTGTGGCAGTAACTTCGGGTGCGTCCCGGTCAGGCTGGGGGTTTCTTTATTCACGAGAGCGCGCGAGTGTTGACCCGTTTTCAGGTGACCGCAGTGCTGCGGTTGGTGCTGCATTCTGTGGGTGAGGATCCTATGCATTTTGCGCCGCACTCTTTTCACATTGGGATGGCCACAAGGGCGGCAGCTGCCGGGTTGCCCGAGCAGGTCATACAGAGCATAGGCAGATGGTGCTCTTGGGCGTTTTGGGGTTATGTGTGGCTGTGACGGGCACGGGGGGTTGCTGGGGTTGGGGAATTTAATTGTTCATTTATTTTGCAGATGGGGAACTGGAGCCTGCTGGATGTTGGGTGATTGGTCACTCCTTTGTCCCCTGGGTGGGACAGCGAGCTGCGGCGAGGCCGGTGGGCCCTAATTTGGGGATGGACCCGGCATTAGTGGCTGTATCATGGCTGGGTGAGTGCGGACTCTGCTGGTCACAGCTGCTCCCCTTGCTATGGCACCACTGGAGGATATCGCGACCGCCTGCAGTTCTGCTGGTGCATTTGAGAGGCAATGACCTTGTATCCTGGTCATGCAGGCAACTGATCCGAGCAGCGCAAGAAGATTGGGGGGGGGGGGTTTGCGGATGTTTCCGGGAATAATTCTGATGTGGTCTGACATTATTCCAAGGCCTGCATGCTGGAGCCAGCGGCGTTGGTCGCGGGGTCTGACAAAAATTAATCGACAGGTCGGTCGTTGGGTCTGCGAGCATGGGGGTTACCAGATAATGCATTCTTGGGTGGAGGTTGGGTGTGCGGGGCTTTATAGGGGTGACGGGGTGCATTTATCTCCAGTCGGGATGGATCTGCTCCTCAATGACTGGCAAGAGGCCTTAGAATATGTTTTAGTTCGGGATGCTTGCTGGTCGCAGCTTGGAGCTGGGGGGGGGGGGGGCGGCACAGGAACAAGGTTGTCACCTGTGCCGGTGGTGGAATCCTGGAGGTTTCCGGGTTCCGGAGCCTTAGGCTACACTTGAGCTGGGGCGGGGTGCCCCTGACCCGGTCAAACCCTGGCCGACTTTTGCTAATAGCATGGCGAAGTAGGGGAAAGGGGTAGGAAACTTGCCGGGGGGCAGGTTTCGGCATTAGCAGTGGCAAGGCACTTTGCTAAGGTATGGCTGGTGCGGCCGGGCTCCGCTAATCGATTGGGAAGGTTTATGATGTTGGCATATTGTTAAATTGTTAAAGGTTAATAAAGCTGCGACCAGTTGTGTTCCATGAGCATTTGGTGTGGTGTCTTCTGTGGGGATGGGAGATTGGGGGACGAAGAGTGGGGGGGGGTGGGAGATTGGGGGACAAAGAGGAAGGGGGGGGAAGGGGGCCCGAAGCACCGGGTCCGCCTGCCTCGGTTAATGTATTTATTTAACAATTTTTCTATACCTCTTTTTCATTCAATCAAGGTGGTTTACAAAATCATCAAACTTATGCAAAGAACTTGTGGTTGGGGCAAGGTACCTCAGGCCGAAAGGTCGGGGTTCAAATCCCACTAGAGGACAGCAACCCTGGGCCGGAAGGACTGGGGTTTCTAGTCCCACAGGTGTTCCTTGTGGTCTTGGGCAAGCCACTTAACCCTCCATTGCCCATGTTCCCTGTAAAATAGTTATCTCCAAGTTATAAAGCCCTGTTCAATGCAATTTCAGTTTCTTCAATGTAAATCACCTTGATATCATGAAAGGCAGTATATAAGAAATGTTAAATAAATAAATATCAACTTATTCAAAGAACTAACAAACATCACTTCAACTTATCCAAAGAACTTGCATATATCAACTTATTCCAAGAACTTGTAAATATCAACAATAACATTATAACATAAAAAACCTGAGATTTTGATGTTATAATGTTTTTGATGATTATAATAACCTTAGATAAGTGGAATCCCTGGAGATGAAAGCAACGGAGAGCTTTCAGCTTGTGAATGACCACATCCTATCTCTTTTTAAATGCATGGTATTCTTGGCGGTTATGTTTTTTACAAGCTTTAGCCTAGCAAACTGTATCTTTGGAGTCTTCACAATGATGCAGAAAAGGCAGCAATCTCTAGTCTTGCAGGAATAACAGAAGATAATGATTATTTTTTCCTGCAAAACCCTGAATAGTAAAATTAAAAAGACCCATACGAGCTTCAAAACTTCATAAACAAATATTCTATGAAATTAAATGAATATTATTGATGTCATCTGACTGAGTCATACAATCAACCTTCAATTGGCTTTACTGTTTAATTTATTTATTTTTATTTATTTATTTATCTGCATTTATATCCCGCTTTTCACCGGGTCAAAGCGGTTGGGGGATACATTTAACACGAGGGGATATGAGACACATACACTAATACTTACAGGGAACATGGGCAATGGAGGGTTAAGTGGCTTGCCCAAGACCACAAGGAGCACCTGTGGGACTAGAAACCCCAGTCCTTCCGGCCCAAGGTTGCTGTCCTCTAGTGGGATTTGAACCACTGACCTTCCGGCCTGTAGTACCTTGCCCCGGCCACTAGGCCACTATTTTTCTCAGCTAGGCTATTTATGGCTGTAACAAAGTCACAGGGGTATGTTTACTAAACCGTCTTAATGTGCGCTCTGTGACGTTATCACGCGATAAGGTACCTTATCGTGTGGTAATGGCGCTTCTTCAAGCGCACAGGTAGCTTATCGTGTGATAACGCGTGCAGCGCCGCAAACAAGCTCTGAAGGTGGAGAAAGGCTCCCAGAGGGTGGAGGAAGGCTCCCCAGGGGCGGAGAGAAGGGGTCAATGGGTGGAGAGTGGGAGGGGAGAGGCTCCCCACAGACTAACGCTGTGAAATCCGAGGCTCAAAACTAACGCCAGTGAAACCCTGGCGTTAGAGCTGATTTAAAGGGAAAAGAAACCATTTACGTCAGCAATGTACAGCAAAACCAGGGAAACCTACAAAAAGTGATGTGTCATACATGTGCACAGAACAAAAGGGCAAATAAACATTGAAAATGACCTCAACAAAATGGAAAAAAAAGCATAACCAAGCTGGGCAATAGTGATATCAATGGGAAACATCAAAAAACACTCCCAAGAAAGCTCCAAAAAAAAGAAATGAATTTTGGAAGGGTCTATGCTCCGTCCCCATACAAGGTGAATGAGCCCACAGTGAAATTGCACTGAACAGGGTTTCCGACTCCATTGGCCAGGTTTCCTATGGCGTGCACATGTTCCTTGTAACTGCCCTCTTTAATAGGACTTATCTCCCTCCCTCCCTCCCCGGCACCCACCCACCCCTGGGATAATTGTAGTTTTATAGGTACTTGCACACCTTAGAGGAAAGGGGCTGCTCTCAGGTGCAGCTCGTTATCCAAATCAGTCATACACAGAGGACCTGAGATTAATTACTTAAGCTTCAGGTACACAAGGTGTATTAGGGGTATTAGATACACTTTTATTGGTATAAGCATCTACACCAATCCTTATTATATACAGAATTTAAAAGACCTAAACACAAGCTTTAAACTAAGATGCAGACAGAAGTCCAGCAACGAGATGGGGGTTCTCCAGTCTTTTGCATTGAGTGTCACATGTATGATTTTCTCCCAGTTGGTGAGAGGTCTTACGTATGCACTAAGTGCAAAGAACTCTTTGCTCTCAGGGAACGAGTCCGTTCTCTAGAGGCTAGAGTAGCAGACCTGGACGACATAAGAAAGACAGAGAAGTACATGGACGAGACCTACAGGGATATAGTCCTGAAATCCCACCTCCAGTCTGGCAGCATCCCTGTTGCCATGGAGGAGAGAGGTCACGTGACAGGAGAGCATCACCCTGGTGTGGCAGGAAGTGATCCTGTAACTAGGACCTGTCCTCCAGGTGATGTAAAACCCTCTCGCACCGAGGACGTTTCTCCAGGGCCATGTCCCCATGAGGGGAGGGTCAGGACAACTGTTATAGTTGGTGATTCAATCATTAGGAATGTAGATAGCTGGGTGGCTGGTGGACGTGAGGATCGCCTGGTAATATGCCTGCCTGGTGCGAAGGTAGCGGACCTCAAGCACCACCTAGATAGGATCATAGATAGTGCTGGGGAGGAGTCTGCTGTCTTGGTACATGTTGGTACCAATGACATAGGAAAATGTGGTAGGGAAGATCTGGAGGCTAAATTTAAGCTTTTAGGTAGGAAGTTGAAATCCAGAACTTCCAGGATAGCGTTCTCCAAAGTGCTTCCTGTTCCACGTGCAGGACCCAAAAGACAGGCAGAGCTCCGGAGTCTCAATGCATGGATGAGACAATGGTGCAAGGATGAGGGTTTTGGATTTGTTAGGAACTGGGGAATATTCTGGGGAAAGGGGGGGCTCTTCCGAAGGGATGGGCGTCACCTTAATCAGGATGGGACCAGACTGTTGGCATTAACCTTTAAAAAAGAGATAGAGAAGCTTTTAAACTAGAAAATAGGGGAAAGCCGACAGTCACCCAGGAGTGCATGGTTCGGACGAAGGTATCCTTGAAGGATACTACCAAAAGCAGTGAGGTTCCAAAAGGGAGTATAGTAGCCCAAATGCCCTTGAGTAAGGAGCAGACAGAGCATAAAGATTCCAAATTACCCCTGCCTACCAATAGCCAGATTAATATGAATAAAATACAGTCTCTAAAATGCTTGTATGCCAATGCTAGAAGTCTAAACAATAAGATGGGAGAGTTAGAATATATAGCACTAAATGAGAGGTTAGATATGATTGCACTCTCAGAGACATGGTGGAAGGAGGATAACCAGTGGGACACTGTGATACCTGGATACAAACTATATCGTAATGATAGAGCTGATCAAATTGGTGGAGGGGTTGCGCTCTATGTTAGAGAGGGCATTGAGTCAGAAAGGATTAAAGTTTTGCAGGGAACAAAATTTGCTGTGGAATCTCTATGGATTGAAATTCCATTTATGAAGGGGAAGGTGATGGCAGTGGGAGTATACTATCGACCACCTGGCCAGAATGAACAAATGGATGATGAAATGCTCAAAGAAATCAAGGAAGCTAACAAAAGTCACAACAGAGTAGTAATAATGGGTGATTTCAATTACCCCGGTATCGACTGGGTCAGTGTCACAGCAGGACAAGCTAAAGAGATAAAGTTTCTAGATGGAATAAATGACTGCTTCTTGGAGCAGCTGGTTCATGAACCGACCAGAGGGGAAGCCATACTGGACCTAGTCCTTAGTGGAACGCCAGATCTGGTGCAAGAAATAAGGGTGTTGGGACCACTTGGCAATAGTGATCATAGTATGATCATGTTTGATTTAATTAGTGGAGGACAGATAGTAAAGGCATCCACAGTACTACCTTTTAACTTTCAAAAGGGAGACTATGATAGAATGAGGAATATAGTTAGGAAAAAACTAAAAGGAGTGGTTCCAAAGGTTAAAGACTTACAGCAAACTTGGGTGTTATTTAAAAATACTATCCTCGAAGCCCAGACCAGCTGTATTCCACGCATTAAGAAAAGTGGAAGAAAGTCCAAAAAACTGCCAGCATGGTTTAAAGGTGAGGTCAGAGAGGCTGTTGCTGCCAAAAAAGCATCTTTGAGGAAATGGAAAAAAGAGCCAAATGCCGAAAACTGGAAATAGCACAAGCACTGGCAAGTTAAATGCAAAGCATTGATAAGGCAGGCAAAGCGGGAATTTGAGAAGAAACTTGCTACGGAAGCAAAAACACGAAATAAAGACTTTTTCAAGTACATTCGTAGCAAAAGGCCTGTGAGAGAGTCAATTGGACCATTAGATGATAGAGGGGTAAAAAGGGCAGTAAGAGGAAACAAGGCTATAGCAGAGAGACTGAATGAATTCTTTGCTTCGGTCTTTACTGAGGAAGATGTAGGGATGTTACCCAAGACTGAAGTGGTATTTAAAGGTGATACTGCAGAGGAATTGAGAGAAATATCACTACACCGGGAAGATATATTACAACTATTTGATAAACTGAATAGTAGCAAATCACCTGGACCGGATGGTATACATCCCAGAGTGTTGAAAGAACTGAAATATGAGATTGCAGACCTGCTATTGGTAATCTGTGAACTTTCATTAAAATCATCTGTAATACCTGAAGATTGGAGGGTCACCAACGTAACACCAATTTTTAAAAAGGGTTCCAGGGGTGACCCAGGAAATTACAGACCGGTGAGCCTGACGTCAGTACCAGGGAAAATGGTAGAAACCATCATAAAGAACAAAATTACACAGCATGTAGATAGTCATGGCCTAATGGGAGACAGCCAACATGGCTTTAGACAAGGAATATCTTGTCTTACTAATCTGATATGTTTTTTTGAAGATGTGCATAAACAGGTAGACAAAGGTGAGTTGGTTGATATAGTGTATCTGGACTTTCAGAAAGCTTTTGACAAAGTCCCCCATCAGAGACTTTTGGCGAAGCTAAAAAGTCATGGGATAGGAGGCAGTGTACTATTGTGGATCGGGAACTGGTTAAAAGATAGAAAGCAGAGGGTAGGGCTAAATGGCCAATATTCCCAATGGAAAAAGGTGAATAGTGGAGTACCCCAGGGATCTGTACTGGGTCCGCTGCTTTTTGACATATTCATAAATGACCTGGAAAAGGGAATAACTAGTGAGATTATCAAATTTGCAGATGACACAAAACCGTTTAAAGTTGTTAAAACCCAAGAGGATTGTGGAAAACTGCAGGAGGATCTGGATAAATTGGAAGACTGGGCATCCAAATGGCAGATGAAATTTAATGTGGACAAGTGCAAAGTTATGCACTTAGGAAAGAACAACCCACACTATAGTTACACGATGCAAGGCTCCACATTAGAAACCACCACCCAGGAAAAAGATGTAGGAGTCATTGTGGATAACATGTTAAAACCCTCCGCCCAGTGTGCAGCGACGGCCAAGAAAGCAAATAGAATGCTAGGTATCATAAGGAAAGGGATGGAGAACAAAACAAAGGATATTATAATGCCTCTGTATCGCTCCATGGTACGACCGCACCTTGAATATTGTGTGCAATTCTGGTCACCGTATCTTAAAAAGGACATAGCGTTATTAGAAAAAGTACAGAGAAGAGCCACCAAATTGGTGAAGGGGATGGAAGGCTACTCCTATGAAGAGAGGCTAAGAAGGTTAGGGCTCTTTTGCCTGGAGAGGAGACGGCTGAGGGGAGATATGATAGAGGTCTATAAATTAATGAATGGAGTGGAACGGATAAACATGGATCAATTGTTTACGCTATCAGAGTATAGAAAGACTAGGGGACATGTAATGAAGCTACAGGGTAAACTATTTAAGACAAATAAGAGAAAATATTTTTTCACTCAACGTGTAATCAAACTCTGGAATCTGTTACCGGAGGATGTAGTAAGGGCTGTTAGTATAGCTGGGTTTAAAAAAGGTTTGGACAAGTTCCTGGAGGAAAGGTTCATAAACCACTATTAAAAAGGGACCCAGGATATCAATGCTTGACCCAGTACAAGCATTGTGGAACCTGTGTCTTTGGGGATATTGCTAGGTACGTATAGCCTAGATTGGCCACTGTTGGAAACAGGATACTGGGCTTGATGGACCTCGGTCTGACCCAGTATGGCATGTCTTATGTTCTTATGTTCTTATGTTCCACAACAGCAGGGCGAGCATGTCAGAATGGGCAACTGGACAGATGCTGGAAAAGGGGACACAGAGTGCCAGCTGGGCCACAATGCAGACTAGGGTGATACCTAGCTGGCCCATAGGAATGCTGAAATAGTAGAGCAACCAGACAACAACTGCTGAGGGCCCAACATGGGCATGAGTGTGCTCCCCACAGTGTCACAGGGGCTAGTACCCAGCAGGTACCCCCAAGGGCACGGAACATTGGCATGCAGTGCTGGGGGGAAGCGTGGACAGCTATGCAGGCACCCCAACCCCAGAACCCGTACCATAGGCAACCGCCTAACCACACACTGGATGGCCTGAGACTTCACACCACCAGCACCACCAGCAGAAGGGCATGTCAGCATTGGGGCGGAGGGGTACTGGTGGTGGAAGGGGCAGTGGCTGCTGCCCACAGCAGACCGTGGCCTAGCCCTGTTCAGGTGGGTGTCGTGCACTGCAACGGACAGGCTCTGTCTGACAAACAGCCATGGTATCTCCAGGGACTGCACTGTCTCTGTGGCCACAGTGTGGTGCAGTACACACAGACAGTGTGTTCAGGAGCAGAAGGTCACAGGTTTAAATCCCAGCTGTGGCTCCTGCAAACCCAATCCCCATATTTTACCCACTACTAAACCGTGGTAGTAAAGACGAACCTTTATTGCAGAGAACATAAGCATTTGTCAAACGCCCATATTTTACCCTACAGAGCAAAGACACCATAAACATGCGCATTACCTAGAGCAGAGTCCCCCAAATGCAGTCCTGGAGGGCCACAAATCATTCAGGTTTTATGCTGTATCTAATAAAGATGCCTGTGCTGCATTTCCATGCGCCGCCCCCATGGTATGCAGATGCATTCATGCATATTCATTAGGGACAGCATGAAAACCCGAACAGTGTTTGGCCCACCAGGACTGGAGTTGGGAACCTCTGCCCTAGAGCAGTGGCCAACAGGAGCAGAAACACCCGCACCCACAGGCTCCACTATCCAAAGCATCATGGAGAGGCAGGATGTCGGGCCTTGTGTGCATCTCCCAATACTAGCACTTGCATACCTTAGCAATGCCACCCTAAACCCGGGGATACGGTACACATATATCAAAAGGTTGCTATGATTACTAGCGGATAGCAATTCCTAAGTTAAGCACAATCTGCTCATTGAGCTGTATCATACCAACCTCTCTGATGTCTGTGGAGTGTGGTTCATGTCCGGTGTCTGACAGTGTTTACCACCCCGGGGAGTGACCCCAACAGTATTGCGTAGCATAGCCATGCCTGCACTGTGCCCAGGACTGGTGTGGTGGCCAGGGCTGCCAAAAGCCTCTATATTTGCACAATGCTGGAATAGGTGTGGGAGTGTGTGTCTGTCCATCCAGTGTGTGGTGGTTGCGAACACCTTACTCAGCCCACACTGTTTGCACTGTGTCCGGTGTTAGCTTGCCTATGTGCATAATGAGGAGCATGGTATTGTGGGTATAGCCCGGACAGGGCGGCCTAGGCAGGATGCATCAGCACAGGGCATAGGGCAATGGCTGGGACATTGTAGTGGCCGGCCACCACCTGCACGGACAGGGTGGCCACAGCATGTCCTGATGGGAGGTCACTGTCACCCTGACTGAGCAGTGACCATGGCATGGCTAGGTTCCCCCATAGTGCTATATAGTATTCCTATCAAGTGATATATATGGGTTTCGTTTTCTGGGGCCCAATCACTGACCTATCTGCTTGGTGGGTGTACTGACATCCCAGTTTTGGGTGCACTCATTTCCTCCAGTAATATGCACTATGGACTAGCTAGCAGACTGTTTGCAGTTAGTATGTGTATGGCTGGAACACCTTGCAGGGTGCAGCGGCTGGAGACTCACTGTGCTCACTGCTGGAGAATGTCAGATGGTGATGGTGGTGGTGGTGGGGGTGGGGGTGGGGGGCAGCTGAGCATTTCCAGCCCTACTGTCTGTCTGCTATTGCCTTATGGATGTGTACAGGACTGCATGGACTGTCCTCTAGGTTGTCTGTACCCCAGCCAGACTGAGGTTGATGGTCCCCTCTACTGCCACCATTGCAGGGATGTAGAATGTGTATCTGTTGGTGGGAGATCCTGAGCTCCAGAGGTCGGGTTGGGTGGTACTACATAATCTGCCTATGGGTCCAAACAGCCTCTCCCCCCCCCCCCCGGTCACATAAAGTGCCACACAAGGTGCCTTATAAGGTGCTTCATAAAGCGCCCTAGAAGGTGCCTTATAAGGCGTCCTATAGCGGACATTATAGGGTGGCTCAGTGGACAGGGCACTCTATAATGTGTCCCATGGAGTGTCTAAAAGGGTGCCTTAAAAGGCACCCTAGGGTACGGCACTGTGAGGGTGTGTTTGCTGGCAACACTAATGTAGACCAAAGAATAAAATGCTGCACACAGCACTGCCTAAATGTAAAGGGTAATGCCTCAGACAGCCTTATAGACTTGGCACACTGGGGGAATCAAACTCATGATCCCTGTACCATCAGTCTGTGTATCAACCATTGTGTTACACCTCTGCTGCTGTGCATGCATGGCAACGCGCCTACATAAAACTAACGTGTGTTAGCCTGGCATGGCTCCCTCAATGGTGCAATAATGTGTACGGCGCTAACACGCAATTGCCATGTTTAGACCATAGGACCCATTATTTTTATTGCATCCTGCACATTATGGCTGGCCTGACATTAACACGGTGTACTACACATACCCCCTTGTTTAACAGTTTATGTAGTCATTGTTATGTGAAAAGGCATAGCACACAGGTTGCGACAATGCCCTCATAGCTAGGGGTGATGAGTTTGAGTGTTTGAGACCCCAGTGTGCCAACACGAAGATAAATGCATCATAATTAAACTGTGTTCAGACACATTGCTGGAATGTGTGTTGGCAGCCTCTATCTTTATTATATACTGATTGTGCCATCAGTTCCTGTATACCAGCCATGGAACAAGCATATTGCTAGCGCGGCACACTGAGGCGTGTGTGCGTGAGCAAGGCAGTGCAGAAAATGGCTACCCGCTCCAGGAAGCCAGCTTTTAGCAGGCAGTATCTGAGCCACCTTGCAAGGCTTATCTGCACTAGGCAGAGCAAGCTATTTCCGGGCTCCTTGAGGCGTCAGGACCTGGCACGTGTGCGTAGGGCCTGGGACCGCATCACCAGACGCTATAACCGTCTGGAAGAATACCCACATGAGGTAAGTGTGTGGGGGCAGGTCAATATATGTATATACATATCCATTGTGTATTATAGGTGTGCATGCTGCTGTGTGTAGCCATTCCTACCAATGTATGTTTATTAGTTACACCCACGTGATATACCGCCTAGATATCATATCAAAGTGGCTTGCCCCATCCCCAGGAGGCTAAGGACATGATTACACAGCTGAAGATGCCATCCTGGTGTCATGGCAGCTGCTGTTGTTGATGTGTTAAAAGAAACCTTAACCCAAAGATCTGCCTAAAGAGGTTTGGGAAAGATCATGCTAACATGGTAGTTTCTAAGGTTGCAGGGTCACACATCTGCCCTGCCCCAAGGGGTCCTGAGACGTGATCCAAATGCTCACTCACTCACCCTGGTAACATGGCTGTGAGAGGGGTTTCAGTTTAAAACATCCTCCCTATCCCCAGGAGTCCCGAGAGCCCATCAAAGTGGGTTCCCAGTCACTCTGGTGATATGGGTGTGTGTGACTATGCAGTTTAAAACATCCCCCTTATCCCCAGGAGTCCTGGGAGCCCATCAAAGTGGGTTCCCAGTCACCCTGGTGATATGGGTGGGTGTGCCTATGCAGTTTAAAACATCCCCCCTATCCCCAGGAGTCCTGAGAGCCCATCAAAGTGGGTTCTCACTCATCCTGGTGATAAGGTTGTTTGTGCCTTTGCAGTGTAAAACATCCTCCCTATCACCAGGAGTCCCAAGAGCCCATCAAAGTGGGTTCCCAGTCACCCTGGTGATATGGGTGTGTGTGCCTATGCAGTTTAAAACATCCCCCCTATCCCCAGGAGTCCTGGGAGCCCATCAAAGTGGGTTCCCAGTCACCCTGGTGACATGGATGGGTATGCCTATGCAGTTTAAAACACCCCCCCTATCCCCAGGAGTCCCGTGAGCCCATCAAAGTGGGTTCTCAGTCACCCTGGTGATATGGGTGTGTGTGCCTATGCAATTTAAAACATCCCCCCTATCCCCAGGAGTCCTGGGAGCCCATCAAAGTGGGTTCTCAGTCACCCTGGTGATATGGGGGTGTGTGTCTTTGCAGTTTAAAACATCCCCCCTATCCCCAGGAGTCACCCTGGTGATAAGGTTGTTTGTGCCTTTGCAGTTTAAAACATCAGGCCCACCACCAGGAGTCCTGAGAGCCCATCAAAGTGGGTTCCCAGTCACCCTGGTGATATGGTTTATGCTGCTGTTGATGTTTTCTAATTCCCTCTACCCCTAGGAGTCCTGAGACCTGCTGAAAGTGTCCTGTCAGTCACCATGGTGATATGGTGTATGTGGCTGATGATGTGTGCTAAGGTACCCTACCCCCAGGAGGCCTGAGACCTGAGTGCAAAGGTGGGTATGGCAGCTAGATATTGTGTTAGGTGATGCCGGGTTGGGACACACAGTGGCCTTATTCCCTGGAGGCCCAGACCCCAGTGCACATGTCTGTTATGGCTCATGATTGTATGGTAGGTGCAGCTGGGTATGTGCTGTAAACCCTCACACCCCCAGGACCTGTGAGACCTGCTTACAAAGGTCTGAGACAAATCCATATATCTATGATGTGTATGCAGTTTCAGGTCATACATCTGACCAATCCCCAGGAGCCCCATAAATGATGGCAGAGAAACATCATAGATGCTGGTGTGAGGGTACAACACCTCACACTGCCCACACCACAGATATCAAAACGTAGCGGCCCAAAACTGTCCCATAACCATCACCGTTCAACATCCAAGTAGATATATATCAATGTTCCTTATATGGTGTTAATCACACAATACTGCACATACGATCTCAGTAACCATGGGCCTACAAAACGCATACAACAGACTAAACTGTCATAATGCACAAGCCCTTATAACATCACTGCCCTTCCGTACAGACCCTGACAAGCCCCCAAATCTCAATCCCTGAGACAGCACTTAACTGTCAGAAACATGCTTTGTGTCTCAAAGGGTGGCCGTCCTATTAACCCCTCCCCGATGCCACAACCCACAGCTGAAAGGCGTTCTGCATGCATCCTCGGACCATCAGGGGAAGAGGACCTGTCCAACAAAACATATAACCAACAGGAAATATACAAGCAATGAGGAACAACAGCACAAGCCAGCTCACCCAGCTCAGACCCCACACTCACCCCCATTCAAAGTTAGTGAGGAAAACAGACAGTGGATTGTGGACATCATGTTGGTTATATGTTGTGAACACACATTTACAGACCCACAGCCACACATGCAGGTGGAGGGGGTTATTAGATGCACATATAGGCTATCCATGCTTTGCCATTATCACTTTCAGACAGTGGGATGACATGCAGCCATCAAGGTCAGGTCACAAGCAGACATCAGGTTGTGGTTTAGCGGACATAATGCAGACATTGCGATATATGTTTTGCAACTCATCAGCACACAGCTGTTAATGCTAGACAAGGTATGAGATATACACACCAGGAAATGTGTTTGGACAGAGGATACCGGAGGTGCCCCTGCATATTTCCGTGTGTTACAGCAATTGACAGTGGGGTAGCAGGTGACATTGGGACACCAGTACACACAGTGAAGGGGCATTGGGAGAAATATGGGGGACCCATGATAATACTGCAGCCTTGGAGTGAGGCAGGAACATGGTAGGGAGCAAACACTTCTGTTCACCAGTGTGTACGACAACAGAGAGGTGAGGGAGGGGACAGACAAAGTACGGACCCCTGTAGTTTGTCAATACAACCAATACAAGCATTGTGGAACCTGTGTCCCTTGGGGAAACTGCTAGGTACATATGACCTAGATTGGCCACTGTTGGAAACAGAATACTGGGCTTGATGGACCTTGGTCTGACCCAGTATGGCATATCTTATGTTCTTATGTTCTTATGTCAAAGACATGTCATTGATGCCTCTCACATGGGAGAGATGTGTACAGTGTGGTGGTGAACAGTCAGTCTGTAAAGGATGTTGGGGGGTCTGCAAGCTGGGGACAGGAAGGTGACATGTGTGTTGCACAGCTAGAACATGACATATGTATGTTTCCCTTGTGTTTCCCAATGCACAGGACATACTTGGTGAAGCTCCTGGTGCTGTGGTGCATTAGCAGGTGACTGTATGTCAGCCAACATGCTGTGGTCTGGGGTAGGTGGACCTACAGCTACATTGTCTGTGTCAGCAGTCAGGGGTAATACATGTCCTCAGTGATCTGTCATATTGTCCAGATGTTGTGGTTTACCTCTTTTCCCTGCACCTCCATAACCCATATCTTGCTGTTGGCACACATCTCCCCATGTGTTCATGTGCAGTATGTCTTCTGCAACACTGTCTCTGGGACATGTCCAACAGAGCTGCATGTGTGTGGAGGTCCTAGGTATTTTGGTTGTGGCCTACACGTGCACCCTTCTCCGACATTGTACCATCAGCCAACATCAGGGTATCATTGCATTTCACAGGGCCTTTATCTCTACAAATCTCTACTTGTGCACATACAAGCCATATGCTACTGCTGGCATGCACACCTTAGCATGCTGTGTATGTGTGGGGGTTTTTGGGTTGGCTGTGTGATGATACAGTGTTCAGGCTTTTTACATTATCATGTGGTGTGAGGGGTCTGTACACCTGGGGGGAGGTAGGGACTGTGCTATCTCTACCTTACTGCTGTTTACCGTGTGACCATTGTGGACATGTGTTGTGTGTTGGGAGCAGAACTGTGTCTTGTGTTCTGACATACCACTGTTGACCTGCTTTTTTGTATCACAGATATCGCCATAATGTGGACATGCATCAACAGTGGCATGACATGGTGATTCTATATATTTCGCTGACATTGTCTCCCTTCACTGTGACCTGTTATGGCCTTTGAGTGGCTCAGGGGATCCGAGTCATACACTTGATGCAAGCACAAGGTAGTTTGCACCTTTGTTCTTTTGGGAATGACATCAGCCTTTACATGTTAATGATTTACTGTTTGTCTCATATACATTTTGTGTTGGCTCTCTGTTCAAGAACACTGATGCACATAGGATGGAGCTGTGAAATGCCTGTGTAACATGGGCATGGACAGGACCATATCCATGTGACACCAGTGTCTATGGTTTCAATTCAAAATGTCCCCAACATGCAATGTGTTTTGTGTTGTGATCATGTCATGTTTGCCTGTGTGTCCCTTTATTATGTGTTTCTTAATGTTTGACTCTCTGCAATTTGTGCTGATGTTGCAAGGCGCATACCAATACAATATTTATTCTCTTCTGACACAGGGCAGAGAACAAACCAGACACATCTATTACAGTGCATCTGGCATCACCATCACCCACCTGTTGGGGACACAACACCATGGAACTTTCCCTGGAAAATGGTGCCATAGGATGTTTGACCTCTGCGAGTGGGACACATGCCTAGGATGGACAGTATTATTTTTGGATTTCTACTTTGGCCATGACAGACATATCCAAGACACTGCTGCTGCCATGCTCTGGCTGGGAGTCATGCTCATCGAAGGAGACACACAGGACCTTTCATGTACTGTGGCATATTGGGATATGACACTTGACTATGCATGCCCAGGGTTGCAAGGATAGTCTTCACCTGACATGTTGGATTGCATATACGCTTTGGACTTTGCACACTGTGTACTGGTCCCCACGTGTGCAGCAGGGACTGACATTGTCACTGTATGTTGTACATTCCTCCACAGTTGTGGTGTTGTTGTGTTTTGGCCATGTATGTGACATGGAACACAGGATACGCTCATCTGTTTGTTTCAACACAAGCATACAGCCATGCGTGTGGCATAGGGGGAGCGATGGAGAGGTCCTGTTGTCTATGTCCACCTACTCTCCACCTGGACATGATACAGGTTTTGCCACAACACCGCTTTAATGCACACCAGCATCCTGGATTGATGTTTTCAATCACCAAGGGTGTTTCCGTGCATGTGTGGCATCACTATATCATGTTGAAATGTCGATGGTGCATGTGCATATGACTGACTATGTTGGGAAAACACAGCACATGGCAATATGGCTTTTGTGTGGTTTACTGTAACATGTTTGCCCTTAATTTCCATCTCTATATACTGTTTCTTGTGTTTGTTTACTGTAGAGACGTGATGCTCTGCATTGATTTACAAACCTTGCATTGCATGTCTGCACAGTCCTATTTATCCCCTGAGGTAACAACACTCACATTGCTCGTTATATTTGGAGTGTCGCAGTGTGAGTGTCCGTTGTCTTCCTTCAATTGTGCATTCCATGTACCGTGATATATGTGTACAGACACTGTCTACACACCAACCAGTGCAGGGGGACCTCCTGCATGGTGTTATCTCTGCATGTTTCTGCAGGTAGTTTTCATTTGAATTCTGTCTGTGTTCATGTGCCTCTGCTACCTGTTAGCATATTCTCATTGTGCATTTGATGATTGTTTAGGGTTACATTGTTGCAGCTTGGATTCCTATATCAGGCTTTATGTGAGAGCTGAAACATTACTTTCAATATGTGTTTTTAAAGTTACAACGTTTTAACAACATATGCTGTTTTCATTTGTGTGCCTCCTGTGTTGTCAGATAGATATGTTTTAGGGAACAGATCATGATTGATGTGTGTTGGTCCCTCATCATGCACCGCCTATTGTCTACATGCACTCATATGTGAGTAACACATTTGAGGCATGCAGCAGCATGTGGGGGGGTGGGGGCCTAATGCATAGTGCATACCATGCACCTGATGCACATTATGTCTCCTGCTCTTCATTTGTAGATGGGCCAGTGACCTTTCTGTAGGATGTGGGTTGCTGCCCTGCTAAATGTGTTTCCGTCTTTCACCTGGGATCCACTCACCTTGATATTATGATGGCACTATCTACACTATCTGTGAAGATGAACCCAAATAAAAATAAAATGTGCTTGACATACATTTGTCTCTGCTGCTGCTTGTTCATGGTGACAAACATGCAATACAATGTGTGCCTTTGAGTCAGTCCTGACTCCTTGTGACCCAGAGACTCCAGGTTTTTTTTGGCAGTGTCACTGGAAGTAGATTGCCAGGCCTTTCTTCCAAGGTAATGGAGGGTTTTGTGACTTGCCCAAGGCCACATGGAGTGCTAGTGGGAATTGAATCCTGGTTGCTTGGTGACCAAGACAGTTTTCTAACCACTAGGCTACTCCTCCACTCTTTGATCACATCGACACTTGTATCTACTGATTTGCTGGTCATGTACATGTCCCACCTGTGCTCACATCCTTGTATGGTGGCAGCTGTGAATCTGCCAGCCATTTGCCACATCACTGGGTATTACAGGTTCCCATACACACCCTCCCTTTGGGGTACTATTTTTGCATTGTGCTCAGTGTGCTCATTGTGGTTGTTTGGGGTAGTGGTTGCAGGCATGTGTTATAACGCTGTAGGTTGCAGGTTTGATCCCCACATGTGGTTTATTTTTTTCTTTTCTGTTGTGCTAACATGACCATTAGGTACCAGCAGGTTCATCACCTCTACACACACCCTTCCCTCTCTTCACGGTACACCAAGGTGTGCCCTCTGTGCTGCCTAGCCATCACATATTAGCTGTTACATAGGTCTCTTTCTTTATGGTGTTTACATGGCAGTCCGCTTGGGGGTTTGGTATTGCTGTGGTTCAGCTGGTGTGTGGTACACCTGTTTGCATGTTCAATTATCTCATGTCCTGTTCCAGATTTTGCACCAGCTCCACAGAGCATCCTCTGCTGCCCTTGGGGTTTAGGTTCTTTCCTCTTTTGCATGCTGTATGCACTGCATAACATTTCATTGTGTGTGTGCATGTAGTTCTATGTGGCTCTGGTCCCAATTACAGACTGTGATCTGATCTGTACACAGCAGATATGCATGTGCATTTGGTCATGGTTACTGTTGGGGGTTTGCCTGTCCTGACAGCCAGCAGGCATCTTGTGTGATGCCCTGCACTATTTTTGTATGCAGCCTTTGCTAATGAGCTCACATTGGTGGTGTGGCCTACTGGTTTGTGCATTGCCATTTGTAGTACTGGTCATAGGTTTGATTCCTCTCTGTTCTCTTTCATTTGTATGCCTGTCCTGCAGAACTACTCTTCATTCCTGTGACAGTCATATCTGTGCAGATCTGTGTTGTGAGCACATTGTACCCTCATCACAGTTGTGAACCATCCTTCTGTCCATCTACGTGTGTCTGGCAGCTGTGTGCCATCCTACCCTGATGTGCATGCTGCTACCCCAGGTTCTGCACTCCTACACATTCCTGCATTGCAGCTCTCCCTGGTTACCTCTCCTGTGTGTGCTCTGCATAGCACTGCTACTCCACTGTCATCCTGACATTCCACCTATCCTGCCACTTCTGCCTCCTCTGCTGCACACATCTTCCCATCCTCTGCCACACACTGTCATTATTGCATGGTACATTACCATCGCTCTGTGCATAGCTATAGCTGCCCCCAATATGTTTGTCCATTTTTCTAGCTGCCACATGAGCTGGAGGCTGATTTGTGTGGTCCATCAGCTCTGATCTAGGTCCTTCCATTACTTATGCATTGTCTTTCCTTGCTGCTCTGTGCAGTGTTTGGGTTACATGTGTGTTTGCCACATACATCTCTTGCCCTTCAAATTGGGGGACGTTACTGCTCTTGGCAAACATTTTTGGGTCCACCTATACATCCTTGGGGCATCTTACGCCACACCTTCGATTCAGGCAGCTTATGGGGTGCCTACTATGGTGCCTTGGGAGTTGGCAACCTTTCAACATGGCCTCTGGGGCACATTATAACCCACCTTCGCTGACGTGGTTGTTTAGCATGTGCTTTCTGGTGCACCCTAAAAGGTGCATTAATTTATGGCACTAGGGTGCAGTTATTTTTAGATGGCAGCACAGATTGTTGTACAGTTGCAAGCAGAAAAAGGAATTACCTTTGCCAACCTTATTCATTAGGTGCACTGGGGACTTGAACTCATGACCCCTGCACCATCTGTTAGTGCATTAACCATTGTGCTACACTGCTGTACCTGTTTGCATGTCAGTGCACCTACTTAAGATTTTTATGCGTTAACATGTGCAGTGCTACCATCAAAAACAGTGCTGTAACCTTGCGGTGCCTCATAGGGCAACTTATAAAGCGCCCTATAAGGCTCCCTATAGGCAACATTCTAGGGTGCCTTGGCGGACAGTGCACTTTATAATATGCCCTCTGGAGTGCCTTATAGGGTGCCTTATGTGGCACCTTATGTTACGGCACTTTGAGGGTGTGTTTGCTGGCAGCACAGATTTAAATTAAAAAGGTATTATTATTCATCAGGCCCACTCAGGAATCAAACTTATGACCCCTGTACCATCAGTCAGTGTATTAACCATTGTGCTACACCACTGTTCCTGTTTGCATGTCAGCGCATCTACTTAAGATTTGCATGCGTTAACATGCGCAGTGCTGCCATCACAAACAGTGCTGTAATCTTGCAGTGCCTCATAGGGCACCCTATAAAGCGCCCTATAAGGCGCCCTATAGGCAACATTCTAGGGTGCCTTGGTGGACAGTGCACTTAATAATATGCCCTCTGGAGTGCCTTATAGGGCGCCTTATGCAGAACCTTATGTTACGGCTAACACGCTCAGCGCACATTATCGCGCGATAACATGTGCTTGCTATGTTTAGACCGGAAAGCCCACTCCTTTTATGGCATCCTGCACACTAACGCTGGGCGCAAGTTAAGACGGTTTAGTAAACATACCCCACAGTATATATACTGTTTATTGCAGAGTTGTTGTACTTACTATAAGAGTGACCAATAAAATGGACTAAAGAAAAGAAGAAAGGTGTCATTAATTCTTATGGTTTTTTTGATGTGCTTACAGAACTTACAGTGGCATTTTAGAAGGGCGTCCAGGGCAGAATGTGCAGAACACTGCCAGGGATGTCTATGTTTCGGTCTGATTTGGACACCCGAGCCGGCATCCATATAAATGTTACCACTTTGAGATCATGAGGTAGGGATGTTCATTTCAAGGAAGGTTGCATATGGTGATGTCCAGTGGTATGAAAAAAGGAAAACATGAGCCCCTATTCCCTGGCAGCGTTTGTTGTCAAATTATAAAAGAAAAGGGATACGAGTGTACTTCCTCCACACCCTCCACATGCTTGCTTGACAAAAAGAACACCTTTCAGAAGCCTATTCATTCTTGGAACAGATATAACCTTTGACACAGCTTGGGATGTCCAGGGTGTTTCTAAAATTGGGTGAGGACGCTCAGGTTCTTGGGAATGCTCTGGCCATGCCTCCACCATACCACCATTCCAGTATGAATGTCCTCTCGCTGGGGACGTCCACAGACCCGGATTCTAAAATGGCTCTGGGGATGTCTCTGTTCTTTGGAGGTCTCTGCCCATTTTTAGATGTCCAAAGCATGAATAGAGCATCCAAAATTACCACCAAAATGTTAATAAATAGTACTGTATAACAAAACTTTATGTTAAGAGTAGACTCCCTATATTTGGTTCTCAATAAAAGGTAATGAAATTAAAATAACATCTGTGAATGCTAAAAAAACATAAATGCCCTTACTAAAATAAAAAAAAATCTGAAGTTGGGTCTGTGGACCTCCCCATCACTACTATGTCCCCATATGAATAGGAGCATGGTCAAAACATGGTCGGGGCATTCCCCAGGACTTGGACATCCCTGCCTGATCTCAGAAATGTCCTGGATATCCATAGTTATGCCTAAGGTTATACCTGCTCCAGGCATGAACAGGCATTGGAAAAGTGCTCATCTTGTCAAGCAAGTGTCTGGAGGGTCTGGAGAAGGAGCTACACTAATACCCCCTTTATTTTACAATATGTTATAGAACACTAATAGTGAATGAGGGCTCATATTTTCGTTTTGCTATGCCACTGGATGTCCCCTTATCCTAGCTTGCAAGAGATGGTTGTCCCTGCCCCACACTTTCCTAATGGGGATGCCTATGTGGCTGCTGTGTTCCTAAAATTGGCTAGAGACATAGACGTCCCTGGCATTTTTCTGCATGTTGCACCCTGGATGTCCCCAATTTGACTTAGACGTCCTTTCTAAAATTTTACTTCTCACTTTCAGAAAATTAGCAATGCAAAGAAACAAAAAGGGTCGATTTCCTCTTTTCACACCTAATACTGATGTTCAGATCAAGGATTTCTAAAAAGAGGTTACAATATACAAAGACCAGAAATATGATCTGACCTTCTACCATGTTTGTCAATAAAAGATGAATTTAAGAAAGATGTCCATGTGAGTGACTTGTAGGCAAAATGGAAACGTAACTGCAGTCGTTTAATGACTTAACATAGAGCTTGTGTAAAGACAAATTGAGATAGTATGTGGAGATCGGAATTGAGACATTGAGGTTGAGATATACACAGTTTTAGTGGTATTAGAAAAGGCTTTGCCAAACTTGGAATCTTTTCTAAAATTCTTAAAAGGATGTGCAGAAGTGCATGTGTATTGCTGACTCAGAGAGCTGGAGAAGACATTTTATAAATTTATACATGGAAAAAATCAGCAGTACTAACTTGGCAACTTACAGTATGTGTATGTTGGTATTTTTTTAAAATTTACACATGTAAGTTGGTATTTTTACAGACCTATACTGTACATATAAATGTTGCCACTTAACTCTAATTTATTTTGATTTGTAGGGGAAAATAAACAACAGGGGGTTGAAGAGTATAGCCCTATTGATCCATCCCATAAAGGACTGGCCAAAACAAAGATTTTTAAAAAACGTATTGTGCATGCAAGGAACAGTTAAAATACCAATGGGGACAATTTTCATCATACATGTGCATTCCCTATATGAAATTGTGAATACATGTAGATTTTTGACCCACCCAGAACATGCCTTAACCATGTCCCCAACATGCCCCTTTGCAATTTCTGCATATATGGACATCTATATGTAAATGAGGCACTTTTTAAATTGCCATTTGCACATAGATGCCATTTACATGTGTACATGCCGGACCTCTCCTGTGGATATTATATAAAGCTTCTAAAATAACTGCCACATCAATTAGAGCACATTAAAATATTCTAACACTCATTCTTTTTATTAAAACAAATGGGCAAATTGAACCCAAAATTTGACTGACAAATCAGGAAAAAAGTCCCAATGACAAAAAATAAAACTGATATATTTTGCCCCGTGTATATCCTACCATAACAGAACAAAAAAATGGATGACCAGTAGCTCCATCAAAAAGGAGATAATCATCAGTCCTCTGTGTACAGATTTGTAAGCTCTTTATTGAATAACATGGTTACCTATATTTTTCAAATCTTTGCACATGAGAGACAATCAATAGGCTTATATGAAACTGTTTTATTATCTAAGAAGCAGTGGAGTAGAAAATGAAGCATTTTAACTGTATAAAGCACAATATGTTTTTTTTTTTTCTGAAGAGAATGGTTCATAACCTTTTTCTTTAGAGGGGCCAAACAAAGACTAACCAAAATATCATAGGCAGTACCACTTGGAACATCAATACTGGGAACAATCCATGAACACAAAGAGAGAGTAAAAGCAAGGTCCTTGAAAGCAACACCATTAAAGGCTAGATTTATTAAAGTGCGCAACTGTGTGCATGTGTTAGTGAGCATTTTTGCACATTATTTACCATGGGTTTTGTTTTAAGCAATGGGAGCTATTTACCAAAAGCATGTTAATGGCATTAGCGTGCACTAATACAGCAGTGCACTTTGGTTAAATCTAGCCTAAATCAGACTAGACTGTCCAAAGCAATGCCAGTGAAAGCATGTTTAGACTGTTGAGTGTACAGGCTACAGCAGAGAAGGTACAGGATGATACGATGGAGGCATTCAATACTTCATCAAGGCAATTTCTAAAGATATTCCAGGGGCATAAACTGCCTACCTTCCAGTGGTAAATTGTGTTCATTTGCAAACTACTTTGAATGTTGATTGTTCAGAGAGAATGGTGTATGAATTTTAAAATTAAAAAAATAAATAGAAATATCTGCACCATTTCATGGGGCAAGACAGCAGCATGGTTGGGGCAAAGAAGGATAAGTATATGTGGAGGCAGATTCAGGTCCCCGCACGTCTGGCCGCAGTGTCAGGCCAAAATCTGGACGTGCTGAGGATATACCAGATTCTTGCCCCATGGGGCCCGGACATACGTGCAATGGCAGAATCAGGGACATAGATGTCTGGCACACCCCGAGGAGATTGATGTATGGGGAGCTGCCCATCCCCAAGCCAGAATGCCACTACTGGGGCGAGGGAGCAGTGGTGTTCTAGCTCCATGGCAAAAAGCCATCTGCCAGATGGCTCAGAATACTATGGCCCTCATCAGTCCCTGCAGACCATGGCCGAGGCAGCATCAGAGGCTCAATGGCCCAAATCATGGCTGCAGGGGCCTGGGTGAGCCGACAGCATGGTGTGTGGGGGGCTGCGGTGCGCGATCGCTGATGCCCCCAGGATTTGTTCCACCTTTGGGGTAGAATACTCTGGACATCCTGAGGCCTGACCTGAATAGGCCCTTTATGTTCTGCCAGCTAGGCACTCCCATAAGAACATAAGAACATAAGATATGCCATACTGGGTAAGACCAAGGTCCATCAAGCCCAGTATCCTGTTTCCAACAGTGGCCAATCTAGGTCATATGTACAAGCAGTATCCCCAAAAGACACAGGTTCCACAATGCTTGTATTGGGTCAAGCATTGATATCCTGGGTCCCTTTTTAATAATGGTTTATGGACCTTTCCTCCGGGAACTTGTCCAAACCTTTTTTAAACACAGCTACACTAACAGCTCTTACTACATCCTCCGGTAACAAATTCCAGAGTTTGATTACACTTTGAGTGAAAAAATATTTGTCTTAAATAGTTTACCCCGTAGCTTCATTACATGTCCTCTAGTCTTTCTATATTCTGATAGCGTAAACAATCGATCTACATTTACCCATTCCACCCTATTCATTAATTTATAGATCTCTATCATATCTCCCCTCAGCCGTCTCTTTTCTAGGTAGAAGAGCCCTAACCTTTATAGCCTCTCTTCATAGGAGTAGCCTTCCATCCCCTTTACCATTTTGGTGGCTCTTCTCTGTACCTTTTCTAATAACGCTATATCCTTTTTAAGATACGGCGACCAGAATTGCACACAATATTCAAGGTAAGGTCCTACCATGGAACAATACAGAGGCATTATAATACCCTTTGTTTTATTTTCCATTCCTTTCCTTATGATATCTAGCATTCTATTTGCTTTCTTGGCTGCCGCTGCACACTGGGTGGAGGGTTTTAACATGTTATCCACGATGACTCCTAAATCTTTTTCCTGGGTGGTGGTTCCCAATGTGGAACCTTGCATTGTGTAACCATAGTGTGGTTTGTTCTTTCCTAGGTGCATAACTTTGCACTTGTCCATATTAAATTTCATCTGTCATTTGGATGCCCAGTCTTCCAATTTATCCAGATCCTCCTGCAGTTTTCCACAGTCCTCTTGGGTTTTAACAACTTTAAACAGTTTTGTGTCGTCTGCAAATTTGATAACCTCACTAGTTATTCCCTTTTCCAGGTCATTGATGAATATCTCAAAAAGTAATGGACCCAGTACAGATGTCTGGGGTACTCCACTATTCACCTTTCTCCATTGGGAAAATTGGCCATTTAGCCCTACCCTCTGCTTTCTATCTTTTAACCAGTTCCCGATCCTCAATAGTACACTGCCTCCTATCCCATGACTTTTTAGTTTTACCAAAAGTCTCTGATGAGGGACCTTGTCAAAGACTTTCTGAAAGTCCAGATACAATATATCAACCGACTCACCTTTGTCTACCTGTTTATTCACACCTTCAAAAAAATATATCAGATTAGTAAGACAAGATCTTCCTTGTCTAAAGCCATGTTGGCTGTCTCCCATTAGGCCATGACTATCTACATGCTGAGTAATTTTGTTCTTTATGATGGTTTCTACCATTTTCCCTGGTACTGACATCAGGCTCACCGGTCTGTAATTTCCCGGATCACCCCTTGAACCCTTTTTAAAAATTGGCGTTACATTGGCGATCCTCCAATCTTCAGGTATTACAGATGATTTTAATTAAAGTTCACAGATTACTAATAGCAGGTCTGCAATCTCATTTTTCAGTTCTTTCAACACTCTTGGATGTGTACCATCCAGTCCAGGTGATTTGCTACTATTCAGTTTATCAAATAGTTGTAATACATCTTCCCGGTGTAGCGATATTTCTCTCAATTCCTCTGCAGTATCACCTTTAAATACCACTTCAGTCTTGGGTAACATTCCTACATGTTCCTCAGTAAAGACCGAAGCAAAGAATTCATTCAGTCTCTCCGCTATAGCCTTGTCTCCTCTTACTGCCCCTTTTATCCCTCTATCATCTAATGGTCCAACTGACTCTCTCACAGGCCTTTTGCTACCAATGTACTTGAAAAAGTCTTTATTTCATGTTTTTGCTTCCGTAGCAAGTTCCTTCTCAAATTCTCGCTTTGCCTGCCTTATCAATGCTTTGCATTTAACTTGCCAGTGCTTGTGCTATTTCCAGTTTTCGGCATTTGGCTCTTTTTTCCATTTCCTCAAAGATGCTTTTTTGGCAGCAACAGCAGTTTTTTGGACTTTCTTCCACTTTTCTTAATGCGTGGAATACAGCTGGTCTGGGCTTCCAGGATAGTATTTTTAAACAACACCCAAGCTTGATGTAAGTCTTTAACCTTTGCAACCGCTCCTTTTAGTTTTTTCTTAACTATATTCCTCATTTTATAATAGTCGTCCTTTCTAAAGTTAAAAGGTAGTACTGTGGATTTCTTTACTATCCCTCCTCCACTAATTAACTCAAACACGATCATGCTATGATCACTATTGCCAAGTGGTCCCAACACCCTTATTTCTTGCACCAGATCTGGTGTTCCACTAAGGACTAGGTCCAGTATGGCTTCCCCTCTGTTTGGTTCATGAACCTGCTGCTCCAAGAAGCAGTCATTTATTTCATCTAGAAACTTTATCTCCCTGGTATGTCCTGCTGTGACACTGACCCAGTCGATACCGTGATAATTGGAATCCCCCATTATTACTACTCTGCTGTGACTTTTGTTGGCTTCCTTGATTTCTTTGAGCATTTCATCATCCATTTGTTCATTCTGGCCAGGCAGTCGATAGTACACCCCCACTGCCATCACCTTCCCCTTCATACATGGAATTTCAATCCATAGAGATTCTACATCAAATTTTGTTTCCTGCAAAACTTTAATCCTTTCTGACTCAATGCCCTCTCTAACATAGAGCACAACCCCTCCACCAATTTGATCAGTTCTATCATTACAATATAGTTTGTATCCAGGTATCACAGTGTCCCACTGGTTATCCTCCTTCCACCATGTCTCTGAGATTGCAATCATATCTAACCTCTCATGTAGTGCTATATATTCTAACTCTCCCATCTTATTGTTTAGACTTCTAGGATTTGCATACAAGCATTTTAAAGACTATTTTATTAATATTAATCTGGCTTTGGTAGGCATGGGCAATTTGGAATCTTTACCCTCTGTCTGCACCATACTCAAGGGCATTTGGGCTACTTTACTCTTTTTTGTAACCTCACAGCTTTTGGTAGTATCCTTCAAGGATACCTTCTTCTGAACCATGCACTCTTGGGCGACTGTCGGTTTTCCCCTATTTTCTAGTTTAAAAGCTTCTCTATCTCCTTTTTAAAGGTTAATGCCAGCAGTCTGGTTCCATCCTGGTTAAGGTGAAGCCCATCCCTTCGGAAGAGCCCCTCCTTTCACCAGAATGTTCCCCAGTTCCTAACAAATCCAAAACCCTCATCCTTGCACCATCCTCTCATCCACGCATTGAGACTCTGGAGATCTGCCTGCCTTTTGGGTCCTGCACGTGGAATGGGAAGCATTTTGGAGAACGTTACCCTGGAAGATCTGGATTTCAACTGCCTACCTAAAAGCTTAAATTTAGCCTCCAGAACTTCCCTGCCACATTTTCCTATGTCATTGGTACCAACATGTACCAAGACAGCAGACTCCTCCCCAGCACTATCTAAGATCTTATCCGCACCAGGCAGGCATGTTACCAGGCGATCCTCATGTCCACCAGCCACCCAGCTATCTACATGCCTAATTATTGAATCACCAACTATAACAGCTGTTCTAATCCTCCCCTCATGGGCACATGGCCCTGGAGAAACGTCCTCAGTGCAAGAGGGTTTTACATCTCCTGGAGGACAGGTCCTAGTTACAGGATCACGTCCTGCCACACCAGGGTGATGCTCTCCTGTCACGTTACCTCTCTCCTCCGTGGCAACAGGGATGCTGCCAGACTGGAGGTGGATCTTCAGGACTATATCCCTGTAGGTCTCCCCCGCTCCGCCCTGCTCAACCACAGCACTGCCCCCTCCCGCCACATCCAGTGCTCCCTGCATAAACGCTGTGTATGTGCGGGGAGTGCTGGTGGTGGAATAGGGCTGGGGAGATGAGCATGGGTTAGACATGTATCCCGAACATCCAAGGCTGCTATTAGCGGCTCGGAATGTCCACCATAAGGTTTTACAGTCTTAAGCATCCTAGTATTTGCTAAACTTAATCCTAAATCAGGCAACACAATTTTATGCCATTCAAGGCTGTGAAATGTCTTTCTTCTTCAACCTGCTCTATTCTCATAATTCTTTTTCTTTTCTTGTTCTTTCTTTTCCCTGATGCCTAAGTCACAAAAATGGCTAATTCTAAAGACTCCATAAGCGAAAAGGAAAGATGGTCCTTGAAGAGAGGAAAGCCGAGATTTAAAGCTTTATTTAAAGCTGTGATTAAAAAAAAATAAGACAGCAATCTCCTACTTTTTCATACTGAGTCCATTTTCTACACTCTCAATCATGGATTTCTCAAAGGACAAGATCAGACTGTACAGTATTGTAAAAAAAATTATTTAAAATCAAATTAGATATATTGTATAGGTAGGAGAGGGAATGTTCCCCTACGCTGTTAGAAGGTACATCTGCTGCTAAATGGCAATGAGGACCAGTGAAAGACATTGAGCAGGCATCTCCCATCCTGTGACACTAGGGGGCATGTTTACTAAACAGTCCTAATGTGCGGGGCCGCGGTAGTGTGCCTGTGCCATATAAGGAGTGGGCGGATCAGGCTGAAAAAATGAAAAAAACGACCGTACGTGTGCGCGCCACGCAAATGTGCGGGGCCCACATTAGCGCGTGGGAAGGCTAAGTGGGGTGCCGCTGGGTACATAGAGGAACAGAGCTGTAGCACAACGATGAAGACACGAACCAATGGTGCAGGGGCCACAGGTTCAACTCCCCATTGTGCTCTACAAAAAAGGCCAGCTGAGGCATCAACTTTAATGGTTAAAAGTGGTTGAGGAGGCAAAATAAGTTTGGGCAGCAGAAGGCGGCGCACTGTCATTTTGGGCGGCAGAAGGTGGCGCACTGTTAATTGTGGGCAGCAGAAGGCGGCGCACTGTTAATTGTGGGCAGCAGAAGTGGCGCGCTGATGCTCATGCACAGGAACAGAGCCACAGCACAATGGTTTGGACACTGACCAATGGTGCAGGGAGCAGGGGTTCAAATCCGTACAGTGCCCAGTAAACAAGGCTGGCTGAGGCATTATATATTATGGGGATGAGTGCTGTAGGGGGCAAGTTACATTTATTTTAGTACTCACGACTAGCAGACGCACACGCAAAGCGTGTTAACATAAGGCGGCCCATACGGCACATGTTACAGCTCACTGTCCGCCAAGGCACCCTAGAATGTCCCCTATAGGGCACCATATATGTTGCGGCACAGGGTAAGGTATAGTGCACCTTATATGGACGACAACCATAAGGTGGCCAATAGGGCGCCCAATAAAGCACCCGCAGAGGCACCCCATGGGTACAGTACGCTGAGGGTGTTATTGCTGGCAGCAACATATGTACAAGAAATAAAACAATGCTGTGGAAAACCCTATCAGATGAACCCATGACCTCTGGCATCATAGGCATTGACATAACCATTGGGCTACAGTTCTATAGCTGACATCAAGCCCCTGGCTGGCTGCAGAGAGCCTGCACGTCACCCCACAGACAGTCTGCTGTTGTAGACAGGATAGGGTTAGGCCACCCGTACCCATGATGCACTGCACATGCAAATCAGCTGTCCACAGATGCACACAAGATGGGGAATGCACCTCAACAGCTCCCCGGCCTGGCAGGAGGAAGTGTCCATGTGCACCCACACAGCACCCCGGCCTGGTAGGGTGTACCGAGCGGGTGTTCCACTGGCACAGAGTAGCTACACCCCATCGCATTGTGCGGGTACTGTGCTCACCCTGAGGGTGCGATGAGGCGCCCAGGACCAGGTCCACAACACCCTCCATGGCTGAGAGAGGCCAAGTCAGAGCTCCAAAGCAGTGTTAAGCTGTGAGATAGGTTGTTTCTGCAGAAACATCCTGGATATATCTGTCTGTCTCAGTCAGAGGAACCCCCCATGGACCATGCACCACCAACCCAACCCTCCTGAGGGTGGCAAACAGGGTCACCCATCAACAGATCCACATTCTACCCCCCTGCAATGATGGCAGTAGAGTGGACCATCAACCCCAGCCCTACTGGGGAACAGACACCCCACAGGGCAGTCACAGCAGCTCTATACACCCCCAGAACACAATATCAGACAGACATTAGGCCTGGATATGCTAAGCTGCACCCCACCGCTGTCAGATATTCTCCTGCAGCAAGCCATCAGCCGCTGCACCCTGCATGGCACCCCTTCAAGACACAGACCAGTTGAATACAGTCTGCTAGTTAGTCCTGGTGGAAATGCATGCACCCAGAACTGGGATAGCAGTACACACAAGCAGTTACATCAGTGACTGGGCCCCAAAAGGACACCCATATATATCACATGAGAGGAATACTACATAGCACTATGGGGGTGCCTAGCCATGCTGTGGTCACTGCACAGTCAGGGTGGAGTGATCCCCCAGCAGCACATACAGAGGTCACCCTGTCTGAGCTATACCCATGGTAACTTGCTGCTCATTATGCACATTGGCAGGCCAATACTGGCAACGGTGCTGGCAGTGCGGGCTGTGAAAGGTGTTTGCAGCCACCACACACTGTATAGACAGACACACACCCCCACACCTATGCCAGCAATGTGCTACTATAGAGGAGGTTTGTAGCCCTGCCCACCACACCGGTCCTGGGCACGGTACAGCCATGGATATGGTACACAGTACTGCTGGGGGTCACTCCCCAGGGTGGTAAACATTGTCAGGGGCTAGACCTGGAGCACGCACCGCAGACATCAGACAGCTTGTTCTGATGGAGCTCAAGAAGCAAACAGTGCTGAACGTAGGACTGTCTATCTGCCGGTACCCACATCAAACATTTGAGGGCTGTGTACCGTGTACCCAGGTATAGGGTGGCATTGCTAAGGTACGCAGGTGCTAGATCTGGGAGATGCATGCAGGGCCCAATGTCCTGCCCCTCCAGGAGGCATTGGCCAATGGGGCCTGTGGGTGTGGGTGTGTCTGGCCCTGTTGTCTGCTGCTTTACGGCAGAGTTTTCCTACTCCAGTCCTGGTGTTCCAGACACTGTTCGGGTCTTCATGCTGTCCCCTATGAATATGCATGAGCTACATCTGCATACCATGGGGGTGGTGCAGACATATGCAGCACAGGCATCTTTCTTAGGGGAAGCATGGAACCTGAATGGTGTTTGGCCCTCCAGGACTGCATTTGGGGGACTCTGCTCTAGATAATGTGCCTGTTTATGGTGTCTGTGTTTGGTGTGGTAAAATATAGGTGTATTAACCATGCCTATGTGCTCAGCAATAAAGGTTTGTCCTTACTATCACGGTGTAGTTGTGGGAAAAATATGTGGGCAGGGTTAGCAGTAGCTGCAGCTGGGTTTTGAACCTGTGACCCTCTAGTCTTAGAGGTACTGGCTCTATCTGCTGCACCACACTGTGGCCACAGAGACAGTGCAGTCCCTGGAGATGGTAAACCTGGCAGGATGGGGTCGCAAACCCTGCTCTGCACATGTTTACTGTGGGCTCATTCACCTTGTCTGGTCACATACGTGCAGATAAACCCCGGAAATGACCACGAAAAACAGGGGCTATACTTTTAGCCAAGCTGGGAAACAGTGCTATTAATGGGCAACCATAGGGAACACTCCCAGGAAAGCTCCAAAGATGGCAATTAGTTTTGGTGGAATCTCCGCTCCGTAGACCCTTCCAAAATTCATTTCTTTTTTCTGGAGCTTTCCTGGGTGTGGTTTTTATATTTGCCCATTACTATAACTGTTCCCCAGCTGAATTACTATTTTTAATATTTTTGTTGTGGTCATTTTCTATTTTTATTTTCACTTTTGTGCTGTGCACATGTATCACACTGCTTACGTTTTGCAGGTTTCCCCAGTTTTCCTGTACATTGCTGACGGAGATGGTTTATCTTCCCTTTAACTGCCCTCTACCGCGAGTGTTTCACTCTCGCTATTTTTTCCTTGTAAATTCGGCCCCGATAATGTGCGGGGTGCCTCTCCCCTCCCATTCCCCGCCCATTAACCCCGTCTCTCCGCCCCTCCGGGGCCTTTCTCCGCCCTCCGTTAGCCTTTCCACGCCTCTCTCGGACATTTGCGGGCCCGTTCTTGTGCGGCGCCCGTTAGTGTGATGCGCACGGGTGCGTGGCTTCATCGCACGTGTGCGGGGCACTTAAGCGCTCTTAAGTACCGCTTTTAGTGCGCTATTGTGCGGCGCGCACATTGACGGTTTTTAGTAAACATGCCCCTAGGAATACCTTTTATAAATCATACTCATTGTCCTTGGACAATAAATACAAATCTTCAAAATAATGAGAAAGGAGATGTTGGCAAGAATTACAGCACATCCACTATTAAGAGAAACAATACTGGAAAGGTATAATAAACAAAATTTCCCAAAGTGTGTTTGTGTTCAAGTGTGTGTATATATCCATGAGAAATAGAAAGGCGATGTTTGTGGTGTTGCAGTGCAAGGTTAAGAACATAAGAACATAAGAAATGCCATACTGGGTCAGACCGAGGTCCATCAAGCCCAGTATCCTGTTTCCAACAGTGGCCAATCTAGGTCATACGTACCTAGCAGTTTCCCCAAAAGACACAGGTTCTGCAGTGCTTGTACTAGGCCAAGCATTGATATCCTGGGTCCCTTTTTAATAGTGGTTTATGGACCTTTCCTCCAGGAACTTGTCCAAACCTTTTTTAAACCCAGCTATACTAACAGCCCTTACTACATCCTCCGGTAACAGATTCCAGAGTTTGATTACACGTTGAGAGAGGTTTCAGAGGTTCTGTTAAACCGGCTCTTGAAATGATGGACTTCATATGGAAAGCCTTGAAAAAAATTGGATTCCTCATTAACACAAAGGGGTGTGAACTTTAGAAGGAGGTGGAAAATGTCTGTTCTGAATTTTTCATCCAGAATAAGTGCTTGGGACTGGTAGAAACTAGAGTGAATGAACTGGAGACTCAGCAGACTGAGATTAGGGAAGTAGGGATGACATAAATAATGGGGAGAGAGATTTGTCAGTGTAACATGGAATTTCTGGAAAATCCAGCTGAGAAGGAATAATTTAAGATTTTAAATTTTCCTAAATTTATTTTATTTATTTTATTTTATTTTATAACTTTTATATACCGCGCTATTTGTTATCAGTGCGGTTTACATACAACAAGGGTGCACAGTCAGAAGTCTGTTCTGTGCTTACATTGTAACAGGAGTTTAAACTTGGAACATACATTGTAACAGGAGCATAAACTTGGAGCAACAGGGGAACTAAAAACATATGTACAAAATATAATTAGATTTGGATTGTATATACAGGAGGTCTAAGGCGGGTTCAAGATACTTGTGACAGGGTGCGGTTTGTAGACATTGGCAGGTGGGCGAGTAGAGGTGGGGTGGATGCTTGAGCAAAGTGAAGTAGGAAAATGTGGTGTTTAATTGCCTTACGGAACTGCATAAGGCCTTTGATGGATCTAATTTCAGGTGGAAGTTCGTTCCAACATTTTGGGGCATAGAAGGCGAATGTTCTTTTCTTGGTCGTCTGTGTGCACTTGATGGATTCTTTGGGGATGATCAAGGTATTGTCAGTTACTGATCTTCTGAGTCTGTTTTTCGGGGTGAGGGTGATAAGGTCACTGGAGTGTTGTGGGGGCTAGGTTGTTGATGATCTTGAAGATGATGAGAAGGATCTTGTATGTTAACCTGCAGTGAATAGGAAGCCAGTGGAGTTCCTTGAGTATCGGGGTAATATGGTCTGATCTTGTTAAACCACAGAGAACACGCGCGGCCGCATTCATGGCGAGTTGTAGCGGATTAAGGGTGTTCTTGGGGAGTCCATAAAGAGCCACATTTGCGTAATCAAAATGTGGGAGAATGAGGGCCTGGAAGATGGTCCTGAAGTCATTATGAGGTAACATGGGCCTGAGGTGTCTTAGCGTTCTAATTTTATTGTAAACAGCTCTGGTGGTGTTTCGTATGTGCTCCTTAAAGTTGAAATGCTGGTCAAGAGTAATCCCTAAGTAGCGAATGGAAGGTTTGCTAGGGAGTTCCACATCTCTTACTTTTAGGGAGGATGGAGGTGAGAAATCTTTGTTCCTTGAAATGAAGAGAACTTCCGTCTTCTTGAAGTTTATGCGGAGATTTTGAGATAGTAACCAGTCAGTGATGGCGTTGAAACAATTGATAAGGGTGGAGAAGTCTGGTTGTTTGATTTTGAATGGTGTAAACAGCAGGACGTCGTCTGCATAGATTAGAGTGGAGATATTGAAGGAGCGAATGATGTCGCATATCGGCTGCATGTATACATTGAACAGCAGCGCAGACAAGGAGGAGCCCTGCGGAACACCTTGGTGTTGGCGGAAAGGCGTGGATGTGGTGGAACCAACTCTGACATGCTGCCAACGATCTGATAGATAAGACCTACACCATTCCCAGGCGAGGCCACAGATGTCCACTGATATCTCCTGTTGATATGGAAAATAAATCTCTCCTATTACTAGAAGCTAATTCTTGTCCTTATCTGAGAGAGCTTCAAGATTCACCAGCGGTATACAAGGGTCAAGTGTGGCAGATGCCTTGAATTTGATAAGCTTTTTGGAGTCTTCTTTAGAAGTCGTCAAAGATGGAACAACCCTGTTGGCCTGTTTTACTCTTGAAGCAGATTGAGATACAGCCTTGAGACTTTTCTTCAGATAATACGAGGGGGCGGGGTGGGGCTGATAAGTTTCTGGGCTTGTAACAAAACAGAAAGCTAGGGGCATACTTCCGTTTCGGAGGTACCAAATAAAATTAAATTGCAGAGAGATCATTTGGACTTCTGGAACCAAAGTGTGTCCGTTGCTTTCTGTTTCATTATAAGGCCAGAGACTTATCAGCCCCACCTTGTATACATGAGACTTTTCTGGGGTGATTAATTAGGGTGTTTCCTGATTTTACGTAATTATAACACACAGTTGAGGCACTATAGTGCAATCTGTGATGTACAAGCCAGAACAACTGAAATAAAAAAAGCAATCACATCCAAGCTCATAAATATGGACATGCTTGATAGGAAGGTCTGCAAGGCTTCTACATAAGCATCCCTGGAATAGTATTCCAGGATGGGCATGACTAATAGCCTAATGGTTAACACAGTAGTCTAGGGCCAATGTTCAAATCGCATTGCTGCTCATTGTTGATCTTGAGCAAGTCACTTAACCACCTTCTCTATACCCTCTGGATGTTTTATGGCAAAGCCAAGCACTTTCCCAATGCTTATTTGTTTCTGGAGCAGGTCTAAACATGGTCGCAGGTCACAAGCATCCATGAAGTTTCTGAAATCTAGCAGCGATATCTAAGTCCATTGCATCTCCCAAGACATGCCTCCACCACACCCCCTGCCTTCGTGAATTCTCTTGTGCAGAAACATCTTTAAAATCCATTTGTAAAATGGCTCCAGGGACACCTCCATAATTTGGACATCCACATGCATGTTTTTAAAATGACCACCTAAATGTATAACTTAAAAAAATAAAGAAAAAAGGAAAATATTTATGTTTGGAACCAGAATGAGACTTTATGGACATACTCTACTAAGATGACCTTTTACTAAATTATGTTAGGTTTTTGTACCTACTGTAATCCTCATTTAGCACAAAAAGCATGTGTTGAGTGCAAATCCTCTGCGGTAACTGTCCGGGACATGACCAGCATGTTCCCAGCAGTCAGCACATGGATGCATACCATAACATATGGTACAGGTACCACAGGTGCACCTAACTCCACCTATTGCAGTAGCATTAGATTCAGCCTCGCTAGTAGCAATATCGACATTCAGTATGCCCAGTGGAGTAGCTTGAGCAAAGCCGGGGTGAATTTGTGACACACATACAAATTTAATAAACTATGCAAGTACATGCAACGAATAGGCACAAACATTTGTACCTTCTTTGCAGCAGGTGTAAATCTGTGAGAATTTGTGAGCTATTGGGAGTAATTACATAACAGGACACCTATGTCAAAGCTACCAAAAAGGACCAGATGCCTATTGCATAAATGCATCAAAACATACACGCCATACCAGAGCATATTTAGCTATAATGTTTTTTATAAAAATAAATTTTTATTGAGAATTGTTGGGACATTCAAAACATGCCACAGGGCTTTTAAGATCCACACTCAAAATGGCACGATTTAGGATATGGATAGAGTGAGGGCATGGAAAACACACTGAAGTTAGCGCAGAGGTACCTATCTCACGCTGTCACTCTGGCAATTAATGGGCAAAAATTCTCATATACAGTACAATTTATTTATTTATTTTATTTATTTAAAAGGATTTATATACTGCTTTGTTCTGAAATCAAAGCGGTTTACACTTCAAACAATCAAAAATCAGTGTCAGTGGGGATAGGCATGCAGTGTTAACACGGGTGAGTATTTGTGTGAGTGGAGGTGATGATTCTTGGTGTGCTATTTACAGGATGAGCTATGTACAAGTAGTTATATACAGGCAGGGTAGGAGGGTGCATTGGGGGTCAGGTGGGTTGGTAGGTAGCATAGGACATAGGACTATAGTATTCAATGAAGAGCAGTTTTGGGCTGCTTCCTGAAGTTCTTGAGGTCCATAGTTGATCGTCATTCTAGGTCCATAGTTGATTGTCGGTCGTCTGGGAGGGGGTTCAATGCGGTTTAAATTAACAATTTACAAATTGCTCTTAAGAAGGTGTAAATGTGTTCTTGTTCTGTATTTGTGCACATGTGAATGTTATAAAATATGCACCCACATCAAAATTCTACCCCAGCACCATCCAAATTATGCCTCTGGAAAGCCTACACACAGCACACATATTACTATATAAGTATGCACAGTCTGATTGGTATGCATGCACACAATTTATTAAGAACCATTTTCCACATGTAAAACATGCATTACACATGGAAAGTATTTTCTAAAATTACCTCCTACTGAGTATAACTCTAGCAACTTATTTTATAAAGGCACACAGATGCCTATGCTGCCTTTGCAAAAGCACAAGAGTGTTTCAAACTCACATGACTGAACACCAGAGCAGGTTAGCTAAATGGAAATGAGGAAGTACCAACTGTCCACATTGGGGCCCTTTTACTAAAGGTTTTAATGTGCATTAAGGAAGTTTATGCGTGACTTTCTCTCCTCTCAAAACCTTCTGGATCCATTACAATCTGCCTTTCGTCTTTTAAATATTACTGAAACAACTCTTTCCAAGTCTCCAGTGACCTGTTCCTGGCAAAATTCAAGGGCCTTTACTCGATTTTCATCCTTCATGACCTTTCTGCTTATTTTTTTTTATTTGATTATACAAACACATTCAAGAATAACATGAATGAAAAGTAAATGGCAGAAAAAAATCAACAGGAATATTAATATAACAAAAGAAAAAGAAAATATATTAGCTATCCATTAAACAAGAGGAAAAAAGCAGCAGGTAGCAAAGGGAGCAAAAAACTCCCTATACAAAATTGGAAAAATGAAACATATCAAAGCAGTGTGAGATTTCTGTGTCAGCCGTAGGGGAAGCAGAAACAACTACAGAATCCTCCCTAGCTACTAAAAACTCCAGCTGCTGGAGGGGCTCAGAAAACAGAAACATTTTCTCTTTATAGGTAACATAACATCTAGTAGGAAATTTCAACAAAAAAGTCCCATCAAGGGAAAGTACCCTGAGCTTAAGTCCCAGGAATTCCTTCCTCCTCAGTTGGGTATTCCTAGCAAGATCTGGGTAAATACGAACATGAGAACCCATAAACTGCTCACTGAAATTTCTAAAATAAGATCTAAGAATTAACTATTTATCAGATTCCAGAGCCGAAGTAATAAGGAAAGTAGAACGAGCTGTAATCAACTCCAAAGAACTCTCCAGAAACCCTGTTAAATCTCTAGCCTCTGGAGGATTCTCCAGGCTAAGTCCCTGGTTGCCCTGCCCCACTGAAAGGTATTGAGCCCTTGTCAAAGGTGGTAGATTATCCCTGGAGATCTTCAAGACCTCCTGGAAGTACCTATGAATCATCTCCATAGGCGACTGTACCGAAGATCTAGGAAAGTTAAGAAGTCTCAAATTGTTCTTCTGGACTTGATTCTCAAGATATTCCATCCTCCTAGAAGTCACAGTCCTATGCTTCAGCTGGGCACTTTGCAAACCCCAAAGTTGTCCAAGCTCTCCTTCCAAATGAACCATCTTCCTCTCCTGTTCCTTTTGCACTCTGGAAATTTCTTGAAAATGAGTTCAAAAAGCATTAGACTCAGTATTACAGTAGCAGCAACAGGCACAAGGGAAGAGTTCATGGTCGAAATGGCCTCCCACAGCACCTCCAAAGTAACTTTAGCGGGTCTCACCAGCCCTCCAACACCTGTAGTGAACAGCATGCTAGGAACCATCGGTGGCAGGCTAACATCCAAAACAGATGAAACCGCAGCTTTCTTATCCCTCACCAGATGATCCACATGGCTGAACTGAAACAGCCGGTGAGCCCTCTTCACTCCCCTGTGATGGTGTGCTAGTCAGTAGGCCAGAGGAAAGCACCACACTGGCCGCCACTGGTCAGGAGAAAGCAAACCCCCAACGTGCTCAAGTCCGCGGATTGCAAGTCTTGCCGACTTGCCAAAGATGCCGCTCCTGCTCTTGGCACAGCAAAGCCACAAGTAAGTAATGTCTTCTGACTGGCTGGGATGGAAAGAGCATCACCCGAGGGTAGGGAGGCTTATTTGTGCTTCCTCCTTCCCATTTCCTCTATACAAACCGCAATCAAATGCCAGAATAGAGCGCCACTACCAGAGTCAGCTCAGCCGATGCAACTCAGTGTTGCCATCTTGCCTCCATGTGGAGATTTTTGACCCACCCCCTTTCTGCTACTTTTGACACTGTTGACCACCACCTTCTCCTTGATACCTTGTCCTTACTTGGTTTTAAGGGCTCTGTGCTATCCTGGTTCTCTTTTTATCTCTTCCATCACACTTTCAGTGTTTGTTCTGGTGGCTCCTCCTCTATTGCTATCATGGTCTCAGTTGGTGTACCCCAAGGGTCTATCTTGGGCCCACTCCTTTCTCTCTCTATACCCAGTCACTTGGTGCACTCATCTCTTCCCATGATTTTCAGTACCAACTTTATGCTGATAACCCTCAGATCTAACTCTCTACGCCTAAAATCTCTCCCGCAATCCAGGCCTGGATCTCTGCCTGCCTATCTGACATTGCTGCCTGGATGTCTCACCGCAGTTTGCGATTGAACATGGCCAAAACTGAATTTCTTACTTTTCCCCCTAAACCCACTCCTCCTCCTTTCTCAATCTCTGTGGATAACACTCTACACATCCCTATTTCCTTGGCTCGCAACCTTGGGTTCATCTTTGACTCCTTCCTCTCTTTCTCCACACACATCCAATTGATAGCTAAAACCTCTAATTTCTTTCACTATAACATCTGCAAAACTTGCCTCTTCCTTTTTGAACACACTACTAAGACACTTACCCACTCTTTAGTCATCTCCCTTCTTGACTATTACAATCTCTTCCTTGCTGGTTTCCCTCTGAATCATCTCTCTCCCCTTCAATCTGTTCAAAACTCAGCTGTTCAACTAATCTTCCACCAGCCTCATTGCTTCATTGGCTCCCCATCCATTTCCATATCCAGTTCAAACTTCTTCTACTGACATATAAGTGCACTCATTCTGCTGCTCCTGCTACCTTTTCTCTCTTATCTCTCTCTACAGCCCTCCTTGGGAACTCTGCTCTTCTGGCAGACTCCTCCTATCTGTGTCCTTCTCTTCTAATGCCAACTCCAGACTTTGATCCTTCCACCTTGCTGCTCCTCATGCCTGGATGAACTGAGTCTGTATGTCAGGCTTCATCTCTGTTCCTTTTCAAATCCAGACTGAAAACTCACCTCTTTGATGCTGCTTTTGGATCCTGATCTACTCAGTCTCCTATGGGTTTCCTTATCATTCCCCTAGATGTGCCCTTGTCCTCAGCTGTTGTGTGGTCTGTCTTGACTAGATTGTAAGCTCTTATGAGCAGGGACCGTTTTTTATGTGTGCCTGTACAGTGCTGTACACACCTTGTAGTGCTATACAAATGACCAGCAGTAATAGAGTAGTAGTAGTAATTAAGTACCCACAGCCATTGTATTTCTAGTGTCCCCATTATATTGAATGGGAACATGACTTTTCTCAGTTGCAGTTTGTGATTATAGATCATATGGAGCTTTCACTGTATGAAAATGATATTGAGAAATCATTATTACATCAAGAGCAAAGGTGAATTCCTAATTTATGAATGATGGTCCTTTGGGGGTTGAATTTAGATTTGTAATGGGCTGTCTTTTACTAATTATTATTATTATTTAATATTTTGCTCCTATCAGTGCCTATAATTTAGATGTCTCTCGAGTTTGTTTTAGTTTGATTGGGGAGGTTTTTTTTTCTTTGGAGTCCAAACAATGATGTTGTTTCTATTGGAAGTTTAGAAGATGATCTATAAATGTGGGAGAAGCCTTATGGGATTTAAATGCAGGGTGTTGTTTCATCCCTTCATTTCAACCACAATGACACTTAATCCATGTCTGTTTTTTTACAGATTGAAAAATAATTTCTCAGCTCAATTGTAAACTTGGAGTTCTAGATGACATTCAATAATGCTAGACTAATGTTAAAATATGTACCGTCAGGATGCCAAAAGGTCTCAGACTTGTATAAGGCTTAACTCAGCCAGACTTGCTGGATTGAAAATGCCTTCCTTTGCATCAACGACCTTAATAAATCATGCATCCATATGGTACTTTTTGTTTTCTCTATTTATACAATTTTTTCTTTAATTTTTCTTTTTTTCTTTATTAATTATACTAATTATACTTATTTCTTTCTTAGCCGCTTTTCAAGGTTTCAGATTTTCTCTTAACCTTATATACCAATCAAGTCGTATAGTTCTTTAAATGCATCATCTCCCAATTATGTTCATAACTGCAACCAGCCTCATCATCCGTATGGGTAAATATACTTCACTGAATTATTCTCTGATATAAATAATTTTCAGAAGACAATGCAGAAGACAATGCTTATCTGTGGGTGTTGTCTACGCTGGTGTCTGAAAATAGTCCATAGAATATCACCAGATAATAGAGGTTCCCAATGTTTAGCAAAAGCGCTTGCACGTTTCACTTCCCGTTTCCTCAGGGGAATTTTGATACAGACATCTAACCACGTTCGTCCAACTGCACGGACTTGCTTTTCTCGGTTGATACTTCAATCCTTCTTAGCACGAACTATGAAAGAGATTAAAATTCAAACTAGCATTTTACTGTCAGAACTCAAATGAATCTTCATATACTAAGAACGAACCGAAACATAGAGTTACCTTGCTTCTCTCAACTTCTGCTTCAATCTCTCATATGACACCAAAAAACGCCGCGCATGCGGACTACCAGCTTCCCTCCTCTTTTATAGAGAGGATATATCCAAAAGAATTTTATTTAAAGGGGCTAATGCCATAAATTTATTTACAAAATTTATTTACAAAATAGCAATTTTAGATCGTGGATTATCTTTCGTACCATCCATTTCATTTGATTTGTTTCAATTTCATATAGACTTTGAACAACTTATACGAAAACTTCATTTAAAAATCTTTTTTGAAGCAAATCCGCTTCCATCTATACCTCTGGAGCAATTGAATAGAGTCCCTCTGCCATTAAGATCTAATTGGAATCCACCAGAACCGCTTCCGCCTTCTTTAGTATTATATAAAGAGTTGGTTTTGAAGGAGGTTACCAGCCTATCACAAACACGATATCCTAAGGTACGCCATTCTTTATCAAAGACAGAGAATAGTGACACTAGATGTCACGGCATTGTACACTAGTATCCCACAACAGTCTGCAAATATTCTGGTTCGACAGGCATTATCTAACAGAGGAGATTTATCAGAGCCTCTATTGAAATTTTTGGGGGGCTTGACGGATCTGATCCTATATGAAAATCACTTTAGATTTGAAGGAAATATTTACCATCAACTTTCTGGAGTAGCGATGGGCGCTACTTGCGCCCCTTCAATCGCGAACATATATATGGATCATTTTGAGCAAGAATGGATTTTCACCGAGTCTCCAGATCAACGTATTAAATTATGGAGTCGTTACATTGATGACGTTTTTATGTTTTGGGATGGCCATGAAACAGAATTAGTTTCTTTTGTAGAATGGTTGAATGGATGTGACCAAAACATTACTTTTACTTACGAGTGGGATGCCATGAATATTCACTATCTTGACGTTTTAGTAACCAAAGGGGATGATTCCTGGATAACATCAGTTTTTTCTAAACCTACTGATCGCAATTCCCTGCTACACTATTCAAGTACTCATCCAGAGACCCTTAAAAATGGCCTTCCATTCTCACAGTTTCTTCGTTACCGTCGTAACTGTTCAGAGACATCAGGATATAAACAACAAGCAAAGGGTTTAAAAGATAAATTTCTGATAAGGGGTTATCCCCGTTCTGTAATATCTCAAGCATATAAGAGGGCACTATATAATCATCGGGAGTTTTTAATTTCAGACTCACAACACCAACGTAGACCAGTAGCAGATGAACAACAGATCAATTTTGTAACGTCTTATTCCCCATTCAGCTATAAAATACAAAATATTTTGAGGCATCATTTAAATGTGTTACAACATACCCAAGGATTGGAAAATAAATATGTCCGATGTGTCTGGAAAAGGCACCGTAATTTAAAAGAAATCCTTAGCCCGACGGAACTAAGATCTCCTTCTTTGGTTAATACCGCAAATGCCTTGGGTCATCGAAAATGCACCGGCTGTAGTATTTGCTCTGTTACTTTAGAGCTTTCCACTTTTAGCTATGGAGGAAAAAATTACCGGATGAAAAGCTCTACTACTTGTCAATCGATCTACGTGGTATATGGGATATTTTGCCCCTGTCAACTCCTATATGTTGGTAAAACTATCCGTACTTTACAAATAAGGATGCAGGAACATCGTAGCAGATTGAAGTGTCAGAGAAGGGAGGCCCCCCTAGTGGAACACTGCCTGCAATTACATCACAACTTTCAGGATCTTCGTTGTTTTATTATAGAACAAGTACACAATGGCTCTAGGGGCCGCACAAGAGAACAACAGCTTTTGTATCAAGAACAACGATGGATATTCCTTTTATCGACAGTTTACCCAAATGGTTTAAATGCTCAGATCGAATGGCACCTTTGTAAATAAATTTATGGCATTAGCCCCTTTAAATAAAATCCTTTTGGATATATCCTCTCTATAAAAGAGGAGGGAAGCTGGTAGTCCGCATGCGCGGCGTTTTTTGGTGTCATATGAGAGATTGAAGCAGAAGTTGAGAGAAGCAAGGTAACTCTATGTTTCGGTTCGTTCTTAGTATATGAAGATTCATTTGAGTTCTGACAGTAAAATGCTAGTTTGAATTTTAATCTCTTTCATAGTTCGTGCTAAGAAGGATTGAAGTATCAACCGAGAAAAGCAAGTCTGTGCAGTTGGACGAACGTGGTTAGATGTCTGTATCAAAATTCCCCTGAGGAAACGGGAAGTGAAACATGCAAGCACTTTTGCTAAACGTTGGGAACCTCTATTATCTGGTGATATTCTACGGACTATTTTCAGACACCGGCGTAGACAACACCCACAGATAAGCATTGGGGTCTGTTTACTAAAGGCCGGTGTTGTGCGGTCCGCGGTACCGAGCGGGTGCCGTATAAGGAGTGGGCGTTCCGTCGTGAAGAACAGAAGCTGTGATTGACAGATGCGCTAAGGTGCGCGGCGCCCGTGTGGTTAGTGCCCTGTGACATTACGGCGTTTGATCTGTGCACATAGATCACACTGCTCACGGTTTTTGGGCTTCCACTATTGTGCTGCACATTGCTGACGGAAACGGTTTCTTTTCCCTGCACAGCACCTCTAACGCGAGTGTTTCACTGGCGGTAAATTTCTTTGCAGATTCGGGCACGCTCCTGTGCGGCGAGTCTCTCCCCTCCCACATTCCGCCCACTGACCCCGTCTCTCCGCCCCTAGGGGGCCTTCCTCCGCCCTCATTTCGCCTTGGCACGCCTCTTTCGCACATTACCGCCCCGCAAATGTGCGCGTTGTCGGCGCACGCTTGCGGGACCCGTTAATGTGCCGCGCACTCGTACGGGGCGCTTAAGAGCACTTAAATACATCTTTTAGAGCGCTCATGTGCGCCCCGTACATGTGCGCCGTTTAGTAAACAGACCCCATTGTCTTCTTCATTGTCTTCTGAAAATTATTTATATCAGAGAATAATTCAGTGAAGTATATTTACCCATACGGATGATGAGGCTGGTTGCAGTTATGAACATAATTGGGAGATGATGCATTTAAAGAACTATACGACTTGATTGGTATATAAGGTTAAGAGAAAATCTGAAACCTTGAAAAGCGGCTAAGAAAGAAATAAGTATAATTAGTATAATTAATAAAGAAAAAAAGAAAAATTAAAGAAAAAATTGTATAAATAGAGAAAACAAAAAGTACCATATGGATGCATGATTTATTAAGGTCGTTGATGCAAAGGAAGGCATTTTCAATCCAGCAAGTCTGGCTGAGTTAAGCCTTATACAAGTCTGAGACCTTTTGGCATCCTGACGGTACATATTTTAACATTAGTCTAGCATTATTGAATGTCATCTAGAACTCCAAGTTTACAATTGAGCTGAGAAATTATTTTTTATTGCGTATATTACTATACAAGCTCAAAGAAGTGACTATTATCTAGTTTTGTTTTTACAGATTGAGACAAGATTCCCAAAGTAGGCTGCCTGCTGAAACATCAATGTCAGGTGGCACCAACACAAAAGATTGGCATTAGGAGATTGGGAGTGAATGCAAACAATAAGAATTTTAGAAGCCTTTAGGGTGCCCTTTTACTAATGGGTGCTAAGGTGTTGCATCTAACTTGCCAAAAGCACCAGAACTATGGTGAGTTAGATGCAACACAACCACGTTAACTATCAAGGTGTGCAAAGCATTTCCCTAGCAGTTAATGAGAAACACTTCCCTCTAACATGGATGGCATTAGTGTGGGTGCACTTAACACCTACAAAGGTGGTGTTAGGTGAACCTGCACTAATGTAGTTAGCGTGTGGTGTGAACCCAGTGCTAACTGTGCATCATACCCACTCTCCATCCCAACCTGCCAACTCACAACTCTAATTCATGTGGCACAGTTATCATGGGAATTATCCTGCACTACCTGACATGGCCCCACACTACCTGGCAACATGTGTCCAAATGTGTCTTCATGCCAGAACATCTACTGCCAGCTTGCGCCCATTAGTAAAAGATCCCCCTTAGTCACCATATGTCAACAAGGATGAAGAAAAAGCAGGAATAAACATAACACAATTTTAGAATGGCCATTTCTGCACATTTCAGAAATGGCCACGTCCATCTTAGCAAGCAGGTATGGAGGGAGATGATGTACGCCATAGAAGACATGAGGAAGTCACAACAGCTTTTATTACATCTGTAGGTCCTACTCTACATGGGCCGTGTTTCAGCAGCAGTCTTCATCAGGGGTATAGGGACCCTTTTGCAGAAAAACATAAGCTAAAAATATAGATATTGTGTAAAATACATGTCAACATAAATAATATGATCATTAAAATAATACAATATTATAAAAATAGTACAAAATCAACAAAAGGATAATAAAAAACTTGCATGAGCTATATATAAATCAAAAGATAGTGCTTATAACACCATAAAAACATTAAAACAATAAATAGTAAATAAATGCATTAAAAACAACAGTGTTAATTGATATCCAAAGCTCATACAACCTTACTGTTAATGTATTTAATTATTAGGGTGAATTAGACAACTATAAACAAAGAGGAGGGGGAAAGAGTAAAACCATACTTAGGTGGTCTGTCTGAAATAAAGAGGACTGTAAATTGAAGCGAGGACAATGGAGCCTGTCTGTGTGGCTGATAGTTGTTTGTACTCTTGCTCGCCGATTCATCAGGGGTTGCATATGCTGATGTTGTACCTGCACTGTAGGCTAAGGTTTAGCCACAGGGACATGCAATACATGATCTACAGCCAAGAACCTTCATTCATATACACATCAACTGTGTGTATTGAGCCACAGTGCTGCCATATGGCTACAGCAGTCCCTGGGGCTGATATGCTTCCCATCAGACAGACCATGGCACATGTTACAATACTCATGGCGCACAGGACCAGGACATGGCTTTGGTCTGCTGCAGGTGGCTGCCGCTGCCCCCTCTGCCAACACCCCCTGCGTGCAGTTAGTGTTGATGGTGTGCAGTAGCAGCCCATCTAACATGTGGGTTGGTGGGTGCCTAGGGTACAAGATCCAGATGGGGGAGGCAGAGGCAGACATGGATGGCCATCAGCACCCCTCCCCACAACCATCTGTCTTGGCAGGGACCCTATCACCGCCTGCCAACAATATGTCTAGGGGGGAGGATGGTGCTGTGGTAATCCCCTGGGTGCCTGCATGTTGCGGCTACCTGGAGTGCTACAGCTGCTGGCACTATCTGCCTCTTCCCCCATAGCTGGGTGCAGTGACAGCAGGGAGGGCCAGCTGAGATCTCTGCCTGGGGTGCTAGGACCCTTGGACAGCCCCATGTAGCACATCTCCTTTCTGCAGCAGTAGCATGTCTTTGTGTCACCACTGTCACTGTGGGATCATGACGGACATCACAAATGATAATGCGGATGGCAGGATACCCCTATGTAGAGAGGCTAAAAAGTTTGGGACTCTTCAATCTGGGGAAGAGACATCTGAGGGGAAATATGATAGAGGTCTATAAATTATTGACTGGAGTGGAACAGACAAACGTAAATTGATTGTTTATGCCATCAAAATGTAGAAAGACTAGGAGACATACAATGAGGCTACAGTGTAACCCATTTAAGACTACTAGGAGAAACTATTTTTTCAGTCCACGTGTAATCAAACTCTGGAATTCATTACCGGAGGATGTAGAAGGGTAATTTGGTTGTTGTATATGATTTATATCAGCCTTTGTTTATGGACACCACATTTATGGACACTGCTTTCCAGATGTTGCCTCTTTTACCCATTTCTACAAAGTGCAAGTGCACCAAGTGCACAAAACCCTGAACTAACCTTGCAGGTCCCCAAAGGTTGCATAATATTGCTGAACAACAAATGTATGCCCTTTTCATGCCTATGGCCTATAAGTGCACACATACTGCTGCTCTGTACCACTACTCCCCTCTTATCTCTCCCTACACCCCTTCCCCCCCGTAAACTCCACTCTTCTGTCAAATTTCTTCTATCTGTGCCTGTCTCCTCTATTGCCAAATCCAAACATCGCTCCCTTCATCTTGCTGCTCCTTATATGTAGAATAAACTACCCGAGTCTGTATGTCAGGCTTTGTTTCTGGCCCCTCTCAAAGACGGGGAAACTGTAAAACTAGAGGGCATAACATGAAACTGCAAGGGTATAAACTGAAAGGCAATGTCACAAAATACTTGTTCACTGAAAGGGTGGTGGGTGCTTGGAATGCCCTGCAGATGGAAGTGGTGGGAGTAAATAGAGTAACAGAATTAAAAATGGCATGGGACAAACACAGTGGATCTCTTTATAGCAACAGGATAAAATCAAAATAAACTTAACTATCTCTTAAATATCCAAAGGTCTGTATCATATCTCCCTTGTCCCTCCTCTCAAGTTTCTTCTCATACATCGTCTGGCTCAGGCTCCAAATCATTTTCGTTGCCTTCCTTTGAACCGTTTCCAGTCTGACGGTCAACCAATTTCTGATCCAGTTCACCACCTTGGGACCCATCCCCAGGCTGTTCAGTTCACTGATAAGCCTCCTGTAAGGAACAATATCAAAGGCTTTGCTGAAATCTAGGTAGATCACATCCATCACATGCCCTTGATCTAGTTCTCTGGTCACCCAGTCAAAGAACTCATTCAGATTTGTTTGGCATGATCACCCTTTGGTAAAAACATGTTGCCTTGGATCATGCAACCTATTGGTTTTGAGAAAGTCCACTATTCTCCTTTCAGGAGCACCTCCATTATTTTTCCTGCCATGGAGGTAAGGTTTACTGGCCTGTAGTTGGTCACTTCTTCCCTATTGCCTCTTTTGTGAAGAGATATAGTGCATTGCAAAAGTATTCATCCCCTCAGTGTTTGTCCAGTTTTTTTGCATTACAACCTGGAATTAAAATGGAGTTTGAGGGTTTAGTACCATGTGATATACATAATATGCCTACGACTTTGAAGGTGCAAAATATCCTTTATTGTGACACAAAAAAACTGAAAGAAGGTGTGTGCATATGTATTAACCCCCCAAAGTCAATACATTATAGAGTCACCTTTTGTGCAATTACAGCTGCAAGTCTCTTGGGATATGTCTCTATTAGCTTAGCACATCTAGCCAATGAGATTTTCACCTATTCCTTAAGGCAAAACTCCTCCAACTCCTTCAAGTTAGATGAGTTTCATTGGGGTACAGCAATCTTCAAGTAATGCTACAGATTCTCAATTGGATTGAGGTTTGGGCTTTGACTAGACCACTCCAAGACATTTACATGTTTCCCTTTAAACCAGCTTTAGCAGCATGTTTAGGGTCATTGTCCTGCTGGAACCTTTGTCCCAGACTCAAATCTCTGGCAGACTGAAACAGGATTTCCTCAAGAATTGCCCTGTATTTAGTGTCATCCATTGTTCCATCAATCTTGAGCAGTTTTCCTGTCCCTGCCAATGAATAACATCCCCACAGCATAATGCTGCCACCACCATATTTCACTGTGGGAATAGTGTTCTCGGGATGATGGGAAGCGTTGGGTTTGCATCACACATGGCAATTCCCTTGATGGCCAAAAAGTTCAATTTTTGTCTCATCTGACCAGAGAACCTTCTTCCATGTGTTTGGGGGCTTCTGCCACATGCTGTTGTGCAAACTCCAAACATGTTTTCTTAATTCTTTCTTTAAGCAATGGCTTTTTTCTGGCCACTCTTCCATAAAGCTCCACTCTGTGGGATGTATGGCTTAAAGTGGTCCTATGAACAGATGTTCCCATCTCTGCTGTGGATCTTTGCATCTTCTTCAGTGTTATCATTGTTGTCTTTGTAGTATCATGGATTAATGCCCTCCTTGCCCGGATTGTGAGTTTATGTGGGCGGCCTTCTCTTGTCAGGTTTGTAGTGATGTCATATCCTTTCTATTTTGTTGTAATGTGTTTGATGGTGCTCAGTGGGATATTTAGAATTTGAGATATTTTTTTATAACGCAACCCTGATCTATACTTCTCCACAACTTTGTCTCTGACCTGTTTGGAGTGCTTCTTGATCTTCATGTTGCTTGCTGAGTGGTTTTGCAGAGTCAGGGGCCTTTCAGAACAGGTATACTTATATAAACATCATGTGACATCATGTGACACTGATTGTACACAGGTGGACCCTAATCAATTAATTATGTGACTCCTGAGATTAATTGGTTGGATCAGATCTTATTTAGGGGTTTCATAGCAAAAGGAATGAATACATATGCATTCACAGCTTTTTAGTTTTTACTTGTTTTTTTATATATACAAGGTATTTTATTATCATTTCACCAATTTGGGTTATATTGTTAGGTCCATTATCTAACATCCAAATGAACCTGCATATTCATTCCAGGTTTTACGTAATATGGCAAAACAGGACAAAAACCAAGGGGATGAATACTTTTGCAAGGCACTGTATACCCACGTTTAGATTTTAATTTTGATGCTCAGCACTTAAATGAATACTCCGAAATAGTTGTTGAAATACAACAGCCTTTCTCCAGTTCTGTGGAACTTCTCTGGACTTCAAGGATGTATTAAAAACATCCTTAAAGGCCCTGCAAGAACCTTTCTGAGTTCTTTCAGTATCCTGGGATGTATCCTGTCCTGTCCCATGGCCTTGTGCACTTTTAATTTTGCAAGCTGTTCAAACAAATCATCTTCCGTGAATGGTGTAGTATCTACTCCATTCCCATTTGTATATTTTTCAGTCAGAGGTGGTCCTTCTCCAGGATTTTCTTTAGTAAAAACAGAATGGTATTTGTTTAGCATTTTTGCTTTTCCATGAATCCGTTCTTGGCACTTTTGAGTCTTGCGATTCCACCTCTGATCTTCATCTTTTCCTGAATATACCCGCAAAACATTTTGTCTCCACGCTTCAGATCTTTAGCCATCTTTGCTTCTGCCTTTGATTTTGCTATTCTTATTTCTCTTTTTGTCTCTTTTAGCTTCATCCTGTGTTTTGTTCTATGTTCCTCTATTTGTGAACTTCTGAATTTTGTGAAAGCTGTGTTTTTTGTCTTTATTTGTGCAGCTATTTCTTTGGAGAATGAAATAGGTTTCCTTTTCCTCTTGGTTTTATTTACTTTGCTTACATATGTATCTGTTGCCCCCTTTATTGCCTCCTTTAATTTAGCCCACTGCAATTCCACTTCCCTTATCTCCTCCCACCCTATCAACTCCTCCTTCAGGTACTGTTTCTAACCAGGTCATTTGCACCCATGTGGATGATAACATCAATTTTGGGAGTGCTCACTTTCTGCATTAACTGTGCCAACAATTTGGTTTGTATTCGTGCTGGCTAAAGAGCTTGGGAGGCATTTGACCATTTTCTCTCCTTTGAACTGTGTTCCCAAGTTGGTGCTTTTGATGATGGAATCTCCAAATAGTAGTAGCTTCCTGTTTTGTGGGGGTTTTTTTTATTCATGTTTGGTGCATTACCCATAGATAAGGCATTAACCTTCTAATTTAAGGGCATTGCAGTTTCCACTAATTGGGCTCCCTCATTATCCGAGGCAGAGAAGGCATTATGCAGGGTATCTCTTAATGGAGAGGGTGTTTCTGTGTTACAGGTCGCAACATACCAGAGCCTACTGTGATTCATTTGTTCCTCGGCTGTTTGATTCTTTGCAGTCGCGGTGGTACATTTTTTTCAGTTTGTACCCTGAAGGAGGTGTGTCTAATTACAATTAATTGTTTCCTTAATAGATTCAAATTTTTATGCATAGTAGATAACTTGAGACATATAGGGCAAGTTCTTAGCTCCAAATGATTTTTCTTAGAATGAAGGCACCACAGCTATTGCATTGAATACACAATATGCTGATTAAGCTGGTTATAAAGCAGTTCAAGGTTAAGGAGAATAGATGGGTGTTACACCTAACTGGAGGAAATTTGTCAGTCTATATGATGACTATATAGGCAATGCAACCCTGGGGTGTGTGGTGTGTGGGGTGGGGTGGGGCAGGGTAGGTGGGAATTTAAGTGTCCTTGGCCAGTAGACCTTATATGAACTGAGGGCACACTCAGATTTCTGATTTATAATGGCTATGCAAGGAATGTAGGCAAGTTAAAGTTTCCTAGTCTTAGAACCAAAATGTAGGTTGTTTGCCATTAGACTATAAATCAAGGTGGCTGTGAATAGATAGAAATGTGATAGAGAAAGAAAGATAGATGGAGCAAGTTTTTTTTCCCCTGGTTCTTTTGTATTTGTCCCCATCCCTAATAAAACAGGTAAGCAATAGGCAAGGAAAATTTATATTAAACTCCCCCCCCCCAAAACAATCAAATAATTATGTTAGAAATCTTAGCTTTGTAGAGTCTCTTTAAGTTGTTGACACACACCCTCTTACTTTCTATCACAAAAACATGATGCTGTCAAAAAGATGCCATGAACCTATACATAACAGCTATGACATAACGTAATCGCATGGGCACCAAGACTACAAATATGATCTCCATTTCTCACCCAAAAAAGAATCCTTTTCCAGCTCATGTTCATCCTATCCCTGCATCAGCAGTCCCATTTTTTCAGAACATAAAAATAGTCGGGGTCTCATAGATTACCTCCTTTAGCACAAACAGCATATTAGTGCATAGCCTGAATAAATACTATGTGACATAATACAAGCAGCCAGCATTATTCAAGAAGAATTACTTAACTCAACAAATGGATTTGAACTTGGATATGAAAAGCCAGCCGCTTTCCCCTTCCCCGATGTCTCAATGTAGAGCCTTCAGACGTTTCGCAAGCACCCTCACTTCATCAGGGGAAATCAGACGTCTCAATGTAGAACCCTCAGACGTTTCGTGAGCACCCTCGCTTCATCAGGGGAAATCACTAAAACACAAACAAAACAAACATCTATTCATACATAGTAACAAATAAACAAAAACAGAAATCAAAATCTCCAAACAATGCTTACCCACATTATAAAGGGCAAAAACCTAGCAGCAAACCACAATCCTGCCAACTGCTCTTCAACACCGTTGCGCAGAAAAAACGCCACCCATGCGCACTCAACAAAAACCTACTTGCTTTTAAAGAGAATCCCCACACGTGACTTAGGGGGATTCCCTAGATCACAACTCCACCCCCTCAAAGCAAACTTTTCACAAACACACTGCCCAATCAATCCGAAGATTCAAACCCTCCAGAGCCACAGTACGTAATCTGTAGATCCACTTCTGCTCACATAACAACAGTGATTGTTCCCTGCTCTTACCACCCCGACCAGCCAAAACCTGTTCCAAACAAAAACAATGCAAATCACAAAACCGATGCTGCAATTCCATAAAATGCTGAACCAAAGGTGCCTCACGTACTGCACATTTAAGTCTGCTCTTGTGCTCCAACATTCTCTTACGAAATGGCCGACAAGTGCTCCCAACATATAACAACTGACAAGGGCACCAAATCCCATAAACTACAAATGAAGAATCACATGAAGTCCAATTCCTCAACTTATATTGGACACCATGATACTCAAACTGTGATATCACACAAGAAACCTCACAAACCAGACAGTGCCCACAAATATTATGGCCACCATGACCAGTCCGTGCATCCGGCAAGCCGCGTAAAACACAAAGACTTAACAATTCACGCAAATTCTGCTGGCATTGCCAGACACATCTCACGGATTGATGTTCTAACCCCGGAATCGTGCGTAACACTCCCAAATGTTTCCTAACAATACACTGAATATTAAAACTAAAAGGGGAATATTTTGAGATAACATTCACATGCTTGCCTCCTCCCAACTGGGAATCTTTGTTCTTTGGCAATAGGAGAAGGGACCGATTATTGTACAAAACCCTCTTATAGGCATCACTAACCACCTTCAACGGATAGTCCCTTGCCAAAAAACCTTTTGCAAAAGACTTAGATTGATGTTTAAAATCCATAACATCAGACCAATTCCTGCGATAGCGGATAAATTGGGAAAAGGGAAGACTATTCTGCAGCCCCTCCGGGTGAGCACTGCTGTAATGCAATAACGTATTCTTATCTGTGGGTTTCCTGTGCACCGATGTCACCCAACCATGCCCACTTTTACATATGACAACATCCAAAAACACAATCTCAACAGCACTAAAGACACTCGTAAACTGAATGTTCTCCTCACACCCATTCAACTACTGAACAAATTCTTGAAACCCATCAGCCGTGCCACGCCAAAGAACAAAAACATCATCTATGAATCTGCACCACAGACAAATATGTGCAGCAAAGGGAGACTGGTACACCCACCTCTCCTCATACTTTGCCATATATAAATTGGCCACCGAGGGGGCTCAAGTCGCACCCTTCACAACCCCCGCAAGCTGGTGATAAAGAAGATCTTCAAACACAAAATAATTTACATGTATGGCCAACTGTGCTAACCCCCTAACAAACACAACCATTTCAGGGGCTAAATCACCTATGCGCTGCAAACATTCCTCAACCACTTCTACCGCAGCAGCCTGGGGGATCGATGTATACAAAGAAGCCACATCCAAGGTGGCCAACAATATATCAGGGGAATCAGTCAAAGCGGAATGACTCTCTAAAATATTCAAAAAATGCATGGTGTCCCTTACATAAGCCGGAATGTCCAATAACAAAGGTCTCAAAAAGGAATCTGTAAACACCGAAAGGGGTTCAAGCACCGTACCCCTCGTGGATACAATAGGGCGTCCCAGAGGATGTTGTAAATTTTTATGCACTTTAAATAATAATAAATAAAATTTAGATACTGAAGGACTTTGAACATTCAAAAAGTAAAACTCCTTCTTTGAAATTAATTTGGCAAAAAAAGCTGCAGACGTAAGATCTTTAAAAACCCTCTGCAATCCGGCAGTAGGGTCCAGGGAAAAAAACTTCATAGGTAAGGGCATCGGCAAGCTGTCACTGAGCTTCTCGCAGATAATCCTCCCGGGCCCAAAGCACAACTGCACTCCCCTTGTCAGCATTCCTAATCACAAGTTCCGGCTGGGCCATCAAATCAGCAAGTGCTCTCCTCTCCATTCGAGTTAAGGCCGAAAATACCAGCCGACATGCTTGCTCTAAACATTGGACATCCCGCAAAACAAGCTGCTTAAAAATGACTACAGAAGGGGGCAGCTGACCCGGTGGAGTCCATGTAGGCTTCAAAGGTAACGGGACTCATCTCAAGTTATGGATATCACTTCCCCCATCATTCAACTGTTCAGATGAAAAAAATATCCTTAAATGCAATTTCCTAATCAAGTTCTCAAAGTCCACTCTAAACTGAAAAGAATCAAAAAATGTTGTGGGTACGAAGGATAAACCCTTGTTGAGAACCCTATACTGGTCCTCAGTCGAAACAGCTGAGGACAAATTAATTACCAAGGATGAAGAATCAGCAGAAGCAACCTGAAGCGGAGAGCCATTTAGTGGCCCCCCACTCGGCCCTTGGAACGCCCTCGAGTGCCACCTTTCTTGTCTTGACCCACGCCGTCGTCTAAAAAAGTACTCTGGACTGATCTACTTGAATCACCAGTGGATAAATCCTCCGAGGAACGGTCGAACTCAATACGCTTTTTTTGTTGTTGCTGTTTCCTATGCAGTCTCCGATTGGGATTCATCCACGGATAAACATATCCCGAAGTGTAATCCTCATAGTACCGTTTCAATTTTTTAGCCTTTGCTGCTTTCACCTCATCACAAATCTGATCAAGCTGTTTGGAAATATCCTCACTATGTGATTTAAAACTTGCCGCAGTATCTTTGGACTTAAGCTCAGCTAACAATTCTGTAACTTCTTTATTCATCTCCTCCAAACTTGCTTTCGCCGTGTCAATAACCAAGACCATTAAATCCAAAGAGCACTTGTTGAGAATACAATTCCATTTGCCCAAAAACACAGAATCTGAGGCAAACAACCATGGCTCCTTGTAGACCCGAAGCCCCCGGGGGATATGCTGTCGACGGACATACTCAATTAGTGAGAGCCGGTGGAGTTCTGAACGAACAACGCATTTCTGCAAACTCAACAGCTCGTCCCAGCTGGCAGAATCTGCTACTGCTCCCAATTCATCCAGACCAAAAGGAGTCTGTTCTGTACATAATTTGGAGACATGATCACTGGAAAAACTAAAAATCTCCTTCCAGGATGAATGACCTTCCATGATTGGTAGTCCAAACAGCTAAATAGTCACCTTATAGAGTGAAACTGTCAATTTATCAAAATGTCCTCACTCAATATGAACAAAAACTGTTTCTCCACTAAAAATCACACAATGCTTGTTTTTACGCACACCAAGGTCTCAGCTCACAAGGGCAAATGGCAGATATGATCCAGAACTAAATCAAGATCCCTGCCAAAAACATGAAGCCCAATAACATCAATGACCTTGTGACAAGAAAAATTACTTAACTCAACAAATGGACTTGAACTTGGATATGAAAAGCCAGCTGCTTTCTCCTTCCCCGACGTCTCAATGTAGAGCCCTCAGATGTTTCCCGAGCACCCTCGCTTCATCAGGGGAAATCAGACATCTCAATGTAGAGCCCTCAGACGTTTTGCGAGCACCCTCGCTTCATCAGGGGAAATCACTAAAACACAAACAAAACAAACATCTATTCATACACAGTAACAAATAAACAGAAACAGAAATCAAAATCTCCAAACAATGCTCACCCACATTATAAAGGGCGAAAACCTAGAAGCAAACCACAATCCTGCCAACTGCTCTTCAACACCGTTGCGCAGAAAAAACGTCGCCCATGCACACTCAACAAAAACCTACAGATAATGCTGGCTGCTTGTATTATGTCACAAGGTCATTGATGTTATTGAGCTTCATGTTTTTGGCAGGGATCTTGATTTAGTTCTGGATCATATCTGCCATTTGCCCTTGTGAGCTGAGTCCTTGGTGTGCGTAAAAACAAGCATTGTGTGATTTTTAGTGGAGAAACAGTTTTTTTTCATATTGAATGAGGACTTTTTGATAAATTGACAGTTTCACTCTATAAGGTGACCATTTAGCTGTTTGAATAAATACTATTGTTCTTCTTAATAGTTCTGTAAGGGTGTTTATTAATGTGTCTATACCTTCCAACATTCCCTTACCTCTGTTCCCTGCACCTTAAGACTGCATCTTGTGTTTTTCCAAACTGCAGTCACACCAGTTCAAAACATACTCGTCACAACCATTCTTCAATATGGGCTGCATTGCAGAGAAAAACATAATTTTTTCTAAGTTCTGGCCTTATTCCATGTTTCAGCAGTCATAACTGACACTTCTGGGAAACACGTAATATGTACACGGGGCTTTCCTGAATATGCTTTCTATGAGACCACGGCTGACTACGTCCCAATTCTGCCCTCTCCTGCCCACTTTCTGAGATCCTTGTTCTAGTGTTGTAGACATGAATGTCAGCAGTGTTTCAGAATATGGTCTGGGATGTTTTTGGCACATAAACATCCCTGCCACGTGTACAAACCCCTTATTGGTGTTCTGGAATGATCCGTATGGACTGACCAGGAGTAGTGACTGCACTATCCATATATTCTGCACCGATATCTTTATGGACAATGGTACTGAATATACATATTAATGTAAGCACTGGTGCCAGCACTTCATATGGTCAACACAGAGGTTGAAAATGCATCTTACTGTTTAAAGTCATTGGTCAAGCTATTATTCTTGGGTAACCTGGAAGATGTTTGGAGCAGGCCATAAGTGATGACTTATTACAATGGAATCCATATTCAGAAGCCCTGTGGATCACAAGACAGGCACGTAATGTTGATTGGTTTGGCAACTTTTTTAGGGGCTTGTTTACAAAGCCGCGGTAGCGGTTTGCGATCGTAATCGGAGCCGCGGCCCCATTGATTTCAATGGGGCCGCGGCTGCGATCGCGATCGCGAACCACTACCGCGGCTTTGTAAACAAGCCCCTTAGTCTTCTTTTTCAAGTATATATATTGCCCATCCCCTTTTGGGGTTCATTTTTATTCAATTTTAGGCATTTCACATTAATTTATTTATTTACATATGAATATTGTCCGTTTATTTGTTTGGTCCCATCCCTTTGTCTGAAAGCCCTTTTGCTTGCTAGTTTGTTGTCACACTCTAGTAGGTCATAGGTTTATCTACAATTTGTATGCATGTTATTTTTGTTTATATTAAATATGCATGTATATATCCCTTATTTATATAATTTGTATTATGAGATTGTTTTGTAAGTATATTTTTAGACTTTTAGTTTCACATCATTTGTATGTTGAGTTCCGAGTTGTTTTTGAAGCGTGCTAATTTACGGTATATATTCTACATATTTTATATTATTTTCTTTTTATATGTATTAGAGATTGTTCTCAGTCCTGTTTTACAATTGCTTTATCATTAATATGTTAATGTATTTTATTTATTATTTTTATGTTTAGCCAATCTAGCCCCTGAAGAAGGTGTTGCGAAACACGGCCTGTGTTGGGCCCTGGCTGGTTTTATTTAATTTATTGAATAAACAGTTTCCTTCCATTGCAATCTACGGTTTTGTTTGGTTTCTGTTATAGCACGTGGATAAGTGCTTTCTTGTTGGACTCAACGGTACTGAATATACATATTAATGTAAGCACTGGTGCCAGCACTTCATATGGTCAACACAGAGGTTGAAAATGCATCTTACTGTTTAAAGTCATTGGTCAAGCTGTTATTCTTGGGTAACCTGGGAGATGTTTGGAGCAGGCCATAAGTGATGACTTATTACAATGGAATCCATCGTCAGAAGCCCTATAGTAGGGCCATCTTTATTTGGTTGTCTTTATGTGAATGTTCAGCAACATTTATCTGGGAATAAGAGTTATTTAATAAACTCAGAAAAAGTTAGCCAGATGTTTTAATATGGTAGCTTTGTGATTAGAGCAGTAATCTAGTAACTAAAGAGATCAGTGTTCAAATCCCAACGGTACTCCTTGTAGCCTTCGACACTTAATCCTCCCATTGCTTCAGGTACAAGCTTAGATGGTAAGCCCTTCAGGGACAAATACATACTGTGCCTGATTGCAACTTGCCTTTAAAGGTGCATGCTAAATACTATTTAAGACAACATCCAGTCTTCTTACATGTTACATACCATTTCTACATTATTTATATAGATTCTATTTGATACAAGAGAATATATGAACTCTTCTGCAATTATTATGTGCTTTTCTGAGATGGTTAGCCATGAAACTTGCAAAATCAGAAGTCCCGGTAATCCCCCTCTCCGAACAGTTATAAAAATGGGGACGGCGAGATACATTATTTGGGGATCACCCTAGACTATACATTAACCTTCCATCCTCATGTTCAAGGATAGTTAAGGTGACCTTTTATAAAATAAGGCTTTTTGCATCATCTATAGTCCCTGCTGGAGAAAGCACATTTTTCAGCCTACCTAAGATTACTGTAATAGCATATTGCAAGGACTGCAAATTTCACCCTCCAGCCCTTACAGTTAGCACAAAAAGATGTTGCAAGATGCTCCCAGCTGCATTTTTAAAGAGATAGCACTTTAAAAAAATCCATAGTCTGGGGTCCCCTCCCCCAACACCAGCAGATAGCATCTTCCCCAAAAGATAGTTCTTCCCCACACCGACCCTGCCTCTCCAAGCCACATCAAAGTCCCCCCTTAATACCTCCACATCCCCAGACCTTGATTCAGAATCCCCCTTATGAAGATGCCCCAGCTCCAGAAGGTCTTTTCAGGTCTACCTTTAATCATACCTAGTGGTCTAGTAGGACCTGGATGGGAATATTCTCACGTGCTACTGTCTGAGTCAGTGCACAGTTCAAAATGCACTTATGACCCTTAGAAAGTAGTACCATAAGACCACTGTTCAAGATCATGGGTGGCATTGTGAATTCAGCACTGGTCTGGACAGGAGTGAGTGGGGATGATCGGTTCTGCCTGGGTCTCACTAGACCACCAGAGAAGATGAAAGTTAGACCTACAGAAGCCTTGGGGGGGGGGGGGTGGGGGGTGGCTTCAGGAGGGAGATTCTAAATCAGGATTTGGTAAATGTGGGTTTAAAGGGGATAAACTTCAAACGTGGCTTACGAAAGCCAGGCTCAGTTTGGGAGAGTGTATCTTGGGGGTGGAGGGGAATTGCTAACTGTTTGCTGGTGCTAGGAGTAGGAGACAATCGGATCTTGGATGTTTTATTAAAAAGCACTGATCCCTTTAAAAATACAGCCAGGAGCATCTGGCCATGTGTTAGTAGCCTGATGTTTCTGAGATTAAAAAATAATACCAACTTTGATCAGGAGCTATTTTTCCAGGAATAAAGCAGTTTGTGCTGTTCAACATCTCATTATAAGGCAATGTGCATTGAAGAAAGGTAAAATAATGCATGATTTGGCCTTTTAAGGGATGTATGTTGTTTTGCAAACACACTTTAGTTGTTTCCCACTAAACTTTCTCTGAACAACTAGCATGCCTGAACAAAATTTTGTAAGAAAGTAGGGAGAAATGCTGCCAGTGGAACAGAAGTTATTCATGGGACTTTCATACTTTTTAAAAAAAGTTGAGAACACTATTTAGACCTGTATCCTTTGTGTTTGCTGGAACACCATTCAGATGGGGGTCTTGGTATATTTATTTTAGATAGTTAATGCCTCATCGGTAAAGAGAAGAGTATCAGCTGACTGAAAAATATAAGATCTGGATAGATTCTGATGCAGCAGCTATCAACCAATTTCAAATCTGCCAGTTGCGACCAAATTGGTGGAGACAGCTGTGGCAACGCAGTTGCAGGAGTATTTGCTGCTTGCAGGAGAACTAGATGAGGCACAGTCCAGTTTTCAGTCTGGATTAATCATGGAGACCATGCTGATGGCCTTTCTGGATATGCTGGATTTTGCAGGATATGTGGGTTTTGCTAGATCATGGTGTCTGGTCTTTTGGTACTTTTGAATTTGTCATCTGTGTTTGACCTGGTCTATCATGAGACTTTTGCAGAGGCAGTTAGCTGCATTGGGTATAGGCTGGTAGTTGGGTCTTATTTTGGAGAGCTATAGTCAGAGGTCATTAGTGCATTTTCAGTTATATATATACTGTACATGAGTTAAGGTTATTAGGAGCATTAACAAATTTTAAGGGTCATAATAAAAACTTTTATTAAAATGAATATGTGAAATGAACAAGAAGTCCATATATCAGGGAAAAAAAAGCAAATGAACTGAAAATAAACCAAAATAGTTGGCCCTGCGCATGTTTCTAGTCAGAAGATAGAAGTTGGTGTTATGAGTCTGGTTGTCAGCCTATTAAGTGAGAAATTCCAAAGGGTTGCACACTTTCCCCTATCTTGTTTAGTATGTACTCTTAGGTTTTGTGTTCTTTAACACCCAGTGGTTGAAGATGTACATTTATGTAGATAATGTACAGATTTTATCTCCCATTTAAGGATCCTTTGGAACTAGTCCTGGCATAGCTACAGCCATCTATTCCAGATTCAATAGGAGTTTTTGTGTAGCTCTCCCATGTCTGCTCCCTTCCAGCTCCCCCCCCCCCGTCTGTCCCCTTGTAGCCCCCCCACCTCCCAGCGCCAGGATAAGTTGGAAATAAGGTTTAAGGAAGTGGTTTAGAAGATATAGGAGGAAGTGAATAAGTGAAGAGTTTAGGAGTCCTTTTGGAGTTCCATGCACTACAGATGCAGAACCAGGGGTTGGGTGATAGTAAGGATAAGCTATAGCAGACTGAGCTTGAGACAGCAGCATCCTTTTTGAGGCAACAGGATCTAGCGGTGGTAGTGCCGCAATGCTTCTTAGGGGTATGTTTACTAAACGGCGCTAACGTCACGGCTGCGATGTTATCGCATGAGAAGTGACATTATCCCGCGATAATGGCGCATTAGCGTGCGAGAACGTCACGTATTGTGTGATAATGTCTGCGGCGGCGTTAAGGTGCGCAGAGGGTGGAGTAAGGCGTCCCAGAGGGCAGAGTAAGGCTCCCCAGGAGTGAAGAGAAGGGGTCAATGGGCAGAGAGTGGGCGGGGAGAGGCCCCATGCACACTAACGCCGTGAAATGAAGGGCTGAAAATTAGCGCCAGTGAAAACCTCGTGCTAGAGGCACATTTGCAGGGGAGAGAGACCATTTAAGTCAGCAATGTGCAGCACAGGCAGGGAAACCTAAAAAAGTGATAGTAGTGATACATGTGCAGCAACATCACAGTGCCCAAGTACGAGAGGGCACTAAGGTGAGGCTGCAAATGGGGTACAGGGGGCTGCAGGTGGGACATGCAGTGGGGCAGCTGAGGCACAGGGTGGACTAGGCACAGGGTGGACTAGGCAGCTGAGGCACAGGGTGGACTAGGTGCCTAGGTGACACATAGGAATGTAGAAGTGTAAAACCAGCAGGACAGCAACTGACCAAGGGCAAACATGGCCATGAGTGTGTGTTCCACAGTGTCCCAGGGGACAGTACCCAGCAAGTACCCCAAAGGGCCCCTATAGCAATCAGCTGAAGCGACCCACCTAGAAATGTGGTGCCAATGAGCGCTAACCACTGATGATTGTCACAATGGGAATCAACATTGTGGAGAGACGTCTGTCTGGTGTAGGCTCTGAGTTTACCATACAGAGGTCACTGAACCATCTAAGAGCAGTGTTGGAAGATATCAGGTAAGTATGGTAAATTGGAGACTGACTATAGGATCAGTCAAATGTGACTGTGGGCTTCCACAGACAATGCGACATTTGTTGGATTGCCTGCTGTTGCTGGCTCCATGCACAACTGCTGACTTGGCAGTGGCTAATTATTCTGCCCTATTGACCACACAGAGATACTGTGATATCATCTGATGGTGACATGACATGATGTTGATGGCTAGCTGCTGATTGGTAAAATGACTGAATTCAAACTGTTTTGCTTTAAGTTTCAAATTAAGTAGCTGCAAAGTTGGATAGGGTCCTTTTATCTAGAAATTTAGAAATGAGTTTCAGAGTGTCATTAAAAATAGAGGGACCTTTTCATGGGTAGCACCTACTCTTCAAGATAGACATCCAATGTCACCAAAAATATTGAATATTGCAACTTTCAGAGTTTATAGAGAGGTTTTACGACTTTTTTTTTTTAGTGAGGTGTGGTGAATAGGATTTCTGTGTATGGAGAAAGACAGGAGTAATACTGTATGCTTGAGAATTAGTGCTGGTATGTTTTTGGTGGCAGGATTGGTTATCAAAGTGTTAATTGTGAGATTTTGTATTTATTAGTAGAATTTTTATGTATTACCATTCAATGCATAAGCACTGGTAAAGTCAAGAATCACATTGAATGGCCCTAGAGTCTAGAGTGGGCAGCTTATAAAGTGATTTGATAAAAATTTAAATATATTTCAAAATCTGCATTTATGACATTTGATTGTTTTTCAATGTCCGTCCTCCAGAGGTCAAAGAGAGTTGGTGTGAACTGAGTCCAGGGAAGGTGGGAGGTATGAATGATAACGTATGCCTTTATAGTTGAAGAGTTTTTATAAGATAATGAAACTTTTAGATGGGTGACAGGAACACTGTTACCCACTGGATTTTGACAATGTACCTTAGCTTACGGAAAGAGGCACCTTATTTCCTACAGACACCTTATCTCCATGTGACATGTCATATGCTATTATCTGTTATTTTTCTTAATTGCCGAGTTTGATGAGTTTAAGTCAACATCTTCCCTCACAGCTCCTTTGGCTTGTCAGTTGTAGCAGGATTGATAAAATGCAAATGAAGAAATCATTAACGAGTACTGGTTATGAATCTCTCAGGCAGTTCAGGACCCCATCAAATCCAGTGCCTATTACTTTGTGTGATTGATGTACTATTGTAAGTGATTGTTCCTGATCTTATTAAATCTTATTGATTTTTCCCCCATTTCTATTTTATGCAGGACCAGGTTTGGACTATTATGAATGTTCCTGAACACTGTTAATCAAGCTTACACAGCTACTTTGATGGCAAACAATTAGAACTGTGCAGCAATACCTTGCAATTAGCTTCAGGGATATGGACCTCAGCACTGTAATAATGAAAAAGACCTTCTCCTTCAAGCAAGGTAATGAGATTTACAATTATGACCCCAAATAACCTTTGAGGTAAAACCAATCTGCAAACTAGCATTTGTTTATCAAAGCACTTCCACCTTACACAAACTTTGTGAGGTTTATAGTCACTGAAATGATTGCACCTATAAAAAAAAGCCATACTAGGTGATGTACCATATAAATCTAGTAACATTATTTTAAAATCAGCCATATTAACATTCTATGGAGATTATTATGAAATAAGAATCAAACCAATTTGAAACTGTGACTCATAAATGTAAATCATACTTACACACCTGCATGCCTGTATTATGTGATTGATATAAACATCATCTTATATACTCATCCTCTTATATATGCATCATCAAAATATGTACATTATGTTTAAATGCATAGATATTATAAAGAAAAATGACAGATTGCAATATTTATAGCTAGTAATTGAATGTTGTGCTTAGAAGGATCTCATTTTATTTATTAAGCATTTTTATTTAAATTACTAGTTAATAGATAGACATAGATTACTTCATCCGTGCGGCTTAATCTGGATGGACAGAGAAGAAAGAGGTTCATTTACCTTTAATTATTTTCTCAACTAGCCAGGAGCATAAACAGGGACTGGTTTTAAAAAGCTTATGCAACAAGTGCACAAGTAAAAATGGCATCTTCATGTGCATATAGAGGGTTTGTATTCAGATCTATTTTATAGAGGGTGTAATAGCCACATATATAGGACATGGGGACATGTTTACTAAGCCCCCACTGGTAATGCATGTGCCAGCTGTGTTACTAATACAGGACAATGGGCTAACTGCAGGGGGCAGTACATCACCCCCCTAACGTTTCTATGGTTCAACCCAGCAAATTGTCAACAAGTGCCAGTAACACTCTACACTGAGGTGGCATTAGTTGCACCCATGCTACCTGTATCAAGTGTAGGTAGTGCAGTCCACAAATGCCTTCATTAGCTGCATCACACTGGGAATGCCCCATCCTGCCCAGTTGCCAACCTGGCACATGCTAAAGGTGTAGCATAGATTTTTTTGGCTCAGGGCGTCATGCTACTTTTCAATACCATGCCAAAACCATGAACTAACACTGTACTAAGCCCACACTATCCTTTAATAAACATACCCCCATGGTGAAGCATGTACCTACAAAAAGAATGTGTTTGGGGCAGATAATGGGCATGCTCTGTATGAAGTGTGTCAATCAACTCATGCTACATACTTTATAATGTAGGTACGTGCCAACATCATCAAAAGTGAACATCCACTCTTATGTCTGCTCTAAATAATGCCTAAACATGGTACAGCTTTTCTTTTGGGATCTAGTGAGCAGAGGCAGAGTTGATACTAGAGATTTGCTTGAGAGTTTGCAGTTAGTTAGTGCTCCTTTTCATATTGTGTTGCCTACTGCCTTATCCTACCCTCATTTCTACTCTCACAATACTTTTTCATTCCTCCTCTGGTCTTCGCCTCCTCTCTTCACTATCTCTCTCTCCTTCATGCCCTCTCTGTTTACCTATTATTTCTCTGTCCTTACCTCCCTGCCTTTATGTTCCTGCTGGTGTTTGTGAGACTGCTGGTTGTGGTTTTGGAGTTGTTGTTGATGAGTCATATGGTATATTTAGAGTATGTGGTGGGTGTAGGATTGTTGGTGATGTATGTGGGTTTGGTGGTGGTATGTAGGAGAGTCACAATGGGTAGTGTACACAAATTGCTTCTTCCTATGTGCTCTGGCTTGGAGGAACCAAGAACAGAAGAGAAAGAAGTCTACAGGCTCAGGACACAATTCCTGGATTTGTCTGAAGAGCAATGCCTTTGCAAGTTTAAGTCTGACACCAGAAACATGATGGCAGAAAAAGACCATATGGCCTGTCCAATCTGCTCTCTCTATATATACCACTAATTAGGAGTTCAGTTACGGTCATCATTTGTAGGGAATACACATGCCATTGTACCAGAAAGCTACCACAACCCTCACCATCCTCATCATTAGAAGCTTCCAGACATCTCTGGAAGTTAGTTCCAACATAGACCACTTAATCACCTCACTCTGCAACACACAGTTTCTGAGAGGTTTCTTTTTACTTGAGAAAATCAGTCAATATATTGGCTTCCCTTAGCTAAAGCAGCAGGTGTATGAAACTATGAAGTCATTTTATCTAAAAGCACAATTTTAATCTCTGTTGGGGCTATCAATTATACCAACATGGAAAGAAGGCAGCCACAGAAACAGGAAGTCCTTTCACTTCCTCAATTGTAGGTGGTGCAATTCCTCCAATATTATTCCTGTTGTGTGTCCATGCTTCACAAGCTTCTAGATCTCTGGGGATGTTTCCTAGGTAAGCCAAAGCTCATCATTCTTCACCTTAGTGCTCTTCTTTTATCTTCACAGAATTATTTCTACCCATTGCCCACTCAACCCAAGAAACACCAGGATACATATCATTTATGCCTATCAGTTTTGCACACAACCATGGACCAATATACTACTATCTCCTCTGCCTTCCGCTCTGCACATAATGGCCCATCTCACCAATTTACAGAGTGAGGCACGGGACCAAATATGCCCCACAGGAAGACAAGGATAGTTATACTTCCAGGCTGTTAAAAATGTGTTTCATGTGCTTAGATAGGTGGAAGAAGGAGCTGCTTCACCATCCATTCAAGCCATGTGACATTTTTAAGACCTGCTGCATGTTCCTTCTCTTCTACCTAAAACACACTCAATGCCTTTTCTTGCAGTTCTGCTGTTTTTTTTTTCTCTAAAGGAAGAAAGGGGATTCTTGTATTGCTTGATATGGAAGGATAGACCAGATAGGTTATGTGGTCTTTTTCTGCCATCATGTTTCTATGTTTAATCCCCAGTTATGAGGAGAGGGCATCTTTCTCCTGCCACCTCTATGGCTCACATGGCAGCTCAAAAAAAATTGAAAACACAAGATGTTGATTGGCAACTCTGTTGTGGGAAACCTTACCTGTGGCTGAGGAGGAAAAAGGAGAAATGGATAAAAGGGAGCATGAGTAAACAGACTAGGGAGATACTCTACTGTCCAGTCCAAGAAAAACTCCATTGTAGTGTGAATATGTACAGGTCCATTCAAATTTCTGCAATTTCCTGCCAAAGGGTATTGTTTGTTCCAGGATGTGGTCTATGTATCTAACAAGAGGTTCTTTTCTCTCTGTACTAAAGGGCATAAAACCCACTGGATCAGAATTATGAACAAATGCTAAAACAGGACCTGCCTTGAGTGGTGAGGAATTGGCAGTTGTGAGTATGGGCTTGCTGAGAAATTGTATCTTAAAATCTTAGGAGAAAAGAGATTGATGGTTAAATTGATAAATATCATCTTGGTTAAAAAGGTAATAAACAATTGAGAGCACTAGCAAGCTCACACAAGATGGATGCTTAGACAAATATCTCCATTAAGGAATTTATTTTTTGGAATCTTGTTCACCCTTCTAAGTTACCACTTCCTAAGGTCGGAAAACAGTATGGCTCAATTAAGGGTTCAATGAGTAGGACAAATAAACTGGAGTTTCCACACCTCTGCACAGGGAGATTAGCAGAACAAATTTGATATGCAAACCTCCTGCAAAAAGGCAGGCCTTAAAGGAGACATCTGGTCTAATGCTTGGCAGTTAAGATTTAATGTGAAGAAGTGCAGTGTCATGTACTTGGGAAGCAGAAATCCAAGGGAATTGTATGCGATAGGGGGGCAAGAGATTGATGTGCATGGACCAGGAGAAAGACCTTGGTGTGATTGTTTCTGATGATCTCAAGGTGGTGAAACAGTATGACAAGGCAGTAGTAGCAAAAACCAGAAGGATGCTGGATTGCATACAGAGAGGAATTACCAGCAGAAAGGAAGAGTTACTAATGCCACTGTACAAGTCACTGGTGAGGCCTCACTTGGGATATTGTATTCAGTTTTGGAGACCGTATCTCCCAAAGGATATAAAAAGGCTGGAAGCGGTTCAGAGGAAGGCAACCAAAATGATTTGGAGTCTGCATCATAAGACTTATGAAATGAAAGTTGAAGACCTAAATATGAACACTCTGGAGGAGAGGAGGGACAGGGGAGATTTGATTCAGACCTTTAAATACTTAAAGAGTATTAATGGACAAACAGACCTAATCCAAAGATCGGGAAGCTGTAAAACTAGAGGGCATAACATGAAGCTACAAGGGGATAAATTGAAAGGCAATGTCAGCAAACACTTTTTCATTGAAAGGGTGGTGGATGCTTGGAATGCCCTACCGCTGGAAGTGGTGGGGGCAAACACAGTGACAGAATTCAAAATAGCATGGGACAGACATAGCGGATCCCTTTTATAGCAACAGGATACAATCAAAATAAGCAGAACTATCTCTTATATCTGAACAAATAGGGGTGACCTACACGGAGCAGTGGGTACACCCCTAAACAAAGGCATGGGGAGAGGTGACCTGCACGGAGTGGCAAGTGCACCTACTCTTGCCGCCTTGCTGGGCAGACTAGATGGACCATGCTGGTTTTTATCTGCCATCATATACTATGGTACTATGTTGCTATGTTACTTCACTCACAGATATAGAAAATACTACAAGATCTCAAAGGCTACCAAGTTACACTCACAGAGGTGAAATCATGGTATCAAGAAATGCAATCAGAGACCAAGAAAATGTGGCAGAAAGATACATAAACATTTCCCATTGTACTGGGAGCCACAGGCTTGATAAAGAAGAATTTCCAAGTACATCTTGACAAAATACCCATACATGTTACATCTTATGAACTCCAGCAGGAGGCTCTCTTTGGCATGATGCAAGTATTATGCTGAGCATTAGCAGTAAATTTGAGAAATTAATATCATATTCCACATACCCTGGTTTAGAAGTGAGGTTCACGGCTGCCATAGTATGCGCAAAACTAACCCATTAGGATAAACTACCCCAGGTGAAAAATGAAATTGTGGACCTGAAAGAGCAGTTTCAAAGCATTTTTCACAATAGGTAGACATGCTTGATTTGAGAGTAAATGCTGACACTGATACCAACTAAAGAAAATGAATGCACAGTTAAGACTCTTTTTTCCTGTGTGAATGAGAGTCACATACAACAATAACACTTGAAATTACAAGGAGCCACCATTCTAACAGAATTTTATTTGGCAGAAGATTTGAGAACAGATGGAGCAGAAAGAGTGACCATTGGTTGACTTGCCTGTATGGTTTTCATATGCAATGGACATATGGATGCAGAGCTGATGATGAAACTGCAATGGGCTGAAATGATAAAATTTCAAAGACACTGGGACCTTTTTGGTTGGAAGGGGCCAAACAATAAACCAATTTCCAGTTCTAATCTCTATCTCTATATTCGCTGATGCTATGTTGGGTAAAATTTGTTGGTGCCATGGCCCTGTGGCCCATCCTATTCCACTGCCTATGAAACTGTAATGTTGCACCACATACTAGGATTGCAGACGCTCACATCTTTTGTTGCCTTACATTCTGTTGTCATATCTCCCATCACCTCCTTATCATTCCAGCTTTTGTACTAAAGAGATACCTGTTTAGTTTATGGCTTGAGGCTTCTTAACTACTAGGCACTTTGCTTATTTGATCACTTATGGGACTTATGGTGATTTGATAATTCAGACTGTATGTTGATGATGGTGTGGATGATGATATGGTAGTGATAAAAAGGGGGAGATGTATGGTTTGGTATGGTAGGTTGCTATACTGTATGCAGTGTACTATCTGTTTGGTAAGCACAGTAGCACAGGCTGTTGTGCACTGTATGATGTGATGATGCTGAGATTTTGTATAGTGAATGATTGTGATGTTGGTTCTAGAACAGAGCCTGACAAGATGGCAGCCTAGCCTGTTAAGCTCTGTAGGACTCTGAACAGTTATTACCTCTATCAATGTTTTTCTGTCTATTTGGGTTGTGAACTCGATGGGAAACTCTCTGGAAATGGCCAAAAGAAAAAGCACGTCGCCTGATCCACAGTATAATTTATTTAGCTGTATTTATATCCTGCTTTTCACCAGGTCAAAGCGGTCAATTGGGGGATACATTTAACATGAGGGGATATGAGACACATATGCTAATACTTACAGGGAACATGGGCAATGGAGGGTTAAGTGGCTTGCCCAAGACCACAAGGAGTGCCTATAGGACTAGAAATCCCAGTCCCTCCGGCCTGAGATTACTGTCCCCAGGTGGGACTTGAACCCCTGGCCCTCTGGCCTGAAGTACCTTGTCCTAACCACTAGACCACTCCTCCCTATAATCTTCCATCTGGACCTAAAAGGCAAAAGAAGAGCCTACTTAACACCAGACAAAACAGTTGAACTGTCAGATCCTGTACTTCAGGAACTGAGAAAGTTAAAAAAGATTATGGAAAATCAAGTTCCGATGTCACAGATATCAGAAGGGATATAGAGCAGCTGACAATGCAAATGATTAATTCTCAGATACGTTTGGACAAAGTTGAATTACAAGTACATGATTTACAACAAGTAATGGCTCAAATCCTTGACTATGCAGCTTCAATTAAGCAGGTACAGTTGGAGCTTGAAGATTTTGTCAGCTTCAACAAGCGTTTGAGCATAAGGTTAATTGGTTTGCCTGAAAAATCTGAAGGCAAAAACTTAAAGCAATTTATTGGCCCATTCCTGGAGAATGTCTTCGAGCATCGCTTTCTCCCTGTGCTTGATATTGAGGAGGCTTATCGGGTTCCTCGATGTCAGCTGTGACAGCCAAATTCACTAGAACAGTTATAATCCGTCTTAGCCAAGTTCAGCAAGTTCTGTAGATTTTATCCCTGGCCAAAGGGAGAGCAGGAAGGTTAAAACTAAAGATCAGAAAATAATAAAGCTACAGTTGCTAGGTGTCGTACTTTTTTTTTTTAAATTGGAGTGCAAAATGGGGGTAACATATGAAAGTAAGACAACTACATATCAAGACCAAGATCTACTGAAGCAGTTTTTGGAGAACTTAAAAATATCAGGTGCTAGTGCTCCTTAAGTATAAGAACATAGCTTTCAATAACCATTGTATAATGTTTCTGTATGCATATGGGGAACTATATTGGGGAGGAGACCTAGTTTGCCAGGAGGATTGAATATGTTTTTAAGCCCGACTTATTTTCCAATATATTGCTTGCTTTATACATCTGATTGCTGAAGGCTATCATGACCTGTGATAATTAGATTCAAATGTATTCTAGAACGTGGTTGAAAAAGGCTGAAGTTTGTCCTTATCCAATGGCATTCTATTAACCCCAGGAAAATCGTGGGGGTTCATGACAGTGGGGGCGGATAGCCCAGGTCCGTGCACCATTTTAGAATTCAAGCAACAAAGGAATTGTTCTACTTACTGTTGTAGTGACAAGGATTTGTGCATGACCTCTGCAAAGGAGTGCAAAAGTGTATGGAGACCAATATTAGGTTAGACATCACTTTACTGCATCAGCTGGAGTGCTTGCCTACAGAATGCATCATCACGCTCCTGACATGTTCTGCAATGAGTGTCACTGGAGACATCGAACGCAGATGTACGGATTGAACTAGAGCTATACTTGTTTTGTGACTTGATAAACTGTGGTGGTCTGGAATGGTGTGCAGGATCAGAAATGCTGCTTTTACATGTCAGGTGGGTTAGAATTGCATTACCTGCCTTAAGGAAATTAAAGGCCATGGTAGTAGATAGCAGCGATTAACCAATATGATTTTTTTTTTCTTTCGGGTTCATGATGATCCTCCCAGCTTCAGGTCTCTTGGGGATAGTTACTTAGAGTACTTATGAATTTCCATTGAATGTTTATTACTTATGTTCTTATAATATGCCTGTGGTGGGGATAAGTGTATTTTGATAAGCTGGTTGTACAATGCAATTTTAAAATTAGTGCATTCTCATAGTTTTATAATCAGATTAGGTCTACATTCTGTGGTTTCTGCACAATAATATTGTTGTGACTGAAATGGGGAAAATATTTTAGTTTTGTGTCAGATTTAGTGACATATAAACATGGAGGGGTCTTAGGAAAGAAAAGGATAGAGAGAATTAAGATTCCACCTTATTTAGGGTAATAAAGAGGAGTCCAGAAGATGGGCTGTCTACTTTATGTCGTGGGCTCTAGCTGTTTTTAGGGAATTGGGAGGGTTTGGGTTAGGAGTATTTTTCTATGGGGATATAGGGAATTTTATGTGTATATACAATATATTGTCACAAGCACAATGCCCGAAGCCACTTGCCTCTAGTGGTCGAGGGGCGTGGTGTTGAGGATTCCTTCTTCTATCAGCTTCTACCAGCCTATTTCTTCGTGTTGGCTTCTGGGAAGTGTAGTACTGCTAAAAATATGTTGGTGCTTTAAGTAGAAGGTTTGTAGTTGATGTAACCGAGGATAAGGCTTGTAACAGAAAGTTTATTTCCATAACACAAAACACAGCAGGTTCAAGGTATCATTTACAGGATTATAACTGTAAGATTTGCTTAAGGTACAGCAAATAGTGGCAAACAAACCAAAAGAACTCAGAAATGGCTTTTTAAAGTCCTCTTACTTGCAGAAACAATTGCCTTTAGAAACTAGGCTGCCACTTTCCTTTTTAGTCCTTGTTAATCAGAGCATAAAGAAAAATTCAGGTTTAATTCTTCTACAGCAGTTTGGTTTCTGCCTGCCTCAAAAACCTCTCTAGGCTGCATTTCTACGTGAAACCAAACTTAGAACAAAACAAACATTCCAAGCTGTTATCAGAACTCTTAGCAGGCTTTTAATATAGGAGAGGAGCAAGCAAAAACTCTTATAGCAGCTAACTTGTCTTTTCTTGTCGTTGCACAGTTCAAACACAGGTGACAAACGAGCATGAATCAAAGCTTCCTGATCAGGCTTACATTGCAGTAAATTTCCCTTTTAAAACAGACAGGAATTTACATCCACACTGCTTCTGCCATATGGTTAACTTCCAAGGAGAATTACTTCTTTCAGGGCTAGCTTTTCCTCAAGACCTCCTGTCTATATCTTGGCATAGAGAGCAATCCATAAAGCAATCGTCTTCCCCCAATTCTGACACTGGTTCTCCCAACTGCATGGGTTCTGACTCACCGACCTGGTCAGACTGCTCAGCTGACAACCTCTCTGGTGGTCTGAAAGCTTCTCCACTTCCTGGTTCCCACCTCTGTTGCCAACCTGTTGTAGGGAATTCAGCTCTCTCAGCTCTGGGTAGCTCAGCTCTTCTCCAAGAATCCACTCCTTCTCTCTGCTTCTGTCTCAGCTGTTCTCCCGGCTGCTCTCCTTCTCATCTCTCCCTCTCTGCATAATCTAACCCAGGCTTATTTATTTATTTATTTATTTAACAGTCGCTTATATACCGCTACCTTCCACAGATCAGGTGCGATTTACAATGAACGAGTAATAAACAGAAAAATAGGTCTGTTTTACATAAAACATTGGTAAACTAAGTACAAGTTTTGCTATTACATTGAACATGGTAGGACTATGTATAGGAAATCAATCGTTACATGAATATTCTGAAACTATTTACATTGATTTCCTATACATGGTAGGACTATGTATAGGAAATCAATCGTTAAATGAACATTCTGAAACTATTTACATACAACTATTTACAGGTCTTACAAATAGTTATTAAATCATTTTTTAATTGTGGTTTGTCTGAGAGAGTTGAATTTGGCATTCCCTGAGACCTCAATTAACCATCTCCTGTTATGGGTAAAGTATTTTCTAGTGTGCCGAAGTGGGAGATGAACAGATATGTTTTTAATTTCTTGCGGAGTTCCTTTACATCATTTAATGCTCTTATTTCTTCAGGGAGGGAATTCCATAGGATGGGAGCTGCATGTGAAAACGCTCTTTTATTGGTTGTTTTTTAGCGTTTGTGAATTCTCTTGGAATCCTAATTTTATTTGTGTGGCCTCTCCGTAGTGCAGTTTGGGATGTGTCTTTAGTGATAAGTTTTGTTAAAGAGACTGGTGCAATATCATTTAGTGCCTTAAATGTAGTAATTATCAATTTGTGGTTTATTCTGGAATGTATTGGGAGCCAGTGTAGGTTAGCGAGAATTGGGGTAATGTGTTCAAATGGGGGGACCTTCATTATAGTTCTTGCTGCTGCAGTTTGGGCAAGTTGGAGTCTCTTAATGTCTTGTTTTGTTGTACCTAGTAGAATGAGATTGGCGAAATCAAAGTGTGGTGTAATGATAGCCTGAATAATGCTCAAAAAGTCGTGTAGATGTACAAGTGGGCGTAATTGCTTTAGAACCTTGAGTTTAAAGTAGATTTTTATAGTTATGTTTCTAATATGAGTGTTCATACTGAGGTGTGAGTCAAGGGTCACACCTAGGTATTTTACTTCATTTTTTATATTAATATTGTGATTTTGGAGAGTGATGTGCATTGGAGGAATGTAGGATTGATTTTTTGTTACAATTAATATATCAGTTTTCGAATGATTGATATGGAGATTGTGGTCTTTTAGCCAAATTGTTAATTCGTTGAAGCATTCTGTTAAGAGTTGCAATGGGAGTATTGGGATTGTGAATGGGATGTACATCATCATATCGTCTGCGTATATGTGATAGAATACTTTAAATTTTTTGAAAATATTGCAGACTGGCTGAATATAGATATTAAATAGGAGAGCAGAGAGAGCGGAGCCTTGGGGGAGACCAATTATCTGTTTGTAAGTTTCAGAAGTTTGTGTGTTGGTTCGGACAGTTTGGGTTCGATCAGTTAGATATGAAGTGAACCAATTATGTACGGTTGAGTGTATTCCTATTTGTTTTAATCTGTTAAGCATTAAAGCATGGTGTACACTGTCGAATGCCACAGAGATGTCTAAAAAGAGGAGAATGAAAGCTTGTTTAGGGTTATCAATACCTCTTGTTAAGGTATCGAGAAGTACTGTTAATAGTGTGTCTACACCATGATAGGGACGAAAGCCGTATTGTTGGTCATCAAGGGGTGCTGAGTTTTCTATGTGTTCCTGCGTTTGAGTTTGAACGACCTTTTCAATTAGTTTAGCCATAAATGGAATGCTTGAAATAGGTCTGTATGAATTAGGTGATGTTTTGTCAAGGGTGTTATTTTTGATTATTGGGCTTATTTGTGCATGTTTGAGGGAGGATGGTAAGTACCCTAGGCGTAGCGAAAGATTGATTATAGGAAGGATAAAGGGGGATAGTGTAGGGAGAGTATGCTTAATCCAGTTTACCGGGCAAGGATCAAGTTGAGAAGTAGCAGTGTTCAGATTTGAAATTGTATTCTTAAGTATATCTTTAGTTATAGGGTGGAAGTCAGACCATTTTTCCAAATGGAGTTGGTGGGAAAGGGATAGAGGATTTGGTGTGAATGCAAAAGTTTTTGATTTATTTATGTAGTGGTTAGCTAAAGTCTGGGCAGAGATATCATTAATTTCGTTGCAGGACCTATACGTGTTATTAGTTAAGTTTTGGACGATGTTGAAAAGTTCTCTTGGTCTATTAAAGGATTTGGTTAGCATAGATGAGTGGTAATTTTTCTTTGTGTCGTCCAGTGCTTCTTTATACTTTTTAAGGTAGCTATGGTAAGCGTCATAATAAGAGGTAGATTTGGTTTTGCGCCACTTTGATTCAATATTCCTCAATTCTCTCTTCATTAATTTTAAGGTGCTATTGAACCAGGGTGCATCTCCTACTCTAGAGCAGTTTTTCTTCGTGGTTGATTTTTTGAATGCAGCTGCATTATAAATTGTATTATGCCAAGTTATGACAGCTTCATCTAGGTCAGTTGGAGAAAGGGTGAAATGGGGAATAGTTAGATCGTTAGCGTTAAATTTTGTGAATCTAGGTGGAGGGGTGGTTTGTAGGATATTTTTATTGTTTATTCCAGTGTAGGCAAAGATAAATTTGATCAGGTGATGGTCTGACCAAGGAACTGGTGTGCACTGGAGCGATGACCGGTTAAAATATTTTTGGAATACTTCTGGTAGAAAGACTAGGTCAAGGATTCCACCTTTATTATGGGTCTTCGTATTAATGATTTGGAGGAAGCCCATATCAACTAATGATTCCAAGAAAAGAGCTGAATGTGAAGGGGGTAGGGATGGTAGGTTAAAGTCTCCCAGTAAATTTATAGGGTTGGTGTCTGTGGATGAGCTGAGGAATTCCATTAGGGCATCCAAATTATCTGTTTTTTGATTTGGTGGTCTATATACTAAACAAATTCTGAAATGAGCAACTTTTATGATGAGAGTGTCAATGTTATTTGGGAGATGAGATGGCTGTGGTTTAGCCTTTAGTTCTTTTTTTGTCATTATAAGAACTCCACCTCCTTTTTTAGCGTCTCTATGTGTATGAGATATGTCATAGCTGTTCGTGTTGCTTATACCTCCAAGGTCTTAACCCCACCTCTTTCTTTCCCAGGTGTTGGTAATCCCCCTGCCTCCTGATATTAGAAAAATCAGTGCACTTGTTAAAGTAAGGGCTTTGGTTCTCATGCTTGCAATCCCTCTTTCTTACTTTATCAGTCATTGGCTGAAACCTGTCCCAGCTGGGGTTTTTCTATCTTTGAAACCTGGCTGTGGCTTTCTCTCCCTGCACTCCTAGAAGGGGACCCTTAACTAGGGTGAATTCATTATGCTTCTCACCTCCCCCACTCTCAGGATAGCTGACTTTGCCACAATATGTTTATTCTAGGTGGAGACTGGTCTTTTGAAATAGTTCATGATCTCTGGTATTTTCATACAGGATGTCGTTATTCCAAAATCCTACAATGGAGCTTAAAGTAGTATCCTTGAATGTCAATGGACTCAATCATCCTGTTAAATGTAGGAAAATTATGAACTAGCTTAATTACATGATTATATACTTTTTTTCTACAGGAAACCCATTTATCACATGAGGCGTGTGCCAAGCTTCAACTGGGATGGTCTGAGAGTCATGTTTTCTTTCCAGGTGTGATAAAAAGCATGGGGTTTCAATAATAATTAGGAAAGGATTATCTTTCAGATTGAGTCACAGAAAACAAATAATGAAGGGAGATGGGTGTGTGTTATGCTCAAAATTGCAGGATGAAAACGCACTGTGATGAATGCGTATGCTCCTGAAGTAGGATCCCCTTTATTTTATGAAGGACTGCTTCAAATTCTTCTAATCATAGGAGATAATGAATTAATCTTAGGAGGGGATTTTAATGCCACTCTTAATGATTTTCTGGAGTCCTCGAGCACGTTTCAGCATATTATAGATTATTTAACAACTCTTTTATACCACCGTATCTACTAGTCTTCTTAGATGTGAAAGCAACAAATGAGGGATGTCTACTCCTTAGAGAAGAAACTCGCACAGTTGGAGGAAGCTCATATAAAATCCAGTTGTAAGCTTGCTTTCCAGTGGCTACGCAGGTTGAGATATGATCTTAACAAAAGACTAACAACAATCTACAGAAGAGTTATTTGTTCAGCGAACAGGATACTATGCCGAGGGAGATAAGGCAGGCAAATTGCTGGCTAATCTCCTCTAAGAGTGCAAAAACAGAGACATTTTATTTCTGCCATTAATGCTGAGGGACAGGGCACCTGAACAAACCCTCAAGATATTCAGGCGGTGTTTGTAAGCTGCTATAAAAAACTATTTTCCTCTAATGGTGATAATAATTAGATGTAAAAGAAGTGTATATTGAGATGCTGGAGCACCCTGTGCTTTCAGAAGCACAAAAGGAAAGTCTAGGTGCCCCTTTCCAGATTAGCTAAATCTTAGCAGCTATTAACAACTTATCCAGAAATAAGATGCCTGGTCCAGGTGGTTTCTAAGTTGAGTTTTCTCAACAATATGAGCCAGCTCTGGCACCACAATTAAAAAGATTGTATGAGAGCTTACTAGACAGCCAGGGCACACATTTGTCTTTTGCAGAAGCCAGTGTAATGCTTTTTGTGTAATGCATATTGTGGCAAAGTCAGCTATCCTGAGAGTGGGGGAGGTGAGAAGCATAATGAATTCACCCTAGTTAAGGGTCCCCTTCTAGGAGTGCAGGGAGAGAAAGCCACAGCCAGGTTTCAAAGACAGAAAAACCCCAGCTGGAACAGGTTTCAGCCAATGACTGATAAAGTAAGAAAGAGGGATTGCAAGCATGAGAACCAAAGCCCTTACTTTAACAAGTGCACTGATTATTCTAATATCAGGAGGCAGGGGGATTACCAACACCTGGGAAAGAAAGAGGTGGGGTTAAGACCTTGGAGGTATAAGCCTGGGTTAGATTATGCAGAGAGGGAGAGACGAGAAGGAGAGCAGCCGGGAGAGCAGCTGAGACAGAAGCAGAGAGAAGGAGTGGATTCTTGGAGAAGAGCTGAGCTACCCAGAGCTGAGAGAGCTGAATTCCCTGCAACAGGTTGGCAACAGAGGTGGGAACCAGGAAGTGGAGAAGCTTTCAGACCACCAGAGAGGTTGTCAGCTGAGTAGTCTGACCAGGTCAGTGAGTCAGAATCCATGCAGTTGGGAGAACCAGTGTCAGAATTGGGGGTAATGCTTTTTGCTAAGCCAAGTCGAGATACAACTGTTATGACTGTTTACTGGCCCATTTCCCCCCTCATTGTTGATTATAAAATATTGACAAATATCTTAGCCATATGACTTAGCAAAGTAATCCAGACTATTGTGGGTGAAGATCAGACTGGCTTCATTAGGGGGTAAACACATTAATGATAATGCTAGAATGTTTTAGAACCTATGTGAATATGAGTGTCCCGGTAGCGGCCTTATCTTTAGAACCTATGTGAATATGAGTGTCCCGGTAGCGGCCTTATCTTTAGATGCAGAAAAAGCCTTTGATAGAATAGAGCGGTCTTATCTCTTTAGCATTTTAGAATGGTTTGGCTGTGGGGCTGGTTTCATAAAGTAGATCAGGGAGCTCTATGAAGGTTCCCAGTCATTTTGTGATTAATTCTATCTCTTCAGAGGTTGTTACTCTAGAGAAAAGAATCAGGCAGGGTTGCTCTCTTTCCCTGTTACTTTTCAACATAATGCTGGAACCTTTGTTGATTAAAATAAGAGTGTAAAATGATATGCTCCTTCTTCCCCCACCTCAGTTATGCAAGAGCTCACAACTTGCATTTATGAAAGTCTTTGAACTTTACTCTCCCACCCTTTGGAACTACTTACCTCCTACACTATGGAACATTCAATCTCACAATTTCTTCAAAAAACATCTCAAAACACACCTTTTCGAAGGGCATTATGGACCATCCCTTACAACTGACTCCCAGCAGGAACTCCTTCCATTCCCACCGATCTTTCCCATCCCCCCTTAATCAACTAACTGACATCTAGCCCTAAACCAGCAGAACAACTTCTCTTTCACAGTATCACAAGCCCATCATTATAAATAAAACAGCATAACATAGGCTCACTGTACCACAAACCCCCCACAGTTTCTTAAACTCATTGTAATATAAGTTCTAAAGTTATAATGTCCCTGCATATTCCCTCCATCCCCTGGTTACTTGCTGTTCCATGTTAATAAGTTTGCTGTAACACTGCATGTTCAGTTATTCAATGTAAACTGATCTGTTTGTTCTATGTAAACCATTTTGACTGGTAGAAAAACGATATATTAATGACTGCTAGGGGTCACAGGTGCTATTTTGAAACTGCATAAGAAGCAGGTTAGGGTACAATTGCATAGAGCCACTATGGCGCAATATCTCAAACAACAGATGATTCCTTGGGGTCTTCGTACATTAAAACCTCCCCACATGTTTGTGGAGGATAAACAATTCTATCATACTTGGAACAGTATTCTAAATAAATGCGGGTTAGACCTTATAGCCCTTTTAATTGAACGTTTAACGGTTGAAGAATCTAAGGTCAAAGAAGATCTGGAGGGTTTAACTGCACAATTGAAGGAGTCAATGACGGAGGTTAAATTTCAGGCTGACTGGAATATTTTTGAGGAATATTTACAAAAATTTAAAGATTCTGTCCGACAAGTGAAAGTTAATAAATTTAAAAGAGACACAGCAGATTATGAAAATGATCAGGTTTATACATGGAAACAGCATCAACGTAAGTTTAATAATAAAAAAGCTAAGAAACAAGTTACCTTTGAGGACACTACTGATTTAAGCAGTGACTCCTCAGATTCAGGGGGTGCACATCAACATCGCACCACTTATCAGCCGTTTTTTCATCGAGGCCGCCCTCAAACACGCCGGCCATATCAACCAGAAGAGGAGGGCCGGAGGGGGCCCACTACCAGATCCCATACTCGACAACAGTGATTAATTTGTCTAATACGGATTTGACGGCTGCCGAGTCCCAGTTATTGGATTTGGGTCTTTCCTTTGTTCCCTCCCCTCGATATGATCCGTTCCGGATGTGGGTAGCCCTGTATCACTTTTTTCGGAAGCTTCAGGTGACCCATTATTTTCGGAGTACTAACCCTCAAAATGAGGGGGAGTATAACTCGATTATTAAAATCCATTTGAGGTGGCTTCCACCGGGACAGGTTAATGCTTCAATTGAAACATACCAAAGGCTAGTTTTGCGTGATTTGGAGCTTTTAGAATGAACAGGCTCCAAAAAGAGTTTTTCTAATTTGACAAGATTACAGTATGGGGCTTTAAAGTCACTTAGTGACCGAAAAGATATTTTTATTCACAGAGCGGATAAAGGGGGTGACACAGTGATTCAGGACAAAATGGCTTATCACGCTGTGGTACAGACCCATCTTAGTGATAAGAAGTATTATAAACTCCTTGAAGAAGATCCAACGGTTGAACTTCAACAGCTGATCTGCTGTTGCACTTCACAAGCATTACAGCAGAAGTGGATAACAAATAAAGAGTTTAAATTTTTGAACAAACGTTTCCCTGTTACACCAATTTTATACATGGTGCCGAAAATACATAAAAACTTGGATCGGCCCCCAGGACGCCCGATAGTTTCTTGTCGGGACTCGGTTTTGGAACCGCTGTCACAGTTTTGTGACATGTTTCTTCATCCTCTTTTACCTACAATAACTTCACATGTTAGAGACTCTTTTCATTTTTTGTCCAAATTGCATTCACAGGAATCCGACATGTCTACATGGTATTTGGTTACCCTGGACGTTCAAGCTCTCTATACTAATATTAATCAGGGGGCTGCATTGAATATGGCTAGCTTTATCCCGTTGAATTTACCGGAGCGATTACCAAAAACTTTTTTTCTGGATTTGTTATCCTTAGTGCTCACTAAAAATTTTTTTAGATTTGGGGATGCCTATTACCAACAGATTTACGGGATAGCGATGGGAGCCACAGTGGCTCCTTCGATCGCCACGTTTTATATGCATCAGTTTGAGGTACAATATGTTTATTCGTTAAGATGGTATCAGTATATCCGCATGTGACAGAGATTCTTGGATGATGTTTTTTTCTTCTGGACGGGCACTGAAGATCAATTAATCATTTTTTTTTGACTGGCTTAATTCCCTTTCAACAGACCTGCAATTTACACCGAAATATGATTTTTGGTCCATTGAATTTTTGGACCTGAAGCTGTTTAAAGACCATGGTGTTATAAAATCTATATTATTTCGAAAGACTGTTCAACGGAACACTTTACTGCATTTTTGTAGTTACCATCCTAGTTCCTTACGAAGGGGACTCCCAGTAGGTCAGTTCATCCGTTTGAGAAGATTGTGCTCCACAGTGGAAGACTTTAACAAACAAGCGTCTGATTTAAAACTCCGGCTTCAGCAGAGGGGCTATCCAGCTTCGGTTATTCACAAAGCATATTGCAGAGCACACTTCAATCACCCCGATTGGTGGCAGATAGAGGGCACCGCACAGGAGGATTGTCAAAGGTTGACCCCAGCATTTGTGGGGGTTCTGCCTTTCATGCCCCATTCTAGGGAAGTGGTTGCGATACTTAAGAAGCATTGGCCTATTTTGTCTCTAAGTATGTGCTTTGACAGACCTTTGATGCTGGCCTTCAGGAGAAGTAGAAATTTGGCTGATTGGCTTATCCACACCACGGATCAATCTCCTGTTCCGGAGATCATAGGACACTTTGGTTGTCAGTCCTGTGACTTTTGCGCATTAACGCTGGAAGGCACAAGTTGGACACATCCGAATACCCAGCACACCTATCATAGTAAGTGGTATACCACCTGTCAGTCTTCTTTTGTTGTGTATTTGCTGATATGTCCCTGTGGAAAGATCTATATTGGAAAGACCATTCGTCCTATAAAAAAGCGTCTCCAAGAACATCGCTCTCGGATCACCACGAAGGTGTTAGCACCGGTGGTGCAACATTGTGAGGATCTTCAGCATACTTTCCTGGACTTACGTTGGCGTATTTTAGACTCTGTCCCGGAAAAATCTCGTGGTGGTGATCGGGAGGCTGCCCTCCTTTACTGCGAACAGCGCTGGATTTTTCTCCTGAATTCACAAACTCCGGCAGGCCTGAACGCCTCATTGGATTGGTGGGGTATTATTTGAATGTGTACACCTTAAATTTCAGCTTGTCTTTTCATTGGCCACTTGCTTGATCAGATGGTTTGGTGAGAGTTTAAAAGGAAGGGGGTTTTTTTACCCTTCATACCAGCAACTGTCTTGAAGAAGGGCTGGGAAGCACATAAGCCCGAAACGCAATGTTGGGTCAACATTCCGAATTAGGATTTCTGATTGTTGCGGATAATTATCCTCACTTGTGGACACACTCTCCATGATTTTGAAAATTTTCGATGGTATATCGGAGCCAGGACTTGAGCTAAGTGCCTATGGTTACTATAAGCTGCTATGATATGGAGTGCGAGCAAGGTTTTTATTAACTCGCTTTCACATTTGTTAATACCCTATGGGTTCATGGTATCCTTTTGGGTATGTTTAGGGTTTCTATCCCTTTATCAAAATCTTAATTAAAAGGAACGTTCTGCTTCGAGAGGACGTAAGTTTTCAAGGCAGTAGTTCCGACAAAAAAATTCTTTTTTCTTTCTTCTTTGAGTTATCTCTTAAAGTGGTAGTGATTTTGAAACTGGGAGCACAAAGAGCAGGAAAAACTGGAGATTGTTCCTGCTACTGCTAGACAACAGGGACCCTGATAAAACTGGAGATAGGATTGGGGAATGGGGGATTGTCAGAGGGGTACTGAATGACAGGATAGTTGACTGGTGATCGTCATAGTAGTGGCTTGATGGGGGGATGACTTGAGTGTGTTAGGGGGGGTAGTTTGACTTGTGAGGAGATTAGGAGATCAGATGCCTCAGGAGGTTAGGCTGAAGTTAGATGATGTCGGGATTGAGTCAGAGGGGGTCAGTGTTAGGGAGTAATTAGGGGGGATACTGATGCAGCATGACTGGGGGTGTGCATGTAAAGTGAGAGCAATGATTTAAAAAAGCTGTTCCCATGCACATCTGCGCTACTGCAACATGTGAAACCTTTTACAATTGCTGCTCCCTCGGGACATTGGGAGACATCCACATTCAGTCCGGCACCTATTTTGCAAGAAGCTCTGCCTTTGGCTGAGTCTCTTGTAAAATATTGTGAGAATTTTCCATGTCCTGACCTGGATGTCTAAATCTAAAATCTTCCATGGTTTGTGGGATACACAGTAGTGTAGGTCGTAATTTTGGAGGGTTTTGGTTACCCAAAAAATAAAAATTGCTAAACACCCTCACCTTATACCTTAAGGCTCTATCCAATGCTCAGCCTTCTTTCTATCAACAAATATTTTTTATATTTTTTGTATTTTTTCGTAAAATCATCAATCAATGTATAAATGAGTATGTAAGAGTAGAATAGATGCGTAAATGAACCCCTGGTCTCAGACTGTTATGGCAAGGTTCCTACACCACAAGAGCGTTAGTGAACTAATGCCAGTATATTGCATCAATGACCAGTATTTATTTTTTATTTTAGGGTTCCTTAATGGATTTTCCTTAATGGCATATAATCAAAAATAGAGAGATTGTGCTTATCTTAAAGTGGAGACCCTAAAATAAACCCTAAAATAAAAAATAAATACTGGTCATTGATGCAATATACTGGCATTAGTTCACTAACGCTCTTGTGGTGTAGGAACCTTGCCATAACAGTCTGAGACCAGGGGTTCATTTACGCATCTATTCTACTCTTACATACTCATTTATACATTGATTGATGATTTTACGAAAAAATACAAAAAATATAAAAAATATTTGTTGATAGAAAGAAGGCTGAGCATTGGATAGAGCCTTAAGGTATAAGGTGAGGGTGTTTAGCAATTTTTAAATCTAAAATCTGCCAAGCAAATATGTTATTCTCCAAGTGAACAAAATAGAAGATATGCCCATCTTTAAGGCTACTAGCTATGACATATTCTATTTGAGATTCAAGATAGCCCTGAAGACTTGTTTGTTGGAGCTTTCCATGGTACTCTTTAAGGTAAGTGACAGCTAATGACTGATGATACTATCTGTATTATGTAACTCCCTACCCTCGGTTTGGATGAGAGACGCTGTATTTGTTTTTTTCTGTTTTGTCATGTTCTGTAATATTTATCTATAATTATGGGATTATGCTAACTTAAATTATTGGAAATTATTGGAAACGCTGCTGAAAAACTGCTGAAAGAGATAATAGTGAGGTTTCTGGAGTCCAGCAGATTACAGGATCCGAGGCAGCATGGATTCACCAGAGGCAGGTCTTGTCAGACAAATCTGATTGATTTCTTGTCAGACAAATCTGATTGATGTCTTTGACTAGGTGACCAGGGAGTTGGACCAAGGGAGAGCTCTAGATGTGGTGTATTTAGATTTCAGTAAAGCCTTTGACACTGTTCCTCACAGGCGACTTATAAACAAACAGAGCACCCTAGGGATGGACCCTAAAGTTACTGCTTGGGTTAGAAATTGGTTGGATGGGAGGCGACAAAGAGTACAAGTAAATGGAGCTCACTCTGAGGAGAAGGATGTTATCAGTGGTGTGCCCCAGGGATCTGTCCTTGGTCCAATTCTTTTTAACATCTTTGTTAGTGATATAGCGGAAGGGCTTTCAGGTAAGGCTTGCCTCTTTGCGGATGATACCAAAATCTGCAATAGAGTAGACACCCAGGAAGATGTAGATAACATGAGGAGGGATCTAACTAAGCTTGAAGGATGGTCTAGAATTTGACAGCTGGGATTTAATGTTAAAAAATGTAAGGTCATGCATTTGGGCTGCAGCAATCCAAGGGAGCAATATAGTATAGGGGGTGAAGTACTTTTGTCCACTAAAGAAGAGCTGGACCTAGGCGTGGTTGTGTCTGATGATCTTAAAGTAGCTAAACAGGTAGAAAAGGCGACATCAAAAGCTAGAAGGATGCTTGGGTGCATACGGAGAGGAATGGCTAGCAGAATAAAGGAGGTGATAATGCATCTATAAGTATTTGGTGCGACCTCATTTGAAGTATAGTGTGCAATTCTGGAGACTGCACCTTCAAAAGGATGTGAACAGGATGGAGTCGGTGCAGAGGGTGGCTACTAAAATGATTAGTGGTCTTCATTATAAAGCATATGAGGACAGACTGAAGGATCTTAATACGTACACCTTAGAGGAAAGGCGGGATAGAGGTGATATGATTGAGATGTTTAAATACCTCCGTGGCATAAATGTTCAGTGAGAGAGCCTCTTTCAATTGAAAGCAAGTTCTACTACGAGGGGACATGGGATGAGGGTGAAGGGGGATAGATTCAGGAGTGATATGCAGAAATATTTCTTTACGGAAAGAGTAGTGGATCCATGGAATAGTCTCCCAGTGGAGGTGGTAGAGATGAGGACAGTAACTGAATTCAAAAAAGCATGGGACCAACACAGAGGATCTCTAAAGGTAAAAAGGGGACTGTTGTAGTTATTGATATGGAAGGACAGACTAGATAGGCCATGTGGTCTTTTTCTGTCATCATATTTCTATGTTTCTATGTTTGTCTCCCATTTTATTTTGCTTTTACTGTAAACCACCTCATCATTCTTTTTTTTTTTTGTTTAAACTTTTATTTTCATTTTGCAACAAACAAAAGAAACAACACACCAAAGGAGACAAAACAAGCATACAACAAGGAAAAGCAAACCCAATTACCCCCCACCCCCATGCTTCTTCTCTAGCCGATTATGTCAGCATGTGAGCGCTTCCAATTGACAGTGATTATACATCAAAACGATCAAAAGAGGATCTACGATACAGCATGATCATGGGACAGAGATATATACAAATTTAGACAGTCAGATGAGAGCATTTAGCAGAGTGTACATAGTCATTGAGCATCTTCCATTTAGGCCAATGGTGAGGAGTCTGGACGAGGGAAGCAAACATTCGAGGTATTTGTTCATATTTACTGTAGAGACAGACATGATTCCACCATTCATTGGGGCTCAGATGGGAGCTATTTTTCCAGTATTACTTAATTAGGGAAATAGCAATGCCAAGCATAAAGTCCAAAGGGAGGCTAGCCGTTGTTGGAAGAGAGGGGATCCCCGCAGCTGGGCGAGGTCCCACTATCCTCCAAGAGAGGGGCTCTTGAAAGTGCAAAATGGACCGGATACGACCCCAGACCCGACGCCAGTGATACTGTAGTGCGGGATATTCATAACTAACATGAGGTAGTGAACCAATGGCCACATGGTATGTCCAACAACTATTTCCCTGAGTAGTGTTCCATTTGGCTAAGCTGTCAGGAATGTAAAAACACCGGTGGGCTAGAAAGAAGAGTGTCTGAGTGAGTGAGGCGGATCGGGAAACCCGTGTCACTCTACTCCAGACAAGGCTCCATTGCTCCGAGGTCAAAGTCACATGCAATTCTCTCTCCCATGCTTTCTGCGCCAAAGGGGTATCTCTAGTTATAGCAGTATATAAGGTTTTGTGAAAATGGGATGCTACACCCGGTGAATTACCGATAGATCGGAAAGTCTCCGATCAACCTTGTGTAGGGGATGCCGATGGCGGGAGTACCCTAGCACTCCGAAGGCAATGCTGAAGTTGCACCGACTGAAAGGAGTGTTTCGCTGGGAGACCAAATTCAATTTGCAATTCAGTAAAAGTTTTCCAGCGACCATCATGGAACAACTAGCTAGGAATCCAAATGCCCCTAGTGTACCAGGGGCTCCACGTCCTCGACTTATTTGTATTCGAAATCGAGCATTGTACCAAAGCGGGAGCCTGTCGAACGGACAGATTCGGGAGTCTAAAGATTGCATAAGAGTATTAATGGCACCTAAAGTGTCTAAAAGCATTGGTGGATAGTGGGAGTCTGATGGGAGAGTCATACTAGGGAGAAAAGTAAGAGGAATCGGCTTACAAAGGTCCTCTTCGATATCTAGCCACACAGGTCTACTCGGTACTGGATCTTCCAGCCAACGAGCGCCTTGTTTGAGAAGAAAAGATTAATGGAACACTTGATTAAAATCACCACCAAGTATTAATGGAGCATTGGCAGAGGCCTATGCCAACTGCGCAATACTTGCATAGTAACTAGGATTGGCCACATTCGGGGCATAAATGCAAATACACGTGAATTCACTATCTCCAACCTCAAGGTGTACACGGGCCAATCCACCCTCCCCGTCAGCGCCAATATCAACCACAGTAGCCTGCGAAGACTTCGTAACAGAATGGCTACCCTGTACCGTTTGGAAACGGCGGGAGAATAGGCAGCCACCATGTAAGGCTTAGCATTGAGTTTCAGTGTTTCAGCAGAGTTTAGTTGCGTTTCCTGAAGAAACACTAAATCAGCATGCTCATGGCTAAGATAGCTAAGGATTTTCTTTCTTTTGAGTGGGCTATTAATGCCTTTTACATTGAGTGATAAGATTTTACATAAGGCCATTCAGAAAAGTGAAAAGTCTGAGCATGATAGCGCACATAATTTCACAATGTCCCTCATATCGACTGTATCTGGCTGTACACATGACATAAAAAATAAGCTAATATAATACAATGAAGCGCCCCACATTAACAAAGAACACCGCAGTGCGGTAGAGGAGAAGCAGAACCCCAGAAATTACTGGCGACCATGTGTCTGCGGGGAGAAGCCCCAGAGAAGGCCGAAATTGAAAAAACACATAACCTGTAGGACTATGCGTGCTCCGAGTCCGACCGAGGCACACATCATGGAGGGATAGGAGACCAAAGAGACAAAAATCATATAGAGAAAGAAAGAAAGTCCAGGTAGTCTCTGTGCTTGGCTATGACCGCCGCATCGGGCCCTTCAAAATGGCGGACAGAGCCGGCAGATAAAAGTCCAAGTTTTTTGGATTAGCGCATCTGCTCTGCTTCTTTGGATTCTAAAAATGTTGATAGTAGATCAGGATCTTCGAATGTCCAGGTTAGGTTGTGGAGAGTCACTCGGAGCTTCGCTGGATACAACAGGCCAAAGCGAGCCTGTAGCTGTTGAAGTCGAGGGCGAAAAGCAAGGAGTTTCTTCCGACGGTCAACGGTAGGCTTTGCCAAATCAGGGAAGAAGGAGACTTTACGACCTTCAAATTCCAAATGATGATTCGCCCGGGCAGCATTTAAAATTTGTTCCACTTGTTGATATCGTAGCAAGCGAAAGATAATGGGCCGGGGGGTCGTTCGGTTGGGCGCCATGTGGGTAGGAACACGGTGTGCACGATCAATTTCCAGTTCTCTATGAAAAGTGATCTTCAGCAAGGAGGGAAGAGTTTTGAGCAGGAATTCTCTTATATCTCCTGCTTCCACCCCCTCCGGTATTCCGAGGAGCCTCACGTTGTTGCGACGGGCTCGATTATTGCTATCTTCTAACTCCTTTTGAAGATTCTGTATCTGGCGCTCAGCCTTGTCCAGTTTGCCCAAGCGCACCGCGTGCGCGTCGAGGACCCCCGCCATGTTGTCCTGCCGTAATGAGAGACCTTCAAGTCGGTCCTGGAGCACTCCAAAGTCCTCTCGCATGGCTCGAAGCGCTTCTCCATTGGACTGCACCAATTCCTTCACGCCGCGTATTTCCTCTAAAATCTCCAGGTGCATTTCGGGGTTTACACGAAATGGAACCATCTTCTGTGGGGAGGACACCTCTGTTTTGGAGCGTTTTCCATGAGAAGAAAAAGGAGACCCGAAGTCCAGGCGCGCTGGTTTATGGGCCGCCATCCCCCCCGAGGTACCCCGGTCAGCTCGGAGCGAAATAATAAGTTTGTATAGGTATTAAGTCAGGATTCTAAGTAGGCCTCTCGGGAGCTTCAGCGCGAAGCGTCTTACCCGCTGGACATCAGGCTCCGCCCCCACCACCTCATCATTCTAACCAAATGAGAGGGTGTATATTAAATATATTAAACCTTACAACTTAAGAGGGTTATTTTAGAAACCTTATTCATGATTTACTTGTGTAAATATGACCACTTGCATATGTAAATCGCATCCATGTCTACGTTGCACACTGTGCATCAGGATCATGACAGGGGTATAGCCATGAGCGGTAGCAAAATCTACACGTTTCCCTTATTTCATATATACGGGATGTCTGTGTAAGACTAGAATTGTCCACATCCAGATTTACAGCTACTCCCTGACAAGAGTAAGAAAAAAAAAGTGTTCCTTTAGCCCTTTCCTTTATAGGGGGATTAAGAAGGATATCCCTCTTCATCCCCAGTGAATACTTCACTCTCTCAATCACAACACTGGAAAGATAAAAGCCTCTGAAGTTTATTAGCAGCCTCTGCAAATCTAGATTTGCAAAATAGAAAGATGCACATGTAAGTGCTGATATTTTCACTTTGGCAGTTGTAAAATGCCGGCACTTTGTATGTTGGCAGGTTTCTTATATCGATTTTGCCCACATGTATCTTTGTAAAATGGTTCCTACTGCTGCACGCGGAAGCCTTTCCCTGTGCATTCATGAGCTTCCCTCTGATATAAGCTGAATGTCGATAGTGAGAGGCGGAGATATACCAATTGTACATCAGATTTCTATGTGCCCACCCTCTCCTCTAAAAATGACATAAATTTAAAAATCTTTTCACTTGGACATTACTACTACTACTACTGAGCATTTGTATAGTGCTACAAGTCGTACGCAGAGCTGCAACCATTTAAATGGCCTTTCTAAATGTGCCTTTAACCACGTTGATTGGAGCAAATGCAATAGGTGGAAACTAGTTGATATGAAAAACTTGTAAATTGTTGGAACATCAGAAAGTGAGATACTACTTTACTGCTTGAGCTATACCATTTAAAATACAATTAGAAATCCATTTTAAGACAACAGACTGGCTGCGTTATCTTTAAAGAAATAAGAACATCCATACTGCTGCACAATACCTTAAAGAAAAAAGTAATAGAGGAAGGTTAAAGCTTAATAAATGATAATGACAGCCTTAAGTCACTGCTCAATATCAGGTCCATACTATTTGAGTGGAGAGATCAGAGTTCAAATCCCACTGGCACACTTTGGGCAAGTCACTTTACCCTCCATTGCTTTAGACAAAAAGGCCTGGTCATACCTTGTCAAGAAAACCCAGGGTGGCTGAGTCAGCACTGACTAGACTGCACTTAAAAAAAAAACGTATTTGAGAAACCAGACAAGAATCCCACATTGGTTATGAACAATAGACCTAACTTCCTGATAAATACCACCTGTAAAATGTAGAAAAATGTTGCAGTCGGTACTTGCAGTGATTATACATAGAAAACAAAATGGTTTTATGAAGGGAAGATCACAATGGTTAATTCCAGACTATTTTGTGGTATTATTTCACTTGCAAATGCAAGACAGTATCTACTGATAGCTCTGTCCTTGGATTCTGAAAAAGCTTTTGAACACATCAAACAGACATGCCTGTTTAATTTCTTGGCTTGGTTAATTGTTGGTCCCTCCTTTATTTATATCAAGGGAAATCTTATCACAGGGTTGTCTAGGTTACAGGGTAAGAAGGTACTCTTTTATGAAGACAGAAAGGTGACTATAGGCCCGATTCTGGCAGGATGTGCAGCCCCACAAGCCGTTCAGGCCTGATCCCCCCTCTGGCTCTCCCCGTACATCCTGAGCAGTAGGATGGGGAGAGCCGGTGGGGGGCAGAAGGAGGTGGGATCTGGGCAGAGCGGGGGTGGGTCAGTCCAGCAGGGCATAAAGGGTCAATTCTGTTCACGGCCCTGTATGTCCTGCTGGGTCAAAGGGGACGTGCTGCTTATTTCTCGAAGGTGGAATAAGCAGCACTGATCTAGCGATCGGGCCTGGGGATCCTCCTCCAGGGCTGGGGCCGGGTGCAGGGGGTCCCTGGTGCCTGATCTAGGCCCTGGCAGGCCAGCCATGGGTCAGGCAGCGGGGAAGAGAGGGGCCTAAGCCACGGGAGTTGGGGTCGCCGACAGGGAGGACGTCCCCACAGGTGGCAGGGGCACACCGAGCCGTCCACAGGCCTGATTCTGTGCACCACAGGAATGTATTGTTCCCACAGTCCAGAACTGAGTCCTAACTGGCCTGCCTTCCTCAGGGATGTCCGGACAGCCCAGACGTCCCCCTCCCTGAATCGGGCTCCAGGTGTTTTTATAAAATAATAGTGCATATTCTGCAGCAATCATGCTCTATATTGAAGGCATGGATACGCGAATCGCACTAACGCAGTTTAGTAAACATACCCCTATGTTTCTTCATAATTTTTATTTTCTTTTGAACTGGGTGTTTCTTCCCCTCTGGGGAGACCCAGCCTCCATCCTCAGTGGTCCACCAAACTTGTGACCACCCATAACAGGGCATCCCGAACACCAGTGTCTGAGCAGTCTCTGGACACATATACTTATGACTATTTCCCCACAACTTTTCGTAGTATCCCTCGTCATAAATTATCACTTGGCAGGCATCAAATTCTAGGCTCACCGGTCCCTCTCCCTCTGGTATGGTTACAGTAAATATGTTAGGATACATCCTTCCCCATCGTGTTCATGTTTGTATTTGTTCATCAGTCCATCCCTTTCCCTGTCCTAAATCCCATGTCATTCCCCGTAACAGAGTAAATGATCCCCCCCTACCATAGCAACACCATCTACTTTTCTTTGTCCATGTTATAATTTGTATTAGTCCTTTTTAACCAACTCCTCTTCTTTTCTTCTGTTTCTTCTTGTTATTTTCAGGCGCAGAGGGTCATTGGTTCCCTGGACCTTCCATTGTTCATCTGAAGGAGCTTCAACCGGACCTTTAACTCGTGTATAATAAGTCCAACCTTTTTCCGCAGTTCTTACAGCAGTCTCAGTACTCAGTAAGACCTGGAACAGGCCTTCCCAGTCTGGTTGCAATTTGGACTCCTTCCAGGATTTTATCAAGACCCACTCTCCTGGTTTGAGACCGGGAACTGCAAACTCCAATGGGGGTGTTTGTGCCAACAATCCTTTATTCCTGAGAACAGATAAAGAAGAGGACAGCCCAAGTATATATTCTTTAAGAAATGTATCTTTAGTTTCAAACTGGTGAGGTTCCTTTAATTGTCCCATATAGGGTAATCCGAATAACATTTCATAGGGGGACAATCCCAAATCTTTCCAAGGTGCTGTTTGGATTCTTAACAATACTAAGGGCAAACACTTAGTCCAAAGTAATTTTGTTTCTAACATCAATTTGGCTAACTGCTTCTTTATAGTCTGATTCCATTATGTTATGCAATATCTTGGCTGTAAAATGACTTCCCTGGTCCGAGTCAATGTGACCTATCATCCCATATCTTGGAATTATTTGTTCCAAAACTAACTTTGTTACTCCTATTGCTGTGGCAGATACCATGGGATATGCCTCCACCCATCCCGTCAAATGGTCCACTATTAACAAAAGGTACTTCACCCACCCAACCAAGGGCAACTCAGAAAAATCAACCTGTAACTTTGGAATGGACGAAGACCAGGGTCTCTACCTCCCTGTGGCTGTTTCCTAAGGACCTTTTTGTTTATTTTCTTACAGGTTATACACCTCTCACATATTTGCTTGGCTACTGTGTATATTCCTATACATTCATGGTTCATGGTTCCTTAGAACCAGATCACACATTGCCTGTACACCCCAATGACTCCCTTGATGTAAAATGGCCATAATTTCTCTCATTATTTGTTTGTTTATCATCTGTCTGCCATCAGGTAAAACTTATTTTCCCCCTCCGGTTTCTACTGCCCTTATATCTTTGAGTTTTCATTTTTCCCTTTCAGTAAATAAGAACATAAGACATACCATACCAAGGTCAAAAGAACATAAGACATGTCAGACCAAGGTCCATCAAACCCAGTATCCCATTTTCAATAGTGACCAATCTACAGTAGGTCACAAGTACCTAGCAGTATCCCCAAAAGACACAGGTTCCTGAATGCTTGTATTGGGTCAAGCAGTGATATCTTGGGTCCCTTTTTCATAATGGTTTATGGACCTTTAACTTGTCTGAACCCTTTTTTTTTAAGCCCAGCTGCACTAACAGATTTTACTACATCTTCCGGTAACAAATTCCAGAGTTTGATTACACGTCGAGTGAGAAAAATAATATTTATTTTCTCTTATTAGTCTTAAATAGGCTACCCTGTAACTTCATTGCATGTCCCCTAGTCTTTTTATGTTCTTTCTGATGACGTATACAATCGATCTACGTTTACCCTTTCCACTCCATAGAAAGGCAGCTGGGTTTAAACACTGATCTGTGGTCAACACTAAGTCATCTTTTTCCATTAATATTGCTTCATATTTCAGGATTCGTGAATCAGTGAGCCACCTTCCAGCCCTCTGGGTTAAGATGGTTCTCACTTGATGTGGGGTACTTACTACCAGGGCCCCTCCGAATGTCAATTTCCTATTCTCATTTACCAATAGGGCTGTTGCTGCTACTGCTTGAACACATTCTGGCCATCCCCTAGACACTGAATCTAAGATTTTAGATAAATATGCTACTGGTTGTCTCTTCCCTGCCAATTTTTGAGTGAGGACCTCTAAGGCTACTCCCCCATTTACAGTAACAAACAAATATAAGGGTTTGTCCAGTGAGGGTAAGGCCAGAACCAGGGTTTCTACCAAGCTCCGTTTTAAATCCTTAACCAACTCCTTCTCTTCTTCTTTCCAAATTATAATGTTAGGTGACTCTTCTATCAATTTTGAATATAATCCCTTAGTCTTTTTGGCATATGAGTCTATCCATAATCTACAATACCCGGTTAGTCCTAGGAACTTTCTTAGTTCCCTCTTTGTCCTAGGTAGGGGTAAATCTGTAATCCCTTTTATTCGTTCTGGACCTATTCTCCTTTTTCCTTCACTAATTAGATGTCCAAGGTATTTTACTTTGTTCTCTACAAATTGTAATTTAGTCTTGGAAACCCAAAACCCTTGTCTTCCCAGAAACTCTAATAGAGCTTTGGTGGCTTCACTTACTTGGGTCTTCTTTTTCCCTGATTGCAAAAGAGGTACACAGGATGGCATAGAAATGTTTCTAACACCTGTTCCAGCACTTGCCCAAACAAGTTAGGTGATTCCGTAAACCCTTGGGGTAACACTGTCCACCGGAACTGTTGTTTCCAGCCAGTATCGAGGTCTTCCCATTCAAATGCAAACATGTCCCTACTACTTGGGTCCAAGGGACAGGACCAAAATGCATCCTTCAGATCTATAACACTAAACCATTTGTGCTCATGGGGCATTTTATTCAGTATTGTATAGGGGTTTGGTACCACTGGGTGCCTTATCCGTACTATTTGGTTCAGTCTCCTCAGATCCTGTACTAACCTATATGATCCATCTGGTTTTTTTACTGGCAAGATGGGAGTATTAAATGGGGACATGCATGGTTCTAATAACAAACTTCTTATAACAGGCTGGAGGCTCTTACGACCTTCCAACAAAATGGGATATTGTTTTTGGCACACTACTTCACCTTCCTTGTTCAGTTCAACTTTCAATGGTGGGATATTCAATCCTCCCCTATTTCCTTCCCTTGCTCAGACTATAGGGTTTATTTGACTCTCTTCTTCGGTGAGGACAGACATTTCTACAATGATTTGGCTGTCTTTCACCTTTATTTCTAAGTTTAACTGTGTAATCATATTCCTTCCTAATAGATTACTCCCTGCTTCTGGGATATACAACAACTGTCCCTCTATCTCCTCATGATCCATTTTTAACAGGGTGGGCTGAAATATTGAGCCCGAAAAACCCTCTCCTTTTACTCCTGAGACTGTAAGCTTCTGATTTGTTAATCTCATTCCCTCTGGTATATAATTTAAGGATGTCCGGGCAGCTCCTGTGTCTACTAAAAATACTACTTCTATCATATCTCCCCTCAGCCGTCTCTTTTCCAGGTTGAAGAGCCCTAACTAACCTTTTTAGTTTCTCTTCATAGGAGTATCCTTCCATCCCCTATACCATTTTGATGGCTCTTATCTTTACCTTTTCTAATAATGCTATATCCTTTTTAAGATAAGAAGATTTGCTGCCTGACTCCCTATTTCTGGGGCTAAATTGTATATAGGGGTTAAGTCTACCTCTAAGGCAGCTCCCTTAGCAGTCTCATCTGCTTATCTATGTTCTCTAGCTTCAAAAGAATTCCCTTCTTAATAACCATTTTCATTCACCACTGCTATTCCATTTTGGCAGTAGCAAACACTTGCTGAATTAATCTTTTCACTGCTTAAATATAAGTTAAGGATTTGGCATAACCACTCTCCATCTGTGCCAAATGTCAGCAAGAAGACTACAGCTAGCTTTTATGCTTACTCTTTTCTATGTAATACAGCAATTCTTAAAATCTTAGTTTTCTCTTTATCCCGTGTACTCTTATTATCATTCCAATATTTCAAAATCCTCCCTAATTGACTGTCTGAAGGAATGCCTCTGGGGTCCTTATCCCTAACCCCATCTTTACTCAAGTTTTCTTTAGAATTCCTGACACCCATTGAGACCTGTTTCACCAATGTGCTTTTCACTTTGTCTCTCTCCGGCCGCACTCCTCGCGGATGTGTCAGAACCACGGATTGAGACTCCGCACTCACTTTGTGACTAGATCACGTCTCATACACACAACAGTCTGTCTCAATACCCAACCACCGAGGCAATACTTTACAGTCTTGTTTCTTCCCTTGGTCCGTGCACAGAATTACTTGGTTGACGCATTTGTACCTGATTAATACCTGGTCTGCTTCACTGCATCTGTATTGATTTTTCCTTCATGGTCTCGGGATTCTGCTGTCAGTACACTGTTGGAGCCCCCCCCCGTCACTGATAAACTAGGCCGTTGAACTCAATGGGACGCGTCTCCCCATCCTCAACGGCGGTGGTCTCCTCCAGCGATGACACAATCCAGGACGAGCCCCCAAGCTGTAAGAAATATAACTTTTATACAATAACAGACTCCTCAGTGATACAGAGTTAGTTTAATCAATCACTTTCTTGCAAGAAAGGGTGGAACGCTTCAGTAAGCATTTCACAAAGATCCTCTGTTTCACAGTTCTTTTACAGTAGATTATAGTAATCGCCCTCTTTTCAACATGTCCATAATTCATTGGATAATATTATACACCTGTATCAGGCTACGTGTTATTAGCCACATAGTCTCTCTTCCCAGAATGCAGACATACAGTAAAGGAAGTCAGAAAATCATTACATATACACCTGTATCAGGTTACGTGTTATTAGCCACTTAGTCTCTCTTCCCAGTATGCAGACATAGGGGTATGTTTACTAAACTGTCTTAATGTTACCGGCGTTAGTTGCAGTCTTACTGTAACGAATGCCATATAAGGTAGTGGACGTTCCGGTCTTAAGGTAGCATTTCGGGTTATCATGCATAAAGTCTGTTATCGTGCGATAGAGGGAGCCGTCGCATGTCAATGTGTGTTAGCCTTAATTAGTCGCGCTGACCTACAAACACAGCAACAGAGGTGTAGCACAATGGTTACTACAATGACTACTAAAACAGCGGTCATGAGTTTGATCCCCCAGTGGGCTTAATGAGTAAGGCTGTCTGAGGCATTACCCTTTACTTTAAATCAGTGCTGTCTGAGGCATTTTCTTTTTTAATTTAAATTAGTGCTGCCAGCAAACACACCCTCACAGTGACGTAACCTAAGGTGTCACATAAGGCATCCTATAAGGCACTCCAGAGGGCATTTTATATAATGCACTGTCTGCCAGGGCACCTTATAATATTCCCTATAGGGCGCCTTATAAGGCACCTTAAGGTTACTGCACTGTGAGGGTGTTTTTGCTGGCAACACTAATTTAAATTAAAAATGGAAATGCCTCAGACAGGCCTATCAAATAACACCACTGTGGGATCAAACCCATGACCTCTGCCTCCACAGTCAGTGAAGTAACCCGTAGTCTACATCTCTATAGCTACTAACAAACCCCTGGCTGGCTACAGAAGGACTGCAGGTCACCACACAAACTGTCTGCTGTGGTTACCAAGATAGGGTTAACCCACCCGTACCCATGATGCACTGCACATGAAGATCAGCAGTCTACAGATGATCACAAGATGGGGTATTCACCCCCACAGCACAGCGGCCTGATAGGGGGAACTGACCGTGTGTGGTACTGGCACAGAGTAGCTACAGACCGACACATTGTGGGGGTACTGTACTCACAGTGAAGGCGAGATGGGGCGCCCAGCAAGAGGTCCGCAACACCTGGCTTAGCTGGGATAGGCTATGCTGTAGGTCACCATCAGTGCCAGTGTGTGATAGGTAATCCTTGCAGACACGCCTAGCATACACCTGTGTCCATCTGTATTTCCCAGTCATGTCTAGCCCTTGTTGACTATGATGCATCCAGAATAGTGCATATCCTGTGTGGGTGCCATGGTCACATGATTTAAGTGAAGGGGGGGTGTTTGGACCCATAGGCGGATTATGTAACACCACCCAACCTGCCCTCTGGGGCTCAGGGTAGGGGACAGGATCTCCCACCAACAGATACACATTCTACATCCCTGCAATGGTGGCAGTAGAGGGGACCATCTTCCTCAGTCCTGCTGGGGAACAGGCATCCTACAGGGCAGTCAATGCAGATATGTACACATCCATAAGGCAATGGCAGAAAAACAGTAGGCCTGGAAATGCTCAGCTGCCCCCCACCACTATCTGACATTCTCCAATGACTGCACCCTGCAAGGTGTTCCAGCCATACACATACTAACTGCAGACAGTCTGCTAACTAGTCCATGGCGCATGTTCCTGGAGGAGATGTGTGCATCCAAAACTGGGATGTGAGCACACCCACCAAGCAGATTGGGCCCCAGAAAAGAGAACCCATAAATATCACTTGAGAGAAATACTATATAGCACTATGGGGGAACCTAACCATGCCATGGTCACTGCTCAGTCAGGGTGAGAGTGACCTCCCAGCAGGACATGCTGTGGCCACCCTGTCCATGCAGGTGGTGGCCGGGCACTACAATGTCCCAGCCATTGCCCTATGCCCTGTGCAGATGCATCCTGCCCAGGCCACCCTGTCCGGGCCATACCCACAGTACCTTGCTGCTCATTATGCACATTGGCAGGCTAACACTGGAAACAGTGCAAGCAGTGTGGGCTCAGTAAAGTGTAGGCAGCTGCAACACACTGGATAGACAGACACACACTCCCACACCTATACCAGCATTGTGAAAATATAGAGGCTTTTGGCAGCCCTGGCCACCATACCAGTCCTGGGCACAGTGCAGGCATGGCTATGGTTCGCAATACTGTTGGGTCACTGAAACACACTCCACAGATATCAGAAAGGTTGCTATGATGCAGCTCTATCAGCAAATTGTGCTTAACTTAGGAATTGTTATCTGCAATTAATCATAGCAAACTTTTGATATATGTGTAACATATTCCCAAGTTTAGGGCTGTATTGCTAAGGTATGCAAGTGCTAGTATTGGGAGATGCTGCTGCATGCAGGGCCCAAAAGCCTGACTCTACATGAGGCTTTGGATAGTGGAGCCTGTGGGTGTGGGTGTTTATGCCCCTGTTGGCCGCTGCTCTAGGACAGAGGTTCCCAACTCCGGTCCTTGTTGGCCAAACACTGTTCAGGTTTTCATGCTGTCCCTAATGAATATGCATGAGATACATTTGCGTACAATGGGGGCGGCGCATACTAATGCAACACAGGCATAGTTATTAGGGACAGCATGAAACCTGAATGGTGTATGGCCCTCCAGGACTGCAGTTGGGAAACTCTGCTCTAGGGATTGCACATGTTTATGGTGTCTGTGTTCTGTAGGGTAAAATATGGGCGTTTCAGGTATGTTTATTTTATCTGTAATAAAGGTTCCATCTTTATTACCATGGTTTAGTACTGGGTAAAATATGGGGAAAGGGTTGGCAGGAGCAACAGCTGGGACTTGAACTTGTGATCGCCTGCTCCAGAATATACTGGCTGTGTGTACAGCACCACACTGTTGCCACAGGGATAGTTCATTCCCTGGGGATAGCATGACTGTTTGTCAGACAGATCCTGTCTGTTGCATTTCACCGCACCCCCCTAAACGGGGCTAGGCCATGGTCTGCTGTTGGCAGATGCCACTGCCCCCTCCGCCACCAGCACCCCTCCGCCACCATGCTGCCATGCCATTATGCCAGTGGTGCTGGTGGTGCGCAGTCCCAGGCCATCCAGTATGCCGGTAGGCATCTGCCTATGGTGTGGGTTCTTGGATAGGTGTGACTACATGGACATGTGTGCTTCTCCCCCCCCCCCCCCTGCACACCGCCTGTCAATGTTATGTGCCCTTGGGGGTACCTGCTGGGTAATCTCCCCTGAGACACTGTGGGACACACACTCATGCCCATGTTGGACCCTGATCCGTTGCTGTCTGGCTGCTCTACAGTTTCAGCATTCCTATGTGCCACCTAGGCATCTGCCTAGTCTGCACTGTGCCCCAGTTGCACCACAGCATGTGCTGCCTGCAACCCTCTGTATCCCATTTCCAGCATCTGTACAGTTGCCCTTTCCTACATGCCCACCCTGCTGTTGCAGCACATGTGCATGCCATAACAAACTTGCCCAATATAAAGGCAAAACCCTGATTACCGCTATTTCAATGTGGGATCATTCACCTGTAGGGGACAGACCATAGACCCTTCCAAACATGATATCTTATTTTTTATGCTTTCTCAATAGTGTTTCTTTATGTTTCTCATTAATATCACTATTGGCCAGCTTGGTTATTAGGCTTTTAAATGTGGTTCAGGTCATTTTCTATGTTTATTTGCCTTTTTGTTCTGTGCACATGTATCACTACTATCACGTTTTTGGGTTTCCCTGGCTTTGCTGTACATTGCTGACTTAAATGGTTTCTCTTTCCTGCAAATGTGCCTAGCACGAGGGTTTCACTCATGCTAATTTTCTGCCCTTCATTTCACGGCGTTAGTGTGCAAGGAGCCACTCACCACCCACTCTACGTGCATTGACCCCTTCTCTTCACCCTCTGGGAAGCCTTACTCCACCCTTCAGAGCGGATTTCACAGCGTTAGGGTGCCTTAACGCCGCAGCCGCGTTATCACGCAATAAGTGACGTTATCGCGATAATGTCACTTATCACGTGACAATACCGCCACTGCGACGTTAAGACGGTTTAATAAACATATCCCATAGAGTAAAGGTGAATCAGCTTTGTACCTCTGCACCTGTGACAGGCTACATATTATTAGCCATTTGCCATTTCTTTCCAGGATGCAGACATGCAAAATTATATTACAGAATGGTGAATGATTGGAATACAAGCATTATATTACATTGTAAAAATAACATATCACATTTGTTTATATCAATGGTTTTGGATTACTTGTCCTGGAATTGTGTTTGTGGCCTCTTTCGGAACCTGCAAGGTAATTGTGACCTGGATTGGCCACTGTTGGAAACAGGATACTGGGCTTGATGGATCTTGATCTGCCCCAGTACAGGATTTCTATGTTCTTATGAGGTTAGAGTTGTAGAGTTGTACCTGCTGTTCCAGGCAGATTACCTCTCTATTTAGAAGTTATTTACATTTGCTTTGATTCCATCTTCTTGCTATGTAGTAATCCTGTGTGACTGTCCCATGCCTTTCTGAATTCCGTCACTGTTTTTGCTCCAACTACCTCCTTCGGGATTGTATTCCAGGCATCCACCACCCTTTCCATGAAAATGTATTTCCTGATGTTGCTTTTAAGTTTACTTCCTTGCAGCTTCATTTCATGTCCTCTGATTCTACAACTTCCCTGTCTTTGATAAAGATTGGTTTCTTCATTAATATCCTTTAATATTTAAATGTCTGTATCATATCCACTCTATCTCTCCTCTCCTCTAGGGTATACATATTGAGGTCTTCAAGTCTTTTCTCATATGCCCTGTGGTTCAGGCCCTAAATCATCTTGGTTACCTTCCTCTGAACTATTTCAAGTCTTTTTATATCTTTTCTAAGGTATAGTCTCCAAAACCAAATGCAATATACTAAGTGAGGTCTCACCTACGACCTGTATAGCCTTGTCACACTGCTTTGCCACTTTGAGATCCTCAGATACGATCGCCCCTGGGTCCCTCTCTTGAGCTGTACATACCAGCCTCTTGTCTCCTATCGTGTATAGCTTCTTTGGATTTTTGCATCCCAAGTGCATCGCTCTGCACGTCTTTGCATTAAATCAATTTCCAAGCATTTGACCATTCTTCTAATTTGTTTAGATCTTTTCTCTTGTTGTCTACTCCCTCTGAAGCATCCACTCTGTTTCAAATCTTCATATCAACTGCAAAAAAGCAAACTTTCCCTTTTAACCCTTTGGTGCTATCACCCAGTAAGACATTAAACAGTAGTGGTCCCATGACTGATCCCTGTGGCACTCCACTACTCACCCTCCTTTCTTCAGAGTGAGTTCCACTCACCACTACCCTCTGTAGTCTGTCATTCAACCAGTTCCATCAGGTTTTGGTAGGTTTGCTTCTATTTTGCATGGGTTTTATTCCTGACTCCTTTTCCCCCGTGTTATTGAGCCATGAGTTAATATTATGTCTCTTTCTATTTTTACCATTACTATAACAGTTTTGCTGGAAGTTACATCCTGAACTTATTTTCCATCAGTTACCTTCTTTCCCTAGTTTAAATATCTGTCTACATATTGCCTGAATTTTTCACCTTGGATCCTTTTTCTTGCTATAGAGAGATGTAGACCATCGTTATAGTATAGCCTCTTGTACGGATATCCTCACTGATGACAATGTGCATGTTCTACCCATGACATGCCCATTCTCTGTCCCATCTTGTGTTAAGTGGTTAATGCAGGAATTTTACCACAGTTGCATGTTTGGCATGCAGTAATGGTTACTGTAGTTTGCTTATTGCACAGTAAACCCTATGCTATTAGTGCACTTTAGTAAATATACTCCCTTGAGTATCACATGCAGGTCTGGTCATCAGATCTAAAACAAATATACCAGGATCTGCATTAGGATTGGTACATGTCTCTGATAGTATACTTTGACATGTTTTTCACATAATTTCTGGCACAAGAATATCACAACAGAAAATGCTTTAAAGTTAATCTCTATAGCTGGAGTTGATAGATTCACTAGGCAAACAATCCAGTTAGTGTTTTACATAGAGCAGCAGACCAGACAAACTTTAGGCCGGTCAGGAAACAAGAAAGAAGCTCACCAGCAGAAGAAAGGAGGTGATAGTGCCTCTGTATAAGTCTTTGGTGCAACCTCATTTGGAGTATTGTGTGCAATTTTGGAACCCGCATCTTCAAAAGGATATAAACAGGCTGGAGTCAGTACAGAGGGTGGCTACTAAAATGGTTAGTGGTCTTCATTATAAAGTTTATGAGGACAGACTTAAGGTTCTTAATATGTACACCTTAGAGGAAAGGCGGGTGATATGATTGAGACTTTTAAATACCTCCGAGCATAAATGCACAGGAGGCGAGCCTCTTTCAATTGAAAGCAAGCTCTGCTATGAGGGGACATGGGATGAGTGTGAAAGGGGATAGATTCAGGAGTGATATGCAGAAATATTTCTTTACAAAAAGAGTGGTGGATCTGTGGAATAGTTTCCCAGTGGAGGTGGTAGAAATGAGGACTGTATTTGAATTCAAAGAAGCATGGGACAAACACAGAGGATCTCTAAAGGAAAAAAGGGGACTGTTGTGGTAGTTGATATGGAAGGACAGACTAGATAGGCCATGTGATCTTTTTCTGTCATCATGTTTCTATGTTTCTACTAGAACATCCCTAAGTTCCTTCCGTATCCTTGGATGTATAGCATCTGGTCAAAATGCTGTGTCTACTTTTAGTTTAGCTAGTTCCACACAAACACAATCTTTTGAAAATCATTCAAGATTCCCTTCACTTCTGTTACTATTTGTGGGTGTTTTCTGAGGTCCTGCTCCTGGCCCTTCATCTGTGAACACAGAACAGAAATATTTTTAGCCATTCTGCTTTATCCTCATCAGCTTCTACATATTCCTTCCCTTCACCTTTGAGTCTGACAATACCACTTTTGCCTTTCCTCCTCTCACTAACATATCTGAAAAATGTCTTATCCCCCCATTTTATTGCATTGGCTAATTCTTCTTTATTTAGTATTTTTGCTTTCCTCATTATATATTAGCTTCTCTAAGTCTTGCCAAATATAAATGCCTGTCTTCCTCTCTTGATCTCATGTATTTCATGAAGGCCTCCCTCTTTTTCTTCATCATTTGAGCTACTTCTTTTGAGAAACATAACAGCCTCCTTTTCCTTTTACCTTTATTTACCTTTCAAATAAAAAGGTTGGTTGCCCTTAAAATATCCTCTTTAAGTTTTGCCCACTGTTGTTTTACATCCTCCAGCTCTTTCCATGCTGTTAACGACTCCTTGAGCTTTTGACCCATCTTGGCAAAGTCAGTTTTCCTAAAATCTAAGACCCTCACTTTTGAATTGATTGTATCAGCCCTAGTCCTAATTTTGAACCACACCATCTGGTGATCATTGGATGCGAGATGATCTCTCACTATAACATCAGAAATACTTTCATCATTGGTAACAGAACCCACATGTGAAGGGGCCATACTGTTACAGTATGGTCCCTTCACATGTGGGTTCTGTTACCAGTTGCTGGAATAGTTCTCCTTGTAGAGAATCCAGGCTCTCCATACTTCTAGAAGACACCACAGCAGGAATGTCCCAATCAACATCTGGCATATTGAATTTACCTATCAATAGCACTTCCCCTATCCTGGTAATGCTGCGTATATCTTCTCTTAGATCTGTCCACTTCTTCTCCCTATGAGGGGAAAGGGATCTGTATCTCACACCACTGCAAATGGATATCTGTTTCTCTCTTTCTAGTTTAACCCACAGTGCCTCCTCTCTCCCTTTTAAGCCCTGTAGTCCTATAGCTTTAACATTTTTTACATACAGTATAGTGCCACTCCTCCTCCCCTTCCTCCTACTCTATCCTTCTTGAATAAAGTATAGCCTTGTATAGTTACATCCCAGTCATGGTTATCCTTAAGCCATGTCTCTGTAACCACCACTAAATCCATGTCAGCCTCTTCCATAAAAGACTCAACATCTGGGTTCTTATTTCACATCCTACGGACAATTATATACACCGTTTTCCAGATGTTGCCCCTTTTGCCCATTTCTATAGAGGTACTTCATGTTTCACTTACCTGGGGGCTTTGACTTACCTGGGGGTTTTCTTCACCCATCCCTAATGAATCTAGTTTAAAGCCCTCAAGTAGGTTAGCCAGTCTGCTACTGGTTGTGTGTTTTCTTGGGAACCATGCTATATATAGCACTAAGTAACCAAACAATCATAATTAACTTATCAAAAGAAAACTCCTATTATTGTAAAAACACCATAGACCCGATTTTCAAAGGCCTTTACACAAGTAACTTCCCTAGTTACCCATGTAAAGGCCTTATCCAGGATTTTCGAAGGGCATCTACATGGATAGTACCCTTCGAAAATCCTGGCTATGTCCCTAATGCGCCCAGATGCTATCTGCATAGCATTGGGGCACGTTGGGGGCATTCTGGGGTAGAGCAGATTTCCAGTGGTACACAGCATTCTGCACCTTAAAGATAGGTGTGGGAAAACCTTGCCTATCTTTAAGGTGCTGGGGCTAACTGTGTAGCATCGAAAATCACTGTGGCTACCTGGCTGTACAGTGACACCCAGATTTTTGATGCCGGGGCCACAAATGAAAATCCTGGATAAGGCCTTTACATGGAAAATGCTACTATCCAGGTAAGTTGTTTTGAATATTGACCACTAAATATATATCTTCCAATGATGGAATTCAAAAGCGAATATCCATACAGCAACATAAGGTCCTACTCAGTACATATTGCTAAATCATTTATGACAGAGAAAGAGGTACTATACATTTCAGAATTCTAAAAATAAAGATCAACATTGTAAAATCAATTCTCATGGCCACTATACTGTAAGTCAGTTTAATGAGATCAAAAGCTGGTTGATATAATGTATTTGGATTTTAGAAAAGGTTCAAGGAATTGGGGTAGTATTGTTTTTAGGAGTGGAATAATTAGATGGTCAGTAGAGGGTAATGCATATGGATTGACCTCCCTTGTGCTCCATTTCATCCTTTACATCCTGTAGCCTGGCTGCTACATTCAACCATGAGGAACTGGCCTGCTTCTTCAAATCTTCTGTTTATAAAGAGAGAGAGGGAGACAATAGGTAACACCAAAAGGTATCTTTCATACTCTGTATTGGGCCCCAATTCCATCTAGTTTGTTTATTTATTTGTCTGACTTTATTGCTTACCTATCTAAAAGTCCAGACAAGTTGCATGCCCTAAGAACATAAGAATTGCCATACTGGGTCAGATCAAAGGTCCATTATGCCCAGTATCTTGTTTCCAACAGCGGTCAATCCAGTTTGCTAATGTCTTGCTAGATTCCATACTACTTACTCTCAGATAAGCAATGACTTTCCCCAGGTCCTCCTTAATAATAATCTGCTGACCTTTTCTCCAGGAACTTTTCCAAACCTTTACTAAACCGATATGCTGACTGATTTTATCACATCCTCCAGGTATGGGATATAAAGCTTAACTACTGTATGTGTTGAGTAAGAAATTTCTCCTACTTGTTTTAATTGCACTATCAAGTAAATTCATGGTATGCCACTTAGGGGTATGTTTACTAAGCAGTCTTAACGTGCGCCCTACGTTAGTGTGCAGGATGCCATAACAGGAGTGGGCATGTCGGTCTTAACGTAGCAGTTCTGGTTACCATGTGATAAGGTACCTTTTCATGTGATAGAGGGAGCCGTGGCACAGCAACACGCATTAGCCTTAAGTAGGCTCGCTGACCAACAAACACAGCAAGAGAGGTGTAGAACAATGGCTAATGCAATGACTACTGAACCAGGAGTCATGAGTTCAATTCCCCAGTGGGGTTAATGAGTAAGGCTGGTTGAGACATAGCTCTTTACTCTAAAGCAGTGCTGCAGGAGGAATCTTCATTTTTACATTAAACCAGTGCTGTAGGAGGACTGTTCCTTTGTACTTTAAACCAGTGCTGCAGGAGGAATGTTCCTTTGTACTGTCGCGCCCTTCCCCCGCCTAGGCGGCTGCCTGACGAGGAAAGGGGGTGCGAATGTTCCTTTCAATAAACTCCAGGGCAAAGGCCTCTGGGAGTTGTAGTATTTGAGCAAATGTAGTTGTAATAAAAAGTGCTGAGCCGAGAGTTGAAAGCAAACGCAGGAATATTTTTTATTTGCCTCCCTTAATAGCGGGAACTTCAAATGAAGCTTGGTATTCACGTGTACAAAACATCCACAAGAAACTAAGGTCAGAATTGCTCTTGCTTACTTCAGCAAACAAATGTTATTTCTCCCAAAAATAAAGCTTCACTTCACAATGCTTTAACTAAACTCAAAATGTTCATTGAAACTTCAATGCAGCAAAATTCTAACAAACAAACTTCTTCAATGCAGCAAAATTATAGCAAACAAACTTCTCTTCTTTGTTTCAAAAGCTTTAAGGGTTTTAATCAGTTATCCAGAGACTTCAAGCCGTCCTCCTTAGCAAGTCTCATTTAGTGCAGCAGCCATACTAATTAAAACTTCTTTGCTCTTTGAAACACCATGCATATCACAGAAATGGAATTTTCTTCACCCTTCTATTTCTAAACATTCTTACTTCACTACCAGGGATAACTCACATTCCATAGCCTCTTCAGGCTCACTCAAAAGATCATTTTCCCCGATGTCCATTGACTCACATTCTGAACACGATTGTTCTGTGACGTCGTTAGAAAACTGCTGTTCCCCTCGAGCCTTCCCTCGGTACACAGCACTGTTCTCTGCACAGGTTACTTCCTGATCCTTTAGCATACGTTTTAAAACATTCAAAGTTTCTTTACTGAGAGGCTTCCTTCTCAGCCCTTCCTGGGTTCTTGAACCACCCTCAGGCTTCCTATAACCCTGGTGCTGGTTAAACTGTTGGAGATGGCGTAGGGGATATCTTTCCCTCCACTTGCTGTCTGGGGACTTTTCCTGAGACCTTTGGCTAGTAACTTTAGCAGCAATACCTTTGGGGAGTTTCTTCAGCACTGCTTCCCTGCCTTCTCCCTGGCCATGCTGTTTCCTGGTGAAGTTAGCCCTCTCGTCTCTCTTCCTCCTGCAAGAGTGAAACTCTTGCTCCGAATGAGGCTCCCTCTCAGACTCCGCCTCTGAAATAGTGTCAGCTCTCCTCCTCTCGTGTCCTGGCAATCTCCTTGCCTGCCTGGGGAATCCTGGTAATTCTGTTGCCTCCCTTGGCTGTCCTGCGAATCTATCTCTCCCTGTTCCCTGGGGCTTATAAGCGTGGGACTGGCCAGTATCTTTCCACCCCGCCCCCAGCTGTCCTGCATTACCACCCTCAGTTGCCATGGAGCTGGGGCGTGGCTTTTGGACAACAACCTTTGACAGGTTTTTTTCAGCGTTAGCTGCACTTTTAAAATGACCATTTCTTTCCCTTTCCCTCTGACTAGGGGAAACTGCTTGTACTTTTTCTATCTCCATAGGGACCTGGCTGTCCTCGCCACCACATATCCCCCCGCTTAAGATATTACGGGCTGGCGTTTCTACTTCAGCACAGCTCGTAATACGCCTAAGGGCATCGTGTGTGATCTGAGTTTCATCTGTCCTGTCCTTTACTGTGGCCAACCTGGCTAAGGCTATTCGCTCGTGCCAGGGGCGTAAGACATTAATGTGGTAAATTTGTGGGTGCCCCTTCTGTCCTGTACAGAATAGGATACAGGGCCTACCTGTTTTACCACGTGGTAGGGTCCTTTCCATCTACTCTCAAATTTCGGACTAGGTCCGGTTACCATAACAATTACTTTTTCTCCTACTTCAAGCTGACGAGGCTTTGCACGCCTGTCATAGTAGGTCTTTTGGCGTAACTGGCTGGCTGCCATATTTACTTCAGCCACTTGTGAGGTGCGGCGTAGCCGTCCTTTTAAATCCCTCAAGAAGTGGGGTATACCTACTTCTTCAATATCTGGCTCTACCCACTGCTCTCTTAATATATCCAGGACACCGCGAGGGGTCCGTCCATATAGCAACTCATACGGTGCAATGCTCGTAGAGGCCTGCTTCCTCTCCCTGCATGCATATAAAACAAAGGGAAGCATAACATCCCAATCCTTCATATCCCCCTCTAAACTCCGCCTAAGCATCTTTTTCAGGGTCTGATTCTGACGCTCAACCAACCCATTAGATTGGGGGTGATAGGCTGCAGTTTTAATATGGCGAATGCCAAAGGCATCCCATACTTGGGCCAGGTAGAGTGACATGAAATTACTTCCCCTATCTGATAGAACCTCCCGGGGAAAACCAACTTCACAAAATAATTTTATCAGCTCAATGGCTATACTCTTGGCTGATATGTTGCGAAGGGGAATCGCCCAATGGAACTTGGTGGCTTGATCCACAATCACCAGGATATACTGGAACCCCCGGGGCGTTTTTATAAGTGGGCCCACAATATCCATGGCTAATCGGTGTAGGGGTTCGGATACCACAGGTATGGGAATCATAGGTACTTTTGGTGGATGGTGGGTAGCTACCCGCTGGCAAGCGGCACAGGACTCACAAAACCTAGTGGTTTCTTTATAAACGCCTGGCCAGTAAAACCGGGCCAGAATCTGATCCAGGGTACCATGTACCCCTTTGTGACCGCCTATGGGGTGGTCATGGGCTAACCGCAGGACTGACATTTTAAACGCAGTGGGAACTACTAACTGTTTTCTGCTTATCCCTGTTCCAGGATCTACACTCTCCCGATACAGTACCTCTTTATCTAAAAAGAATCGGGGTAAGGTTTTCATTCCCTTTTTGGCATACTCAAACGCCCTTTTGAGTGCGGGATCTGTCCGCTGCTCATCAGGAAAAGTGGGAAATCTTTCCACTAGCTCGGCCGGAACCCAAGGTAACTCCTGACCAGCTACCAGTTTAGCCTTATATTGAGATCTATTTTGTCTCTCCCTGCGTTTCTCAGCCCTCTTCTTTTTATTCTCCTCTCTCGGAGGGGTCACTAAATCATCATGTGAAGGTAGGCCACACATCGGGTCACTAGGTGGGTCTGATTCCTCCTCTTTAGCTTTTTCCTGAGCCCTGGTGGATACCATACCAGTTTTATGTTGAAGCCCTTCTGCTATCCCACGTCTGAACTGGGGCCAGTCTCTTCCTAGGACTAGCGCTTGTGGGAGCCCTGGTACTACTGCAACCGGTATTTTGCACTTTAGCCCTAAGCCTTTCACAGATATAACATAAATAGGGTACGATGAGGCTGCCCCATGAATGCATCTTATCTTTATGGACCTTTCTTGAGGCTCGGGAGTCGGACCAATCTGGGATGCTATCTCCTTCCAGAGCTTCCTTGAAATCATTGACTGGTCCGCTCCGGAGTCCAACAAAGCCTCCACAGGAACACCCTCCACCTCTACCTCTAGAAGAAAACCTTCTCTGCTCTCTTCAGAGTGGGAGGTCATCAGTGCTGTCCTAGCTCTGCAGTTTCTTTTCATATGTCCTTTTTCTCCACATGAAAATCATTTCCTGCTCACATAATCAGGTTTATCCAAAGGCAGTGCTTTCATACCTTCTCTCCATATAGGTTTTTCCTTCCTTTCTGATGCTACATTTACTGCTTGCGACAGACCACCCACCTTAACCGGGGTTGCCACACTGGCCTCTAGGTATCGCTCAGCCAGTGCGGTCGCTGCCTCGGTAGTCTTGCAGTCTTGTAGGACCAGGAAGGACCTCATCTCCCTCGGAACAGCGTCCATAAACTGCTCCAAGATGATACAATCAAGTAAGGACTCCTTTGTTTGAGTCTCCGGTGTTAACCATTTTACCGCCAACCCCTTGATCCGCTGGCATAGAGCACGCGGTGTTTCACTGGGTTTTAGCCTGGCGCTTCGCAGAAGGCGGCGGTAGACCATGGGATTTAGGCCCAGGCGGTCTCTTATTGCCTTCTGTACCTCCTTGTAATCAGTGGCTAATTCCATGGGCATAGCCCTATACGCTGCTAGCGCTTCCCCAGTTAACGAAGCGGCGAGGCGTATGGCCCATTTCTTTTCATCCCACCCTGATAACAAGGCTACCCTTTCAAAAGCGGCTAAAAAGTCATCAACATTGTCCTCCTTTGTTAACTGTCCAAAGGAAAATATCCCAGTACCAAGCATCCCAAACCCTGGGGTATCCCCTAAAGAACCTGGTACTGTCCTGGGTGTCTCTGCTGTCAGTTTCTGCATGCCCAGCCAACCATCCATCTTCTCCAACAGCGGCTTCTGCTGTGCTTGGATCATAGCTGCTGTATATTCTAATGTCCGTGCCGACATCTCCTGTTGTTTTTGGAACTGGTCAGCCATCCATCTCAGTATCTCTGTCTGCTCCATGCTGGTTAGTGGCTGAAACGAAAAAAAAACAGAGAAAGAACACCAAGTGTGGCCCTCCAATGTATAGGCCCTCTCTCCATTGATACCCTGCTGTACTGCTGCAGTCCCACCCGGCTCTGGTATCCGCTTATATCTCTTATAAATACGGGTTACCTTAGGCAGGTGTAGACTCGGGCTTGTCAATCAGCAGGAACGGCCTCAGGAACTCTGCTCCAATCCAGTCCCTTTGCTGTTGATCCCTGTCTTCTTCCAGCAACAGCTTGTATCTTGTGTGCAGAAAAAAAATAACTTTTCCTTTTTTTTTTTTCTTCTTTCTGTAGTTCCGGTGTCTTGGGGACACGTGACCAAGGCGTGATCCTTAATACTACGCCACCTGTGTCGCGCCCTTCCCCCGCCTAGGCGGCTGCCTGACGAGGAAAGGGGGTGCGAATGTTCCTTTCAATAAACTCCAGAGCAAAGGCCTCTGGGAGTTGTAGTATTTGAGCAAATGTAGTTGTAATAAAAAGTGCTGAGCCGAGAGTTGAAAGCAAACGCAGGAATATTTTTTATTCGCCTCCTTTAATAGCGGGAACTTCAAATGAAGCTTGGTATTCACGTGTACAAAACATCCACAAGAAACTAAGGTCAGAATTGCTCTTGCTTACTTCAGCAAACAAATGTTATTTCTCCCAAAAATAAAGCTTCACTTCACAATGCTTTAACTAAACTCAAAATGTTCATTGAAACTTCAATGCAGCAAAATTCTAACAAACAAACTTCTTCAATGCAGCAAAATTATAGCAAACAAACTTCTCTTCTTTGTTTCAAAAGCTTTAAGGGTTTTAATCAGTTATCCAGAGACTTCAAGCCGTCCTCCTTAGCAAGTCTCATTTAGTGCAGCAGCCATACTAATTAAAACTTCTTTGCTCTTTGAAACACCATGCATATCACAGAAATGGAATTTTCTTCACCCTTCTATTTCTAAACATTCTTACTTCACTACCAGGGATAACTCACATTCCATAGCCTCTTCAGGCTCACTCAAAAGATCATTTTCCCTGATGTCCATTGACTCACATTCTGAACACGATTGTTCTGTGACGTCGTTAGAAAACAGCTGTTCCCCTCGAGCCTTCCCTCGGTACACAGCACTGTTCTCTGCACAGGTTACTTCCTGATCCTTTAGCATACGTTTTACCAGTTTTAAAACATTCAAAGTTTCTTTACTGAGAGGCTTCCTTCTCAGCCCTTCCTGGGTTCTTGAACCACCCTCAGGCTTCCTATAACCCTGGTGCTGGTTAAACTGTTGGAGCTGGCTTAGGGGATATCTTTCCCTCCACTTGCTGTCTGGGGACTTTTCCTGAGACCTTTGGCTAGTAACTTTAGCAGCAATACCTTTGGGGAGTTTCTTCAGCACTACTTCCCTGCCTTCTCCCTGGGCATGCTGTTTCCTGGTGAAGTTAGCCCTCTCGTCTCTCTTCCTCCTGCAAGAGTGAAACTCTTGCTCCGAATGAGGCTCCCTCTCAGACTCCGCCTCTGAATTAGAGTCAGCTCTCCTCATCTCGTGTCCTGGCAATCTCCTTGCCTGCCTGGGGAATTCTGTTGCCTCCCTTGGCTGTCCTGCGAATCTATCTCTCCCTGTTCCCTGGGGCTTATAAGCGTGGGACTGGCCAGTATCTTTCCACCCCACCCCCAGCTGTCCTGCATTACCACCCTCAGTTGCCATGGAGCTGGGGGCGTGGCTTTTGGACAACAACCTTTGACAGGTTTTTTTCAGCGTTAGCTGCACTTTTAAAATGACCATTTCTTTCCCTTTCCCTCTGACTAGGGGAAACTGCTTGTACTTTTTCTATCTCCATAGGGACCTGGCTGTCCTCGCCACCACAGTTCTTTAAATCAGTGCTGCCAGCAAAAACACCCTCACAGTGCTGTAATCCTCATGTGCAATGTAGCATGGGTACGAGTGGATTAACCCTATCCTGGTAACCACAGCAGTCTGTGTGGTGAACTGCAGTCCCTCTGTAGCCAGCCAGGGGTTTGTTTGCATCTATAGAGCTGTAGCCCACTGGTTACTTCACTGCCTGTGGAACCAGAGGTTGTGGGATTGAGCCCACTGTGGGTATATTTATTAGGGCTAACTGGTGCAGTTTCATTTTTTAATTTAAATCAGTACTGACAGCAAAAAAACCCTCACAGTGCTGTAATCTTTAGGTGCCCCATAAGGCGCCTTATAAGGCACCTGAGGATTACAGCACTGTGAGGGTGTTTTTGCTGGCAGTCCTGATTTAAATTAAAAAGGAAACTGACCCAGACAGCCCTAATAAACAACCCCACTGCAGAATCAAACCCACAACCTCTGGCTCCACAGGGAGTGAAGTAACCAGTGGGCCACAGCTCTATAGCTGCAAACAAATCCCTGGCTGGCTACAGAAGGACTGCAGGTCACCACACAGACTGTCTGCTGTGGCTACCAGGATAGAGTTAATCCACTCGTACCCATGATGCACTGCACATGCAAAGCAGCCGTCTACAGATGATCACAAGATGGGGTATGCACCCCCACAGCACTTAGGCCTGGTAGGGGGTACTGACCGTGTGTGTTACTGGCACAGAGTAGCTACAGGCCGTCACAATGTGCGGGTCCTGTGCTCACCCTGAGGGTGAGGTGGGGTGCCCAGCACCATGTTCACAGCACCTGTCTTAACTGAGATAGGCTATACTGCAGGTCCCCATTAGTGCCAGTGTGTGATAGGTAGTCCCTTCAGACACACCTATGATACACCTGTGTCCATCTGTATATCCCAGTCACGTCTAGGCCTTGTGGTCTATGATGCCCCCGGAATAGTGCATATCCTGTGTGGGTGCCATGACCACATGATATATGTACCAGGGGGAAGGGGGTGTTTGGACCCATAGGCAGATTATGTAGTACCACCCAAACCGCCCTCTGGAGCTCAGGATCTCCCAACAACAGATCCACATTCTACATCCCTGCAATGGTGGCAGTAGAGAAGACCATCAACCCCAGTCCTGCTGGGGTACAGACAACCTACAGGGCAGTCCAGTACGCATCCATAAGGCAATAGCAGACAGACAGTAAGGCTTGAAATGCCCAGCTGCCCCCACCACTATCTGACATTTTCCAGCAGCAAGCACAGTGAGTCACCAGCTGCTGCATCCTGCAAGGTGCTCCAGCCATACACATACTAACTGAAGACAGTCTGCTAGCTAGTCCATAGTGCATGTTACCGGAGAAGATGTGTGCACCCAAAACTAGGATGTGAGCACACCCACCAAGCAGATATGTCAGCAACTTGGCCCCAGAAAAAGAACCCATATATATCACTAGACAGAAATAGTACTATGGGGGATCCTAGCCATGCCGTGGTCACTGCTCAGTCAGGGTGAGAATGACCTCCCAGCAGGACATGCTGTGGCCACCCTGTCTGTGCAGGTGGTGGCCGGGCACTACAATGTCCCAGCCAGTGCCCTATGCCCTGTGCAGATGCATCCTGCCCAGGCCGGCCTGTCTGGGCCATACCCACAGTACCTTGCTCCTCATTATGCACATTGGCAGGCTAACACTGGAAACAGTTCAAGCAGTGTGGGCTCAGTAAAGTGTAGGCAGCCGCAACACACTGGATAGACAGACACACACTCCCCACACCTATGCCAACCTTGTGCAACTATAGAGGTGTTTAGCAGCCCTGGCCAATGCACCAGTCCTGGGCACAGTGCAGGCATGGCTATGGTACGCAATACTGTAGGGGTCACTCCCCAGGGTGGTAAACACTGTCAGACACAAGACCTGTAGCACACTCCACAGACATCAGAAAGGTTGCTATGATGCACCTCACTCAGCAAATTGTGCTTAACTTAGGAATTGCTATCTGCCAGTAATCATGGCAACCTTTTGATAGATGTGTACCCTATTCCCAGGTGTAGGGTGGCATTGCTAAGTATGCAAGTGCTAGTATTGGGAGATGCACACAGGGCCCAAACGTCTGCCTCTCCAGGTGGCTTTGGATAATGGAGCCTGTGGGTGCGGGTGTTTTTGCCCCTGTTGGCCTCTGCTCTAGGGCAGAGGTTCCCAACTCCAGTCCTGGTGGGCCAAACACTGTTCGGGTTTTCATGCTGTCCCTACTGAATATGCATGAGATACATCTGCATACCATGGGGGCGGTGCAGGGAAATGCAGCACAGGCATCTTTATTAGAGACAGCATGGAACCTGAATGGTGTTGTGCCCTCCAGGACTGCATTTGGGAGACTCTGCTCTAGGTAATGCACATGTTTATGGTGTCTGTGCTCTGTAGGGTAAAATATAGGCGTTTGAGGCATGTTTATGTTCTTTGCAATAAAGGTTCTGTCTTTACTACCATGGTTTAGTAGTGGGTAAAATATGGGGACTGGGTTGGCAGGAGTCACAGTTGGGACTTGAACCTGTGACCTTCTGCTTCTTTTTTTTTTTTTTTTGAAATTGTATTTATCCATTTCAACTCATACATATACAAACCAAATCATATACAGACAAAAATACCATAACAACCAACACTGGCTATGAAGTACAGCATGGAGCAACTAATAGGGATCTATATGAAAATACATATAACCATCTTGACTTAGTTACTACAACCAATTATATTAGAAAGGCATACATTGATTTAGAGCAAGGCATTGGCGAGGTATGTAGACCCCCAGAGCCGGAGTCCGTCAGTTGGGTATAATCTTGGAGTCCAGGGCTTGCCATTTTAGTAGCCGAGCAGAGAGATAGGGATTTTGTTTAACATAAAGATGTTCATACAAGCGATGGGCGCACAACAGGTTCCACCACTGCTCAAAGGATAAAGCAGCAAAGTTTTTCCAATGAATCATCAGAGCTTTTAAGGCAAGCCCAAGCAACAAGTCTAACGTGGGATGATCTTTTCTCGACAGTCCCGGTATTCCTGCTCTTGAGCGGAGGATAATTATACGGAATGTTAAAGGAACCTGCAGCCCCAGCAGAAGAGCAATTCTCTCCCATACTTGTCGCCAATATCTTTTCAGCTTTAGGCAGGCATAAAGCATGTGTTCCAATGTGCCAGGTTCTGCTTTACACGACCAACAGAGATTATCGGCGGAGGTCTGCCATTTCGCAACTCTAACCGGGGTTAGGTAGGCCCGATGAGCCAGAAAAAAGAGCGTTTGCGTTAGAGGGGCAGAGCACGCTATCCTGATTTGGGACTGCCAGAAATGGGTCCAATCCTCTAGTCTCTATGCGACCCACTTCTTCTTCCCAGATGGACTGCACGCTCGTACATTTCCTGTCCTGTCCCTCTCGCAAAAGAGAGACTATTTTTGAGACAATCCGCGGTCCTTCACGCAATTCTGCAACTTTCATCTTCCATAAGCTGGAGGTAGGTAACCCTACCGACCTTCTGCTTCTGAACACACTGGCTGTGTGCACTGCACCACTGTGTTGCCACAGAGACAGTGCATTCCCTGGGGATTTCATGACTGTTCGTCAGACAGGGCCTGTCTGTTGCAGTGCACAGCACCCACCTACACAGGGCTAGGCCATGGTCTGCTGTGGGCAGCTGCCACTGTCCCCTCCACCACCAGTACCCCTCTGCCACCATGCTGACATGCCCTTCTGCTGGTGGTGCTGGTGGTGCACCATCTCAAGCCATCCAGTGTGCGGGTAGGCGGCTGCCTATGGTGCGGGTTCTGGGTTAGGGGTGCCTGCATAGCTGTCCACGCGTCCCCCCAGCACCACAGGCCAATGTTCTGTGCCCTTGGGGGGTACCTGCTGGGTACTATCCCCTGTGACACTGTGGGAAACATACTCGTGCCCGTGTTGGGCCCTCATCAGTTGCTGCCTGGCTGCTGTACAGTTTCAGCATTCCTATGGGCCACCTAGGCATCACCCTAGTCCACACTGTGGCCCAGCTGCACCACAGCATGTGCCGCCTGCAGCCCTCTGTGTCCTCTTTTCCGGAATCTGTCCAGTTGCCCGTTCTGACATGCCCGCCCTGCTGTTTCAAAACATGTGCACGCCATACATAACCTGTCCAGTTCCAAGGGAATGCCCTGATCAGCGCTATTTCACTGTGGGATCATTCACCTTGTATGGGGACAGAGCATGGCCCTTCCGAGGTTGGTATATTTTTTGTGGAGCTTTATTGGTAGTGTTTTTTGCTGTTTCCCATTAATATCACTATTGGCCAGCTTGGTTAATTTTTTTTCCATTTCGTTACGGTCATTTTCAATGTTTAATTGCCCTTTTGTTCCGTTCACATGTATCACACTTATCACGTTTTGTCGGTTTCCCTGTCTTTGCTGTACATTGCTGACGGAAATGGTTTCTCTTCCCTTTAAATCAGTTCTAACGCGAGGGTTTCACTGGCGTTAGTTTTCAGCCCCGGAATCCACAGCGTTAGTGTGCAGGGAGCCTCTCCCCTCCCACTCTCCACCCATTGACCCCTTCTCTCCGCCCCTGGGGAGCCTTCCTCCGCCCTCCGGGTGCCTTTCTACTCCCTTCAGCGCTCATTTGCGCCGCTGAGCGCCGCTGAGCGCGTTACCATGCAATAAGGCACCTTATCGCCCAGTAAAGCACCATTATCGTGCGATAAGGTGCCTTATCGTGCAATAATGTGGCAGAGCCACATTAAAACGGTTTAGTAAACATACCCCTTGTCTTTGTACATTTTGACAGACTAAACAGTTGATTTGTGGTTACCCATACCACTCCACTCAGGATTTTACAGTCCTTCCATCATATATTACCTCAGCCTTCTCTTCTTCAAGCTGAAGAATCCTAACCTCTTTAGCTTTTCCTCTTAGGAAAGTGTTCCATCCTTTTTATTGTTTGGGTTGCCCTTCTCTTTACCTTTTCTAATTCCAATATGTCTTTTTTGAGATGTGGCAACGAGAAGTGTATACAGTACTCAAGGTGCAGTTTCGCCATGGAGTGATACAGAGCATTACAACATTCTTTGTTTTATTCTCTATTCCTTTCCTAAGAATCCTAACATTCTGTGCTTATTTTGGCCACTATCACACACTTAGCAGAAGATTTCAATGTATTTTCCACAATGACATCTAGATGCTTTACCTAGGTAATGATTCCTAATGTAGAATGTTGCATTGCTTGCTATGGGGGTTATCTGAGCCACGAATAGTGGGGATGAATGGCCCGATGGGATGTCCATCCCCACTATTCATGGTTTCTTCTGCCTCAGAATAACTTCCCCACTGGTTATGCAGGGAAGTTAGATGGGGGTGGGGAATGTTTGCACAGGGCAGAAAGTGAGCAGGCAGTGGGCGGTTGCCGGTTGCCGGCCCTGGATGTACAGGGCCGATTCTCATGTTTGCCCTGTACATCCAGGGCCGGCAAAATGTCTGGGGAAGTTATTCCACCTCCGAGGTGGAATAACTTCCCTGGAGTCCTGGACACTTGATTTTAGAAGGCCCGGGGCACAGATGAGGCAGGGGGGGGGGCAAGGTTTATTCCCCGCAGATTGACCCTGGCCTTAGGAGGCCAGATCAGGGGTCGGGTTGCGGGAAATAAACTATTTTTCTTGGTAGCCGGCATCGCGGCTTTTAAATGGAGCTGCAGTGCCATGGCAACAGAACACCATGGCGCTGCAGCTCCATTTAAAAGCCCTGACTGAGTTAGTCAGGCTACTAATGTATCTGCAGGCCAGACTGAATGGCAGTCCTGGCCTGCAAGTACATTGTTCTTCGCGATTCTGATCCCACGGGGCTAGACATGCCCCACGGTTTCAGAATTGCGATCCCCTTTGTACATCCGGTTCAGACAGGCCCTATATGTTGAGTTCTTCCCCGCATGCATCACTTTGCACTTGTTCACTTTCAATTTCATCTACGATTTGGATGCCCTGTCTCTGGGTCTTGCAAGGTCCTCCTGCAATTTCTCACAATCTGCATGTAATTTAACAATCCTGAATAATTTTATGTTATCTGAAAATCTGGTGACTTCACTTGTTCCCATATTAAGATACAAATATGTTAAAAAGCACCAGTTTCAGTACAGATGTCTGAGGGAGAAAATTGGACATTTAACAGTTACAAATCTACAATAGTACACAGCCTCCTATCCACTGGGAGGCCAATTCCGAGATGTGTGTCCCCCGGCCATCCGAACATCCAGATATCCGGACGGCCCAGGGATGCAACTGATTTTGTTCCCATGAGGGCTAAACATCCCTGCAGGAGTAGAATCTCAGTTTAGTGACTGGACATCCAGGATGTGCCCCGATTCAGACACCCTGGATGTCCAGCCAATTACCCGGCTAGCCCAGCATGACTCCTGCATGGAGCCGCAGTGCTATGACATTATGTTGCCATGGCACCGCAGCTCCACGCAGGAGCCATGATCCGCAAAGTGCTTTCCTCGCAGCTCAACCCCTGATTGGGCATTCCATGGCCAGGATCAAGCTGTGAGGAAGTCCCTATACCCCCTCACCTTCTTTATGCACCCCGGCACCAGCAGGCCCCTCCGAGGTGGAATAAATCCCCTGTTTAAATGGCCAACCCAGGACATAAAGGGTCGATCTCGGAATCAGCCCTGCACATTCAGGGTCATCTACCTGTCCTCTTCCCACCCTCAGTCCTCGCCGGGATCACCTCCTCCCACCGACAAACAGAGCTCCCCGCACAAATGGCTTATATGTGCGTGGAACTCTGTGGACACCAGCTGCATCCTGGCATTTAGCGGGTCTGGACATCAGGATTGGACTCTGGACCTGCTAAACACAGGTGAGAATTGGGCCCTGGATGTTTCATTATCTCAGAAGTTATTAATGAAGTACCTTGTCAAATGCTTTCCGAAAATCCTATAAGTGATATCTTAGAAGGGACATCTAAGAAGAATCTGTGACATCCAGAGCACAATGTGGGATAAGCTTTATGCTTATACCCTGTGCACAAAAGTGTGTGAATCTCAAAGTTGCATAACTAGAGTGGAGAAGTAACCTAATGGTTAGAGCAATTGGCTAAGACTAGGAAAGCCATGGTTCAAATCTCACTATTGCTCCTTCTGATCTTAGGTAAGTTATTTAATCTTCCATTGCCTCAGATACAAACTTAAATTATAGGCTCTCAGGAGGAAAATAATTCTTGTACTTGTTCACCTTGAAAATATCTTTTGTTCAACTCACTTTGAAACTCTGAGAAAAAAGGTTTAAGTTTAATCCAATTTGCAACTGTGAAACAATTATCATGGAAGAAAGATGGGGAGGTAAGAAGAAAGGTGAAAAAAAGATAGGATGCTGACCTTACGTCAGTGCACTAATCTATACCCATACTTCCTTCTGGTCTTGTAAAATAAGAATCATGGGGCCCGATATTCAAAATGCATTTACACAGTTTAGAGCTCAGTAAGCCATGTAAATGCCTTAGCTGGGGATATTCAAAGGCACCTACATAGTTAGTGCCATTGAATATCCCAAGCTAAGTCCACTATATGCCCTGATGCTATCCGGTTAGCATCTGGGTATGTTTGGGGCAGTCTGGGGTGGAGCAGAGGTGGAGACTGGCACTAACCATGCAGCAGCGACATTGCCTGCTGCCCTTTTAGCAATCAGCACCTTAAAGATAGGCAAGAAAAACCCTCGCCTATCTTTAAAATGCAGATCGCTAACAGGGCAGCAGCCGATATTGCTGCTGCATGCTTGGCTTCGGTGGTTACCAGCTTTGGCAGCGATCACCAGATATTTAATGCCGGTGCCTAGGCATTGAATATCCCATTTGGAGGTTGGTGAGGAGGGCTATGTGCTGATGGGTGCATAGTCCTTCGAAGGTTCGGGCAAAGGAATATCGTGCCCGTGGTCTCTGCCTATAAGGCTTCAGAAAAATAAATCCATCCTTTGTTAGGAACTCTAGGGAAACAAAACATTAACAGGGTTGGGTGTTAAAGTAAGAAAGAAGTTACAGCACAATGGGTGATTTCAATTACCCCGGTAACCACTGGGTCAGTGTCATGGCAGGACATGCTAGGGAGATAAAGTTTCTAGATGAAATAAATGACTGCTTCTTGGAGCAGCTGGTTCATGAACTGACAAGAGGAAAAGCTATTTTGGACCTAGTCCTTAGAGGAACACAAAATCTGTCGCAAGAGATAAGGGTGTTGGGGCCACTTGTCAATAGTGATCATAGCATGATCACGTTTGATTTAATAAATGGAGGCAGGTCAGCAAGAAAATCCACAGTATTACCTTTTAACTTTCAAAAGGGAGACTATGATAAAATGAGGAAAATAGTTAAGGAAAAACTAAAAGGAGCAGTTGCAAAGGTTAAAGATTTACATCAAGCATGGGTGTTGTTTAAAAATACTATCATGGAATCCCAGATCAGCTGTATTCCATGCTTTAAGAAAAGTGGAACGAAGTCCAAAAAACTGCCAGCATGTTTTAAAGGTGAAGTCAGAGAGGCTGTTGTTGCCAAAACAGCATCTTTCAGGAAATGGAAAAAAGGAGCCAAATGATGAAAACTGGAAACAACACAAGCACTGGCAAGTTAGATGCAAGGCACTGATAAGGCAGGCAGAGATAATTTGAGAAGAAGCTTGCTGTGGAAACAAAAACACATAATAAAGACTTTTTCAAGTACATTCATAGCAAAAAACAAACAAACCTGTGAGTCAGTTGGACCATTAGATGATGGAGGGGTAAAGGGGGCACTAAGAGGGGACAAGGCCATAGCAGAGAGACTGAATGCATTCTTTGCTTTGGTATTTACTGAGGAAGATGTAGGGATGTTACCCATGACTGAAATGGTATTTAAAGATGATGCCACAGAAGAACTGCAAGAAATATCGATACACTGGGAAGATGTATTACAACTACTTGATAAACTGAGGAGTAGCAAATCACCTGGACTGGATGGTATACATCGAAGGCTATTAACAGAACTGAAATATGAGATTGCAGACCTACTATTAGTAATCTGTGAATTATCATTAAAATCATCTGTAATACATGAAGATTGGAGGATAGCCAATGTAACGCCAATTTTTATAAAGGGTTCCAGGGGTGATCCAGGAAACTACAGACCAGTGAGCCTGACGTCAGTACCAGGAAGAATGGTAGAAACTATTATAAAGAACAAAATTACTGAACATGTAGATAGTCATGGCTTAATGGGAGACAGCCAGCATGGCTTTAGCCAAGGAAGATCTTGTCTTGCTAATCTGTTATGTTTTTTTGAAGGTGTGAATAAACAGGTAGACAAAGGTGAGCCAGTTGATATAGTGTATCTGGATTTTCAGAAAGCCTTTGACAAGGTCCCTTATGAGAGACTCTTGGCGAAACTAAAAAGTCATGGGATATGAGGCAGTGCACTATTGTGGATCAGGAACTGATTAAAAGATAGAAAGCAGAAGGTAGGGCTAAATGGACAACTTTCCCAATGGAGAAAAGTGAGCAGTGGAGTACCCCAGTAATGCGCTCTGCTGTTAATGCCCACTCAGTGTACTGGAGCTGTCAGCCTGACTCTCCATCCAGCTGTGGATAGTGGAGTCCGCCTGTGTGGCTGATGGGTGTTTGTACCCTTGTTGGCCGATTCATCGAGGGTTGCACATGTTGGTGCTGTACCTGCACTGTGGGCTAAAGTTTAGCCACAGAGAATTCAGTGCATAATCCATAGCCGGGACCTGAATCTGTGATTCTCTGCTCATATACACACCAACTGTGTGTAGGGCGCCACAGTACTGCCACATGGTTGTAACAGTCCCTGGGGATGACATGCTTCCCATCAGACAGACCTTGGAACATGTTTCACTGAGCATGGCACACTGGACCAGGGCATGGCATTGGCCTGCTGCAGGCGGGTGCTGCTGCTTCCTCCGCCAAGACCCCTCACACCATGCTGCCATGCCCTTGTGCTGTCAGTGTTGGTGGTGCACAGTCCCACGCCAGCCAACATGTAGGTTGGCGGGTGCCTAGAGCACAGGGTCTCGGATGTCGGGAGGAGGGGCAGATGCATACATGGATAGCCACACATCCCTCCCACAACCACTTACCTCTGCAGGGACACCATCACTGTCTGCCACTGTTATGTCTCATCAACCTGGGGAAAAGACGGCTGAGGGGTGTTATTATAGAGATCTATAGACTATTGACTGGAGTGGAACAGGTAAACGTAGAAGGATTGTTTACCCATCAAAATGTAGTAGGACTAGGGGACATGCAATGAGGCAATGGTGTAATCCATTGAAGACTACCGGGAGAGAATGGTTTCTCAGTCAACGCATATTCAAACTCTGGAATTCATTTCCAGAGGATGTCATAAAGGCTGTTAGTGTAGCTGGATTTTCAAAAGGTTTGGACAGGTTCCTGGGGAATGGTCCATAAACCATTACTGAAGAGGAGCCCAGAATATCCTCTGCTTGCCCCAATATATGCATTGTGGATGTTGTGTGTCTTTTGGGGAGACTGCTATGTACCTGTGACCTAGATTGGCCACTGTTGCACACAGGACACTGGGCATGATAGACCTTGGTATGCTCAGTATGGTATATTCTCAGATCCTATGTTCTTACTGTCTGTGCCACCTAGGCAACTGCTTGGTCTGCCCTATGCACAAGCGCCCCCCACTGCATGACACACATGCCACCTCCTTTACCCAATTTGCACCATCAACATAATGCCCTTTCATACTTGGACACTATGCTATTGCTGCTATGGAGTACTACTGTCACTGTCTTGGGCTCCCTTGTCTGTGCTTCACATTGCAGATGTTTAAATAGGCTCTCTCTTCTCAAAATACACCCTTTCCGTGAGGTTTTGATATGCGTTATGGTTCTTAGCATTAAGGCGTCGTTCGGCAGATTGTGCAATCAGTGTTGAGGGAGCCCGCCTTGTCCATGCCCACTCCCCATCCATTGACCCCCACTTTCCACCCCATGCATGTCTTATCTCCGCTCACAGGGTGCTTTATACTGCTGGTACTATTAGTGTGCGCTAAAGCGGTGTTTTGGATGCGCTAAGGGTGCAGGTGTGCCGATAGCTTGAGCTAACGGCACACTTGCTCCTTTACCGCAGTTTAGTAAACATACCCCTAAGTGTTTGTCCATAGGGAGAAATTAGTACTTGTTTAGAATGATTTCTTAAAGAGGTTATAAGTTTCTAGAATCTGCAGTATTTTTCCCCAGTACAGTCACATGAAAGATATCAATATCTTCAGGTGAGGCTTTAACCGAGAACTAAATTGACGGGACATAAGAACATAAAAACCTAAGATATGCCATACTGGGTCAGACCAAGAATCCATCAAGACCAGTATCCTGTTTCCAATAGTGGCAAATACATGTATTAAGTACCTGTCAGGTTCCCTAAAGTTAGACAGATGCCATGCTGCTTATCCCAGGGGTAAGCAGTAAAGCTCCCCAGTCCATTTTAATTATGGTTTATTGACTTTTTCCTCCAGGAACTTGCCAAATCTCTCTTAAATCTAACTACATTAACAGTTTTACTACATCCTCTGGTAATGAATTCCAGAGTTTGATTATGCGTTGAGTGAAAAAATGTGCTACATTGTAGCTTCATCCATGTCCCCTAGTCCTTCTACTTTTTGAAGGAGTAAACAACTGATCTACATTTACCCATTATACACCATTCATAATTTTATAGACCTCTATCATATCTCCCCTCAGCTGTTTCATTTCCAAGTAGAAGAGCCTTAGCCTTTTAAGTCTTTCCTCATAGGGATATCCTTCCATCCCTTTTTCCATTTTGGTCACTCTTCTCTATACCTTTTCCAAATCTGCTATATCCTTTTTAAGATATGGCGACTAGAATTGCACCCAATAGTCAAGAGACATTATACATTATTTGGTTTTATTCTTCATTCCTTTCCTTATGATTTCTAGTATTCTCTTTGCTTTAATGGTCACCGCTGCACACTGGGCAGAAGATTTCAATGTATTATCCATGATGATGCCCAGATCCTTTTCATGGGTGGTGATTTCTAATGTGGAACTTTGCATCATGTAACCGTAGTTCAGGCTCTTCTCTAAGTGCATAACTTTGCACTTATCCACATTAAATTTCATCTGCCATTTATATGCCGTTTCCCAATTTTTCAAGGACCTCTTCTAATTTTTCATAATCTTCTTGTGTTTTAACAACTTTGAAGAATTGTGTCACCTGAAAATGTGATCACTTCATTTGTTATTCCCATTTCAAGGTAATTTATAAATTATAAAGCTGTGGCCCTAGCACATATCCTTGGGTACTCCACTATTCACCTTTCTCCATTGAGAAAATTAGCCATTTAGCCCTCCTCATTTTTTTTTTAATATATTTTAACCAATTCCTAATCCACAACAGTACAATGCTTCCTATCCCATAACTTTAATTTCTCCAAGTCGCTCATGAAGGACCTTGTCAAAGGCTTTTTCAAAATCCAGATACATTATATCAACTGGCTCAACTTTATCTACCTGTTTATTCATACCTTAAAAATGTGATTGATGTGGAATGTAAAGCTATTTAGAGTCTTTTCTTCCATCTCCATTAGCGATTGTATCTTTAAGTTATATACGATTCTTGATGATAGGTAAGCGGGTAAACTTTTTCTGCAAGAATATTGGGAGGATGACTTTGGAGTCGCTGGGAAGGTGAGAACCAATTATAGAAAATCTATAAAAGGCATGATTTCCTGCTATCTGATTAAGAAGAACTATAAAATGTTCTATAGATAGTACTACGCACCAATGTGATTGGTTAAAATTCTGGAGGAAGTGTGGAAGTCAAGGGACTTTTGTTCCTATACATATGATGGACCTGTCCTAAAATATAAGCTTTTTGACAAAGGCTGTTTGGATATCTAGGTAAAATAATTAAAAAGCCTTTGGCCCCCCAGATGCCTTTGGCTTTGCTGAATGAATACCTGCAAGGAATCCCTAGAGCAGAAGGAGGAAACTGCTAGGTACGTATGACCTAGATTGGCCACTGTTGGAAACAGGATACTGGGCTTGATGGACCTTGGTCTGACCCAGTATGGCATATCTTATGTTCTTATGTTCTTATGATTTTAACAAAGAGGATGATAGCTGCTTGATTAACTATAGCGCTAGTCTGGAAACAGGAGATATTGTCATCATTGGAGGCAGTGCATGCTATGCTTACCCAGATTTACTTTTTGAAAAGGCTCATGCCTTGAGACTTAAGAGTACACCATTTTCAAAAAATATGGGCATTCTTTTCTCAGTGGATTGTCAATGATATATGATGGATTTTATAGTTGAAAAGTATGTGTCCCAGTGTGTTTGTTCAGTGGGATCACCTGAGGGGCGGATGAAAAGGGTGAGGGGAGAGGGGGATTTAAACTCTTACATGCTAGGGTTATTTTCTGTATGATTATTTTTTGCTAAGCTGCATAGCTATGGTTATCTCTGGACAGTATCTCCAAATGGCTCATGAACCTCACTTCTAAAGCCAGAATATATGGAGTATGATCTCAGTCTTTCAAATGTACTCCTAATTTATTTATTTAACCAGTTTTGTATACCACCTTATCCTTCAATCAAAGTGGTTAGCAACACAAATTGTGGGTATACATTCAACAGGAGGGGGGCAGTATGGAAGGAGGCTCTGCTATCAGAGCTTGGAGCTAACTGACTCTGCGAGCTGATGTGAGTGCTACCAGGAAGGTGACCTTCCAGGAGAGGTGTGTCAGGTGGCCAGAGGCTCAAACGGAGGCTTGGTGAGCTGTGAGAGCACCACATTCAGGTCCCACTGTGCCGCTGGAGAGCAGACAGGGGGTTTGGACAACATGAGGCCCCATAGGAAAAGAGACACAAGGGGCTGAGCCGAGAGGGATTTCCCCTCAATAGAGTGGTGATGCTCTGCGATGGCACTCAAGTGTACTCTGACTGAGTTGGACTTCAGTCCTGCCTGCGATAGGTGGAGCAGGAACTGGAGTACCACATGCACTGAGCAGGAGAACGGGCATGTCTGCTTTTCTGTGCACCACAATGAGAAACTGTGCCACTTGAAGGCGTACGCCCTTCTCATGGAGGCCTTACAAGAGGCCAGAGAATCTCTTCCACGTCTCGTTGGACATTGAAGGAGGCTAACGCTACCCCTTCAGCATAGTACTTTCATCGTGACAAAAAGAACTTCCTTCTGGAATTCATAAGTTGTGAAATGTTTGTCAAGATGTGCTTTAAAATTCTTCTTTACCAAACCTGTGACTACCAGTACAATGGGGAATATTTCTGTATCTATCTGCCACATTTTCTTGGTCTCTGACTGCATTTCTTGGTACTTAGGATCTTCTGCCTATCCCTGCTATTCACAAAATAATCACTCAGAACCGACACCTCTATTATCAATGTCATTCTGGTGTTTTTCTCCTATATTACTATGTCAGGTTTCCTCACAACCAGTTTCTTATCCATTGGAATGGGAATGTCCCAGGTGATCATAACCTCTTCATTCTCTGTAATTTCCTTAGGGTCATGATCCCAGTGCTTTTCAGGCACAGTGATGTTGTAGTGTTCATGAAGTTTCCAGTGGATGAGACGTGTTACATTGTTGTGCCTTTCTGTATAGACATTTTCTGCCATCAGAACTTCACAGCCAGCTATGAAGTGAGTCACTGTTTCCAGGTCTTTCTTATAGAATCAACATATCTCTGTGTTGCCATTTTTTCAGTGCTCGCCGTAAATCATCTCATTCATAACCTGCTGTCCTGGGCTGCAACTATCAATCTCTCATCCTTTGGTTTCAGTTCACGTCTCCTTAACAATTCATATGTCCATTCATGATTGACAAAAGGTTCCTGGAATAACACTTTGTATTTCCCTCTGTATTTGTGCATTTGCCACTTGTTTTTCCTTGTTTGCTGATCAATTATTTGAAGAGTATGTTTCTTTTGTTTTGCCAATTCTGTTGCTTCATTTCCTGTGTATGCTTGTGGCTTCTCAGTCATTCCCTCTAGTCATTGGAATGCTTCTCCAGATTTGGCAATGGACACAGATTCTGGACGATTACTTTCATATTTCAGTACTTTTTGCGTATTTGAATCCGATGATGCTGGAGGCCTATGCTAGTAGCTCTATAGGTATAATCTCTACGAGGCCTCCTATGATTATATGAGAGGTTAATGATGTGTCTTATTGTATAATTTGGAGATGTTTCAGCTCAATAAATATTTGCCAAAAATATGCATAGGTAAAAAATAAAAAATGGAAGTTGCTTTCCGGTTTTCAAAGGTGCTGAAAGGGGGTGGGGTGTGTGTGTGTGTGTGTGTGTGGGGGGGGGGGGTTATGATCAAGAGGGTCATTGGTAGGGGGCTTTGTGCCATGGGGGGGGGGGGGGGGTTGGGGGGATTCCAGGATATTGCAACACATCTGCTTACTTATGTTAGACCTTTGTGATGCTGGGCCCATATTTCTGGTCTCTGCAAGTAATGTGGGTCCCTGCTGTAAATGTAGTGAAATGTGGACTCTGCAGTAAGTGTCTTCTCTGTGTGCTTAATATGCCCTCCCAAAGTTCAGTTAATCTCTGCTGACCCATTCTCACTTTTTAAACTGAAAAGATATTAGCTTTGCATGGACAAACTAGCCCCAAAGTAAATTAATTTCTTCCTTTGCTATTGAAAACTTCAGAGGAAAATAGCCCTCAGGCCTTAGCATTCATCAAAGCATACCACTTAAAAAATTTCACTTGGGAAAGCAACTCAAATTACTAAATTCTGCATTTTCTTTTGCTGATATATTTCCTCCTAGTTTAATTAAAGATTGCTGGCCTGATTTTGCCCCAGTATTCTTAGACATAATTAATTCTAGTGTGTCCTCTGGAATTGGCCCAAGCAATTAGAAGCTATTTTTAATTTGACTTCCTTTAAAGAAAAATAGAAACAGAGAAACATCGAAATATAGAAAATGATGGCAGATAAAACCATACAACCTATGTAGTCTGCCCATCCATAAGATCTACTAAGTTCTATAATCCATTCCTCTCCCTCCGAGGTCTTCTGTATTTGTCTCATGCCTTTTTGAATTCAGATACAAGTCTCATCTCCACCCCCTCCACTGGGAGGCTGTTCCATGCATTCACAACCCTTCTATAAAGCGTAGTTACTCACCTGTAACAGGTGTTCTCCAGGAGCAGCCGGAATCAGTCCTCACATATGGGTGACGTCGGTGCCGATGGAGCCCTCGTGCGGAGCATTTCCCCAGCTTTCAAAGAAAGCCTTTGGGAATGCAGTGCACATGCATGGTCCCCTTCCCGCCCAAGGGTGCCATCTTGCTTAGTCTGATGACATAGCTAAAAGACAGCAAAAAACAAAATGAAGGATACGACTGCAACTCCAGGGGAGGAGGAAGGGTTATGAGGACTGATTCCTGCTGCTCCTGGAAAACACCTGTTACAGGTGAATAACTATGCTTTCTCCAGGACCAAGCAGGAAGTCAGTCCTCACATATGGGACTCCCCAACTCTAGGTTACCGTGAACCCAGAGCTGAAAAAATGGCTTCCTCTCAAGAGCCTCAGCATCTGTGATAAGAATTTTCTCTGAGAATGCACCCCGTACGGTAGCCCAACACAAAGAGATGGAGGGTAGGAGTTGCCTAAACCTCAATGAGATTACGGAGTACCGCCTGGCCGAAAACACTGTCCCACCGGGACTCTCCCTCCAGGCAGTAATGGGCTGCAAAAGTCTGGCTTGAAGACCAAGTTGCGGCCCGGCAGATGTCTGCCAACGGAACAGAGCAGAGATGAGCTACTGACGTGGCTTTCGCCCTGACACGGTGGGCCATGACCCAACCCTGCAAGGGGAGGTCGGCTGCCCTGTATGCCCAGGCAATGCAATTTGCTACCCAAGTGGACAACATATGCTTGGAGACAGGTAACCCCATCCTATTAGGGTCAAATGAGACGAAGAGCTGAGTAGCCCTTCAAGCTCCCGGTACGGTCTATGTAAAAGGACAACGCTCTTTTACAGTCCAGGGTATGCAAGACTGTTTCAGCCCGGCTGGCATGCGGCCTGGGAAAAAAGGTTTGAAGAACCACCTCCTGATTGAGATGGAAAGAGGAGACCACTTTTGGGAGGATGGGTGTAAGGTCTATCAGAAACCAGAGCTTGTAGTTCACTCACACGTCTGGCCGAGGTAAGAGCCACCAGGAAGAGTGCTTTCCAAGAGAGGAAGCGCAAATGGCAAGTAGCCATCGGCTCAAATGGTGGGCAAGTAAGTTGCTGCAAGACCACGTTCAAATCCTACTCAGTCGCCGGTGGACGAACCGGAGGCTTGAGTAGAAGCAGACCTCTGAGAAATCTGGACCCCAAGGGGTGAACTGACAGAGATTTTCCCTCCACCGGTGAGTGGTGCACTGACAAAGCACTGAGGTGGACCCGAACAGAGTTAGACTTAAGGCCTAGGTCTGAAAGGTGAAGTAGATACTGCAGTACTACTGGCACAAGGCAAGAGAAAGGATCTTCATTGCACTGAGCACACCATACCGTAAACCTACACCACTTGAGGGCATAGGACTGTCTGGTGGACTGCCTCCTAGAGGTCAAGACCACCTCCTCAACCTCCTTAGGTAGATGTAAGAGAGCTAGCACTATCCTTTCAGCAGCCAGGCCATCAGATTGAGGGACCTGAGATTGGGGTGCAGAAGGGAACCCTGCTCTTGAGACAGGAGATTGTGTTGCAGCCCCAGAGAGAATGGAGCTTCCACCACCAACTGCAGAAGAAGTGGAAACCACAGCTGCCTCGGCCATCTGGAGGCTACCAGAATCACCGAGGCCTTGTCCCAGAGGATCTTGAACAGAGTTCGGGCCACCAGGGGCGTGGGAGGAAACGCATACAGGAGGCCCGTAGATCAAGGGGTATGTTTACTAAACCGTCTTAACGTGCGCCCAGCAATAGTGTACAGGCTGCCATAAAAGCAGTGGGCATTTCGGTTTTAATGTAGAAAAATGGGATTATCGCGCAATAACGTGCGCTGCACACATTATCGGGCGAGATGCCGCTAAGCACGTTAATGCGCGGTAATCTTAAGTAGGCGCGCAGATATATAAACACAGAAACAGAGGTGTAGCACAATGGTTAATACACTGACTGATAATACAGGGGTTATGGGTTTGATCCCCCAGTGTGCCTAATGCATATGGCTGGCTGAAGCATTAGCTGTTACTTGTAAGTATTGCTTTTTGAGGCATGTTATGTATATTTTAATTAGTGCTGCCAGCAAACACACTCTCACGTGCCGTAACCGAAGGTGCCACATAAGGCACTCCATAGGGCACATTATAAAGTGCACTGTCCGCCAAGGCACCCTATAATGTCCTCTATGGGGCACCCTATAAGGTGCTTTATAGGACACCTTATAAAGCACCTCATAAGGCGCTTTATAGGACACCTTATAAGGCACCGTAGAAGGTGCTTTATAGGGTGCCTTATGAAGCACCTTATGGCTACAGTACTCTGAGGGTGTTTTTGCTGGCAGCACTAATGTACATTAAAAATAGACAATGTATTGGACAGCCCTATCAAATAACCCCACTGTGGGTGTGAACCCATGATTTTTGGCTTCACAGGCACTGAAGTAACCAGTGGGCTACAGCTGCTAACAAACCCCTGGCTGGCTACAGAAGGACTGCAGGTCACCGCACAAACTGTCTGCTGTGGTTACCAAGATAGAGTTAACTCACCCGTACCCATGATGCACTGCACATGCAAATTAGCAGTCTACAGATGATCACAAGATGGGGTTTGCACCCCCACAGCACCTCGGCCTGGTAGGGGGAACTGACCGTGTGCACCCCCACAGCACCTCAGCCTGGTAGGAGGTATTGACCGTGTGTGTTACTGGCAGAGAGTAGCTACAGACCGTAACATTGTGCGGGGTACTGTGCTCACCCTGAGGGTGAGGTGGGGCGCCCAGCACCAGGTACACAGCACCTTTCATGGCTGATATACGTCATGCTGTAGGTCCCCATCAGTGCTACTGTGTCTGATAGGTAGTTTCTGCAGGCACACCTAGGATGCATCTGTGTCCATCTGTATTTCTCAGTCATGTCTAGCCCTATGGGCTATGATGCATCCAGAATAGTGCATATCCTGTATTGGTGCCATAGTTACATGATGTAGTTGAAGGAGGAGGGGGGTGGTGTTTGGACCCATAGGCAGATTATGTACCACCACACAACCCACCCTCTGGGGCTCAGGGTGGGAAACAGGATATCCCACCAACAGATACACATTTTAATCCCCTGCAATGGTGGCAGTAGAGGGGACCATCAACCTCAGTCCTGCTGGGGAACAGACACCCTAGAGGGTAGTCAATGCAGATCTGTACACATCCATAAAGCAATAGCAGACAGACAGAAGGCCTGAAAATGCTCAGCTGCTCCCCCCCACTATCTGACATTCTCCAGCAGCAAGCCTCCAGCCGCTGCACCCTGCAAGGTGCCCCCATAAGGCACATACTAGCTGCAGACAGTCTGCTAGCTAGTCCATAGTCCTGGAAGAAATACATGTACCCAGAACTGGGATGTCAGCATACACACCAAGCAGATAATCAGTGATTGGGCCACAAAACAGAACCCATAAATATCACATGGAAAAAAAACCTGTATAGCACTATTGGGGAACCTAGCCATGCCATGGTCACTGCTCAGTCAGGGTGAGACTGACCTCCCAGCAGGACATGCTGTGGCCACCCTGTCCGTGCAGGTGGTGGCCTGGCACTACAATGTCCGAGCCATTGCGCTATGCCCTGTGAAGATGCAGCGAGGCCAGGCCTCCCTATCCAGGCTATTCCCATAGTACCTTGCTCCTCATTATGCAAATTGGCAGGCCAATACTGGCAACAGTGCTAGCAGTGTGGGCTGTGGAGGGTGTTGGCAGCCACCACACACTGGATAGACAGACACACACTCCACATACCTATGCCAGCATTGTGCAACTATAGAGGTGTTTGGCAGCCCTGGCCACCACAACAGTCCAGGGCACAGTGCAGGCATGGCTATGGTATGCAATACTGATGGGGTCACTCTGTCAGACACCAGACCTGAGGCACACTCCACAGACATCTGAAAGGTTGCTATGATGCAGCTCAATCAGCCAATTGTGCTTAACGTAGGAATTGCTATCTGCCAGTTATCATAGCAACCTTTGGATAGCTGTGTACAGATTTCCCAGGTTTAGGGTGGCATTGCTAAGGTATGCAAGTGCTAGTATTGGGAGATGCACGCAGGGCCCAACATCCTGCCTCTCCATTAGGCTTCGGATAATGGAGCCTGTGGGTGCGGGTGTGTCTGCCCCTGTTGGCCGCTGCTCTAGGGCAGAGGTTCCCAACTCCAGTCCTGAAAGGCCAAACACTCTTCGGGTTTTCATGCTGTCCCTAATGAATATGCATGAGATATATCTGCATACCATGGGGGCGGTGCATAGAAATGCAGCACAGCCATATTTATTAGAGGCAGCATGGAACCTGAATGGTGTTTGGCCCTTTAGGACTGCATTTGGGAGACTCTGCTCTAGGTAATGTGCATGTTTATGGTGTCTGTGCTCTGTAGGGTAAAATGTAGGTGTTTTGGGCATGTCTACGTCATCTGCAATAAAGGTTCTGTCTGTATTAGCACATTTTTGTAGTGGGTAAAATATGGGGGCTGGGTTGGCAGGAACCACAGCTGGGACTTGAACCTGTGATCTTCTGCTCCTGAACACACTGGCTGTGTGCAGTGCACCACCATGTTGCCACAGAGACAGTGCATTCCCTGGGGATACCATGACTGTTCGTCAGACAGGGCCTGTCTGTTGCAGTGCATGGTACCCACCTACACAGGGCTAGGCCACGGTCTGCTCTGGGAAGCTGCCACTGCCCCCTCCACCACCAGTACCCCTCTGTCACCCTGCTGACAAGCCCTTCTGCTGGTGGTGCTGGTGGAGCGCAGTCTCAGGCCATCCAGTGTGTGGTTAGGTGGCTGCCTATGGTGCGGGTTCTGGGGTAGGGGTGCCTGCATACCTGTCCACGCTTCCCCCCAGCACCGCCTGCCAATGTTCTGTGCCCTTGGGGGTACCTGCTGGGTACTATCCCCTGTGACACTGTAGGAAGCACACTCATGCCCATGTTGGGCCCTCATCAGTTGCTGTCTGGCTGCACTACTGTTTCAGCATTCCTATGGGCCTCCTAGGCATCACCCTAGTCTGCACTGTGGCCCAGCAGCACCACAGCATGTGCCGCCTGCAGCCCTCTGTGTCCCCTTTTCAAGCATCTGTCCAGTTGCCCGTTCCGACATGCCCGCTCTGCTGTTGCGGAACATGTGCACGCCATAGGAAACCTGCCCAATGGAGAGGGAAAACACTGCTCAGCGCTATTTCACTGTGGGCTCATTCACCTTGTATGGGGATGGAGCATAGACCCTTCCAAAATTCATATCTTTTTTTTGGAGATTTCTTGGGAGTGTTTTTTTATATTTCCCATTAAAATCACTACTGGCAAGCGTAGTTATGTTTTTATTACATTTTCTGCTGGTCATTTTCACTGTTTATTTGCCCTTTTGTTCTGTGCACATGTATCACACATCACTTTTTGTAGGTTTCCCTGGTTTTGCTGTACATTGATGACAGAAATGGTTTCTTTTCCCTTTAAATGAGCTCTAATGCCAGGGTTTCACTGGCGTTAGTTTTCAGCCTCAAATTTCACAGTGTTAGTGTGCAGGGAGCCTCTCCCCTCCCACTCTCCGCCCACTGACCCTCTCTCTCCGCCCCTGGGGAGCCTTACTCCGCCCTCCGGGAGCCTTTCTCCACCCTCAGCACTCATTTGCGCCGCTGCATGCGTTATCACGCGCTAAGGTACCTCTGCACCCGATCAAGCACCATTATTGCACAATAAGGTACCTTATCGTGCGATAACGTGGCAGAGCGCACATTAAGACGGTTTAGTAAACATACCCCCAAGAGATTAGAAAAGCATCTGCTGCCATCCTCAGGGGATGCAGCTGTCTGGAGCAAAACCTGGGCAGCTGATGGTTTAGTGGACTTGCAAAGAGATCAATGGATGGAAGTCCCCATCGGAGGAAGATCTGCTGGACCACCTATAGATTCAACTGCCATTCGCGGGGCTAGAGAATCCTGCTTAGCTTGTCTGCTAGGAAGTTTTCCTGACCAGGTAGATAAACTGCTTTGAGAAACATGCCTTGTCTGACCGCAAAGGAGCAAAGGTCCAGTGCCTCCTGACATAGGACCCTGGACCCTGTGCCTGCTTGTTTGTTCACGTAGAACATTGCTACCTGATTGTCCATCTGAACTAGGACAGACTATTGAGAGAGAGCATGGCAGATGTTTTGCAGAGTTAAGCAGATTGCTTGCAGCTCTAAAAGGTTGATCTGCTGTGTGGCCTCCCGAAGGGACCACAGGCCTTGAGTGCATGTGCCCTGGCAATGTGCACCCCAGCCCTTTAAGGATGCATCTGTCGTCAGCACCCTGGTGTGTGCTGGAGCCTGAAAAGGTACACCCTTGAGAAGGTTTGGCAGATGTAGCCACCACTGTAAGGAGTTCAGAAGTCATCTGGACACCTTTACTCTGTCTCGAAGGTCGCCGGTGGCTTGTGTCCACTGATCTCTGAGGCACCATTGAGCAGCCTGCATGTGCAGATGGGCATTCGGGGTCACATGTACAGTGGATGCCATGTGGCCCATAAGCCGCAGGTAGTGCCTGGCGGAAACATGAGAATTTCTTTGGAACTGGATGACTAACTCCATCAGTCTGTGGGCCCTGTCCTCGGGAAAGTAAGCTCTTGCCTGAAGGGTGTCTAGTCTCACCCCTATAAACTCTAAGTTTATGTTTATGTTTATTTTATTTGATATACCGCTCTTCATTACACCAGAGCGGTTTACAAAATATTACAGTGGTGGGCACAAGCCCTCATCGCAAGAAAAGAAATACATAACTGGACAGGAAAGAGGAAAGAAAAAGAGAATACATAGGAAGGCCGAAACAGAGGGGGGAGACACAGGCAAACATTTATAAACCAGGTCAGCTGGCTGCGGCTGGGAGATTAAAAACAGAGACAAAGCAATGTGTTTTTAGCAGGGACCGAAAAGTAAGATAATTTTCTTCCAGACGAAGAGGAGTAGGTAGCAAATTCCACAGAGCTGGACCATAGAAAAAGAAGGCAGAATGGCGGGTGGATTGTAAATGTGCACGAGACGGTGAAGGGAGATGAAGCCAGTTAATATGGAGGGAGCGAAGACTACGTGTGGGAGTGGTAAAATGGAGAAGATCGGTAAGATATTGGGGTGTACGTGTGTATAGGGCGCGGTGAACGAGAGTCAATATCTTAAATTTGATACGATGGTCAATGGGGAGCCAATGAAGATGAAGCAATAGGGGGGTAACGTGATCAAAGCGAGAGGAATGGCAAATAAATCTGGCTGCAGTGTTTTGTATGAGTTGTAATCGATGGAGTTGAACCTTAGTGATACCAGCAAAGACTGAGTTGCAATAATCTATCCGTGATAGGACTGTAGCCAGTGTAAGAGTAGTCAGGGCTGAAGGGGAGAGAAAGGGACGAATAGATCGAATTTGCCGAAGAAAAAAATAAGATGTCTTAGCCAGGTGTGATATGTGTTCTTTGAAAGTGAGGTTTGAGTCAAGGAAAACCCCAAGGTATTTGAAAGAAGAAGTGATAGGAATGGTAGAGTGGTCCAGGACTGGGGCGAGAGAGGGACAAGGGCTTCCAAATGTGAACCAGATAGCTGGAAGACAACCAATTAGAGACGAGGGTAAGACAGGCATTCAGGGGTGAAAGATCTGGAGAAAGTGGATTAGTGTGATGAATGATAATTATGTCATCAGCATAATAAAAAGCAGACAGGCCAGTCTGCTGAATACAAAGTGCCAGTGGTGTGAGGAAAAGATTAAACAGGAGAGGGGCAAGAACTGAGCCTTGGGGAACACCACAGGGAAGGGGAAAGGCAGTTGCTGGAGGATGCGAAGCTGTAGCAGAAACTATAGAGAAGGAACGAGAAGAAAGATAGGAGTGAAACCAGCGAAGTACAGCACCACGGAGGCCTGCATCCCGCAGCCGAGAAAGGAGAAGAGAGTGATCAACAAGATCAAAAGCAGAGGAAAGATCGAGGGAGACCACCACCAAGATATCACCCCGATCATGTGAAGTGTGAAGTTCATTGAGAAGAGCAGTCAAAGTTGTTTCTACACTGTGCCCTTGATGGAAACCAGATTGCCTAGGGTGCAGATAATTGACAGAGTGAAGGTGCTGTGAAAGTTGATCGAAAACGAATTTTTCTAAGACGTTGGAAAGAAAGGAGAGATTGGAAACTGGGCGGTAATGGGCAGGAACCAGGGGATCAAGGAGAGGTTTTTTGAGGAGGGGACGTACCAGGGCGTGCTTCCAGGGGGAGGGGAAAGAACCACTAGATAGACTGGAGTTAATCAATGTACAGATATAGGGAATTAAAGATAGAGAGGGTTCCAGGAACCAGCTGGAGGGGATAGGATCTAGTGGGCAAGTAATTTTCCGGACAGAGGAAAGAGAGGGGATTAATTCAGAGGTAGTGATGGGATAAAAAGTGGACCATGTATGAGTGAGAGAGGGAGGAGAGGTAGGGGTGGAGAGAAGGGAAATTTGCGGTGGGGAAGACAAAGGGGGTGGGCAGGAAGGAAGACAAGCATGAAGATCTTGAATCTTAGTAGTGAAGTGAAGGGCAAGTCAAGTAGGGGAAGGCATGGGAGGAGGAGGAGCAGGAGCAGGACCGGAATGAGTAGAAGTGAGTGAACGAAGGATGGAAAAAAGCTGTTGAGATGGGTTAGTGGCGGAGGTAATGGAGTCAGAAAAAAAGGAAAGCTTGGCTTGGCGTACAGAAGAGCGATAGAATTGATGAAGTTCACGGAATTGGGTAAGAGCAGGTAGTGAGCGGCTCTTCCGCCAGACACGCTCGGACCTGCGGAGCTGAGTACGCAATAGACGAAGACCTGTGTGGAACCAAGGGTGACAGGCAGAGGATCACTTTGGGTGCATGGGCTGAAGTGGGGCCAGATTGTTGAGGGTTGCTGAAAGTGCAGAATTGAAGACAGACACCTGGGTACTGGGAGAAAGAGTAGACAAGTCAGCAGGAAGAAGCTGAGTAGCTGGGGGAAAATTTTGAAGAGTCTGAGAAGAGATCCGACGGCGGAGGGAAGTAGAGGATGAAGGAGCAGATGAGGAACCAGAAAGTGAAGGAGAAAATTCCAGTGAAAAAGTCACAGAAAAGTGATCAGTCCAAGGGAGCGGTTGAACCTTGGGTTGTGAAATGAGGAAGGAAGGTGACAGGGGAATAATTACAGGATCAAGAATGTGACCAGCAGAATGAGTTGGAAAGAGAACAAGTTGCTGAAGAGAGAGATCCTGAAGGAGAGTGATAAAGGAAAGGTCCTTGCTTGAGGAAGGGGAATCAAAGTGGACATTTAAGTCACCAACAATGATTAAATGTGAAAACTGCAAAGAGATGTCAGCTATGGTAGAAGTAAGTGCTTCCCAGAGGTGGGTTGGAAGAGAAGGAGGAGCATAGAGGAGAAGAATGTGTATAGGGGGGAAAGATTGAAGACGGAAAAGAAGGGCCTCTGGATATTGTAGGAGAGGAGAGAAAACCTGAGCAATGGGGAGAGAGGAGCGGTAGAGCAATGCAAGCCCACCGCCATTCCGGCCAATCCGGGGAACAGAAATGGAAGAGAAATTAGGCGGAAGACTACTGGAAACAAGAGACTGCTCTCCATCCTTGATCCAGGTTTCAGTGAGGCATAGCAGATCAAGTGACTCTTGGATGATAAGGTCCTGGATCAAGAGTGTTTTGGAACACAGTGACCGACAGTTTAGCGTACCTATTTGTAGTAAACAGAGCAATGGCGGCAGAGAAGAGCCTGAGACCTCCGATGCAGACAAAGAAGTGCAGTAGCGGAGATTGGAGGGATTGCGGGAGGAGAGTACGAGGGTAGAGGAGACCCGGTGAGAACAGGGAGGCCGGTTCCCCCAGACAACCGAGATAGCGGACATGGGGCAGAGAGAGAAGTTCACAGCTTCAGATGTCAGAGAGGTGGAAGATATAAGAGGAGCGAAGTGGGGCAGAGAAAACCAAAGAAGATATGGACTTACCAGAGTTGAGCCCGTCAAACAGAGAACCAGTGGCAAGAAGATGCAAAGGAGAAACACAAGGCCCAGCAGAACATACGTCAGAGTCGAAGTGAGAGGTACAGGGCCTCAAGAGCAGACCCAAGAAGCGCACCTAAGGAGCACGCCGTGCTCCTTAGGTGCGCTCCTTTGGTGCGCACCACAGACGCGCGCCGCCGTGGCGACGAACGCCACCAGCTGCGTCTTTAAGTAGGTAGTGAAGGTCAGATGACTACCTGGGGGTCCGCGGCCGCGTGAACGCAGCCACGTCACTTCCGAGTGGGCGGAGCAAGCAGCAAAAGTCACAGCAACAAGCAGTGTTCTGAGAGGAGAGCAAAGTGGACTTTGCATAGTTTATGACAAAGCCCAGATGCTGAAGAAGAGAGACAGTGTGAAGAGTGGCCTGTCGGGCCTCCTGGAGTGACTGGCCCCTGATTAGCCAGTCATCCAGGTACGGGAAGACAAACATCCCCTGATTTCTGAGAAAAGCCGCCACCACTGCCAGGCATTTGGTGAAAACCCTGGGGGCAGAGGTCAGGCCAAAGGAAGCACCCTGTACTGAAAGTGGTTTCCTCCCACCACAAATCTGAGCTTTTGTCTTTGGTCTGGATAGATGAGGATGTGAGTATAAGCCTCCTTTAGGTCTAAGGAGCATAGCCAGTCTCACTGCTGGAGGTAGGGCAGCAGTATCCCAAGGGTAAGCATCTTGAACTTTTCCCTCTCCAGAAACTTGTTCAGACTTCACAAGTCTAGGATAGGTCTGAGGCCTCCTGTTGTCTTTGGTACTAGGAAGTACCTGGAGTAGAAGCCTTGCCCTTCCAGGTGGTGTGGCACTGGTTCCACTGCCTGTTCCTTTAAAATACTTGCCAACTCCTGAAGGAGGAGGTTCCTGTGTAGAGGGAGTCTTGGAGGCTCCCCTGGATAGTAGGAAGGGGGTAGTTGGTGGAAATGGAGCATATAGCCCTTCTGGACTATGCTCAGTATCCAGATATCCCCTGTGATGGCTGGCCACTTGTAGGCGTATAGGGTCAGCTGACCCCCCAGTGCTGAGTGGAGCCACCAGTGGAGGAGAGGCTATGCTGTGGGAGTCAAAACCCCGCTCCCTGCTGTGCAGGAGCCGGAGCTGGCGGCTTGGGGTTTTCTGCCTACGGGGCCCATGCCCCTGCCCCTTGGCCTGCTGGCCCTGTTGGGGAGCTGGAGAGGCCTGATACTGAGGGTAGGTTTTGTAGGCAGCACCCTTCCTGGGGAAAAAGGGCTTCTTTCCCGAGCCCTTCTTTTTGTGAGAAGGGGCAGAAGTCTTTCTGGACAGTCTTGTCCTGGTGAGAGTCTCGGTCTCGATTTCTGAAGCCTTCTCAGTCATGGGCTTGCCGAACAGGTTGTCACTTTGGCACGGGACATTAACCAACTTGTCCTGTACCTATGACTCAGTCTGATGACTGTAGCCAGGCCTGATGGCGTGCACTGATACCGTCCGTGGCTACCTGGGCTGAAGCCTCGAAGCCGTCATAGGCTGCTCGAGATATAAACTTCGAGCACTCCCGGATCCCTGAAGACAAGGCTTTGAATCTCTGCAAGGGTTCCTCGGAGAGGCCAGCCGAGAACCTGGCAATCTCTTTTGCCAGGTCTCGTAAGGCACCGTTGAGTGCATCATTGACTTTTCAGCCTGTGCATGGCCGATTCTACAACCATGGAGTTGTGCAGTAGCAGCACCTTTTGGAACCTAGGGCTCTTATGGACTCGATAAATGGAACTGACCCGCTTGCTTAGAACTGGCGCCAAGACCGGTGCTTCCCACATATGGAAGAGCATCCAGCATCGGAGGAACCGGAACAGTAAAGGCTTCCTTCGGAGGAAAATCATACTGTACGGCATCGAGCTTTTCAGCTTGAGGCTCCTCCTCAGCATCTGCTGGGAATGCCAAAGCCTTGGCCATGTTCCTGATGGTATCCTCCGGGGGGGACCTTCTCTGAGGCTCGTACTCCGGGGAGTCTGATGGGACGCATCGGGTCTGGAAGGTGTCAGGAGACTCCTCGTCCTCCGTCTCCCACGCCGACTCCTCCAAGGAGGAGTTGAGCGGCTCCGGCCTTGTGGGCCTCGATGCCACCCGCCCCGATGCTGAGGGCACCGGTGTCGATGACCTCAGCCCCACACGGGAGGTTGAGGGAGACCTTGGCAGAGGATCGACTCGAGACTTAATGGACTCGAGGATCGGCTCGGCCTCCGGGGTCGACTTAGACATCGAGGACCCGGTGGTCGGGGCAGATGCACCAGTCAGACCGGTGATCAGTATCCACTACTGCTTCATGAAGGCAGCCAGGCTGTTCTCCAGGGCCGTCAACCTGAGACCGAGCTCAGGAGACTCCGCAGCCCCCGACTCGGGCCCTGACGGTGTCGGGCCCGACGTCAGTTCTCCCGGAGAGTCCACGAGGACAACAGAAGTTACCTGACTCGGGGACTCCGGCTCCAATCAAGGTAGTTTGGTCAGCCGCTCTGACTCCGAGAGCCCGGGACAGCGGTCAGGGCTGCGTGACCTGGCCCTCGAGGATCCAGGTGCTTCCACTGACGCCACCCTCACGAGCTTCTTCCTTTTGTGCTCCCAGGTGGGAGACCCCCTCTCAGAGGACCCACGATGGCACTCGGGGTCAGACTCCCGAGATCTCGAGGCCTCTGACGAAGTCCGTGCCTGGCCGGACGAGGACTCCGAAAAAATTCTTTCACGTTGATACTGACGGCCCCGAAGTGCCTTCGATGACATCTTGCCACATGGGCCACAGACAAGAGGGTCATGGTCGGGCCCGAGGCATCAGAGGCAGCAGTCGTGTGTGTCGGTGAGAGACATAAGTTTCTTACACCTATCACATTTTTTGAACCCGCTGGCAGCTATTGGGGAAAAAAGGGCCCCTGCAAGGTCAAAAGACAGGGCAGCCAGTAAAAATAACAGAAAAAGTGTGAACGCTAGTCACAAAGGACAAAAAATGAAAAAGAAGTTCTGGACTTGATACCGGTGTACCGAGCCCAGGCGGGATGGGGAACCGGCGTCGAACAGGATAAAGAGACGTGAAAAATCGCAGAAAAAAATCAACTTTTCCCGGGTGACATGAACTATGTCTGTTGGGCTCCACAGAAAAAGAAAGACTGAGCAAGATGGCACGCTTGGGCGGGAAGGGGACCGCGCATGCGCACTGCATTCCCAAAGGCTTTCTTTGAAAGCTGGGGAAATGCTCCGCACGAGGGCTCTGTCGGTGCCGACGTCACCCATATGTGAGGACTGACATCCTGCTTGGTCCTGGAGAAAGAAACATTTCCTCAGATTACCTCTGAGTCTATCCTCTTTCATCTTCACTTTATGATCCCTCATTCCAGAGCTTCAGTTCAACTGGAAGAGAGCTACCTCCTGTGAATTTATTCCAGAGGTATTTAAATATCTCTGTCATATCACCCCTCTCCAGTCTTTCCTCCACATTATACATATTGAGATCTTTAAGCTTCTCACCATATACTTTATGATGAAGATGGCGTACCATTTAATATAATCCAGTTATACAAAATACTGTATACCCAATCAAGAGTGAAGCTTACATGTATATATATGCTATTCAGAAAAAAATACTTACACTCGTTTACGACAATGTGGAATTCAATAGGGGAAGAAATAGGAGGGAAAAAATCTTGGCATAATACGAGCCAAAAGATTCCAGGCTTATTTAGTTTTATGGCAATGTAATGGGTCATTCGTTTCACATCATAGGTCAAGAAAAATCTTCTACACATATAGGTCATTGTTGTCCTTTGTGAGCAATATCATTGCAAAGTTATTTTATCCCATTTAATACTATCTTAAAATATCCAGCAAGCTATAATAACAATCTAACAGTTCCCACAGCTGCAAAGCACTTATCTTCTATCCCTGTGGATTTTTATTGTGAACCATACTGCCTCTGCCGCCCCAACGCTATTAGGGTTTCGCTAAGGGCTTCATCAGTGAGCGATCTCTAGGCATTAGTAAGAAGATAGGATCCAATTTAAAATCCCACTATTGATTCCTGCCAGCACACACCTTTCATGTTGTGCAGACTGTGGCAAGCCCTGTGTGTGTCATCACACTGGTCTCTGCATGTATCTCTCCCTCTCTTACCTGTCTCTAACATCCCCATCTCAGGCCCCTGTCAGCACTTACTTCTGTGGGGTATGCCTGGTTGATGTACCTTAGTGCACCATAATCCTGGAACATGCCACCTGAGTCGGTGCGTCGGGCTCCATCTCTGATCCTATTCAAATCCAGGCTAAACCCCCACCTCTATGAGGCTGTTTTTGGATCCTAACCCACTTATGCTAAAGATATGCCTGACAGGCTTGATCCAGTCCTGGGTTTACTCCATTGCATGCAGGGACTTGTAGTTTTGTTTTTATTATAGAGTTCAGAATATATGTCCCTGCATGAAATGGGGGTAAAGCCAGGACTGGGTCAAGCCTGTTTGGCCAGTTGGCAACCCTAGTTATAATTGTTTCCCCTTAGTTTAACTCTAGTCCTCTTTGTTATTTGTATGTCTGCTTGAATAGATAGTCTCCTCCCATTAGGGCTTACAATCTCTTATGTGTATATGTACAGCGCTGCATATCCCTTGCAGCACTATGTGAGTGATAAGTAGTAGTGGTGGCACTTGGCCAGCCTCTCATGGACTTCCTTTCAGTATTCTTCCTCAGTCCAGACACTTGGAAGAGCTGGCATGCCCTCTCCTGCATAAGTCTGACCAGAAGGAGAGAGTCTGCCTGCCCAAAGTTTGGCTTCCTACTTCTGGCCGTGATTTTGTGCTTTACCCTGCACCTCTCATTGTCAGTGTGCAGATCACATAGATATACAGACATACGTGCACATGTGCATATGTCCCTGCCACAGCTGGGCATGTACTTTATGCAGCGGCTATGCTGCTGTTTCATATATCATCTGCACAACTTTGCATGTTCTTGTGCATGGTGCCCATGAAATCTGGGCACACCTTAAATTTGGGCATGCACATCTGCCTGGGCACTATATATAAAATCAGCTTCTTGTTGTTGTTAAGTGCCATCGAGTCAGTGTCGACTCATGGTGACCCTCTGGATAGTTGTCCTAAATTGTGTTCGGTCTTCAGTCAGGCGGTTCATTGTTGACAGACTGGTACCCGTAGCTGCTGTTATTAGAAACATAGAAACATAGAAACATGATGACAGAAAAAGACCACAAGGCCCATCTAGTCTGTTCTTCCATAACAACAACTACAACAGTCCACTTTTTACCTTTAGAGATCCTCTGTGTTGGTCCCATGCTTTTTTGAATTCAGTTACTGTCCTCATCTCTACCACCTCCACTGGGAGACTATTCCACGGATCCACTACTCTTTCCGTAAAGAAATATTTCCGCATATCACTCCTGAATCTATCTCCCTTCACCCTCATCCCATGTCCCCTCGTCGCAGAACTTGCTTTCAATTGAAAGAGGCTCTCTCCCTGAACATTTATGCCACGGAGGTATTTAAACATCTCAATCATATCACCTCTATCCCGCCTTTCCTCTAAGGTGTACATATTAAGATCCTTCAGTCTGTCCTCATATGCTTTATAATGAAGACTACTAATCATCTTAGTAGCAACCCTCTGCACCGACTCCATCCTGTTCACATACTTTTGAAGATGCGTTCTCCAGAATTGCACACCATACTCCAAATGAGGTTGCACCAAAGACTTATACAGAGGCATTATCACCTCCTTTTTTCTGCTAGCCATTCCTCTCCGTATGCACCCAAGCATCCTTCTAGCTTTTGCCATCGCCTTTTCTACCTGTTTAGCTACTTAAGATCATCGGACACAACTACGCCTAGGTCCCGCTCTTCTTTAGTGGACAAAAGTACTTCACCTCCTATGCTGTATTGCTCCCTTGGATTGCTGCAGCCCAAATGCATGACCTTACATTTCTTAACATTAAATCCCAGCTGCCAAATTCTAGACCATTCTTCAAGCTTAGCTAGATTCCTCCTCATGTTATCTACACCTTCCTGGGTGTCTACTTTATTGCAGATTTTGGTATCATCTGCAAAGAGGCAAACCTTACCCGACAGCCCTTCCGCTATATCACTAACAAAGATGTTAAAAAGAATCGGACCAAGGACAGATCCCTGGGGCACACCACTGGTAACATCCTTCTCCTCAGAGTGAGCTCCATTTACTTGTACTCTTTGTCGCCTCCCACCCAACCAATTTCTAACCCAAGCAGTAACTTTAGGGTCCATCCCTAGGGTGCTCAGTTTGTTTATAAGTCGCCTGTGAGGAACAGTGTCAAAGGCTTTACTGAAATCTAAATACACCACATCTAGAGCTCTCCCTCGGTCCAACTCCCTGGTCACCCAGTCAAAGAAATCAATCAGATTTGTCTGACAAGACCTGCCTCTGGTGAATCCATGCTGCCTCGGATCCTGTAATCCGCTGGACTCCAGAAACCTCACTATTTTCTCTTTCAACAGCGTTTCCATTAATTTACTCACCACTGAAGTTAAACTAACTGGCCTGTAGTTTTCAACCACATCCTTACTTCCGCTTTTGTGTAAAGGCACCACATGAGCCTCTCTCCAGTCCTTTGGCACCACTCCCGACTCCAACGAGGCATTGAAAAGGTCAGTCAGTGGAGTTGCTAGAACGTCCCCAAGTTCCCTCAGTATTCTAGGGTGTATCCCATCCGGTCCCATCGCTTTGTCTACTTTAAGTTGAGCTAGTTTCTCACGAACACAGTTTTCTGAAAATTGTTCAAGATGTCCCTCGCTTCTGTTCTTATTTGTGGGTGTTTTCTGAGGTCCTGCTCCTGGTTCTTCATCTGTGAACACAGAACAAAAATATTTGTTAAGCAATTTCGCTTTATCCTTATCAGCTTCTACATATTCCCCCCCTGTACCCTTGAGTCTGACAATACCACTTTTGCCCTTCCTCTTCTCACTAATATATCTGAAAAATGTCTTATCCCCCCATTTTATTGCATTGGCTATTTCCTCCTCCTTTTGAATATTTGCCTTCTTGACTACTTTGCTAGCTTCTCTACGTTTTTCCAAATACAGATGCCTGTCTTCCTCTCTCTGTGATCTCTTGTATTTCATGAAGGCCTCCCTCTTTTTCTTCACTTTTTCAGCTACTTCCTTCGAAAACCATAGCGGTCTCCTGTTCCTTTTGCCTTTATTTACCATTTTAACAAAAAGGTTGGTTGCCTTTAAAATACCCCCTTTCAGTTTTGCCCACTGTTGTTCTACATCCCCCAGCTGTTCCCATCCCACTAACGACTCCCTGAGGTATTGGCCCATCTTCGCAAAGTTAGTCTTCCTAAAGTCTAAGATCTTCACCTTGGAATGGATTCTAACAGCCCTAGTCCTAATACTGAACCACACCATCTGGTGATCACTGGATGCAAAATGATCTCCCACTACAACATCAGAAACACTTTCACCATTGGTAAGCACCAAGTCCAGTATGGCCCCTTCACGTGTGGGGTCTGTTACCAATTGCCTGAGTAGTTCTCCCTGTAGAGAATCCAGGATCTCCTTACTCCTAGATGATACTGCAGCAGGAATGTGCCAATCAACATCTGGCATATTGAAATCTCCTAGCAGTAGCACTTCCCCTTTCCTAGCAATGCTGCGTATGTCTTCAATTAACTCTCTGTCCACCTCTTCCTTATTGTATCGATCCATCTCATTGCTGACCTTCCTCTTTTGCGTTGACTTTCTATCTTGCCAAGTATGATGTCTATCTCTAATGATCTCTCTCTTCGCATGATGTGTCCAAAGTATGAAAGTCAAAGTCTTGTCATCTGAGCTTCTAAAGAAAGCTTAGGTTTGATCTCCTCTAGTACTGACTGGTTTGTTCTTTGGGCAGTCCATAGTATACGCAGTATTAGCCGCCAGCACCATAATTCAAAGGCATCAATTTTCTTCCTGTCTATCTTTTTCACTGTCCAGCTTTCACATCCATATGATGTTATTGAAAATACCATGGCTTGAACAAGTTGAGTCTTTGTATGGAGAGAGATATCTCTGCTCTTGAGAATCTTGTCTAGGTCTTTCATAGCCCTTCTGCCAAGAGCAATGTTTCGTCAGATTACTTGACTGCTTGTTGCTTCTTTATTGTTAGTTGATCCAAGTAGGTTAAAGATGTCCACGATTTAAATTTCTTCTCCTTCAACGATAAACTTATTGATTTTGCCAGTTGTCATGATCTTTGTCTTCTTTACATTAAGGTGCAGGTCCATTTTTTTTTTTTTTTAATTAAAGTTTAACAAACTTACATAGGCAAGCATAAAGAAACTTTTGATGACATGATGGAAATCAATACATACAACATAACATAAAGGCATACCATCAAACCTAGCCCACAATTCGGGGAGATATTTAAGAAAACATATTACAGGCAATCCAAGTACAACTCTACTTACTGACAGCTTTAAAAAACTAACCACCCACCCCAATCAATTAGTGCCAGGCCCCTCTTTATCAGCAAGAAATATCTCCAGCTGAGTAGGATCAAGAAATATAAACTTTAATCCCTGAAAGGTTATCAGACACTTGCAGGGATATCTAAGAAAAAATGTAGCTGATAGGGCAACTACCCTAGGTTTAAGGGCCAAAAAACCCTTCCTCCTAGCCTGAGTCACCCTACAAACATCAGGAAAAATTTGTACTCTAAGTCCACAGAACGGAACAGACATATTTTTAAAATAACTACGAAAAACAAGAGCCCTCTCTAGATCAGACAGGAAAGATACCAACAAGGTAGCTCTAGAGGGAAATATTGTCATGTGAGTCCTCCAGGAATTTGGTGAGCCCTAGGCTATCGTGGCCCTGGACTACATCAAACCCTCCCGGAGAGCCCGGAGAAAGGCCCTTGCCAGTCAAATAATAAATATTAGAGAGAGCAATGGAATCAGCCGAAGCCAAGCCCAAGATCTCCCTAAAGTATTTCCTCAAAAGAATTTCAGCAGATAATAAACGACAAATAGGGAAATTCAATATACAAATATTTTTTGCACGTAACAAATTATCATATTGTTCCATTCTATGATGTAACATCAAACTATCCTTAATATGAGAAGAGTTAACCGCTTTAAGAGCCTGACATTGAGATTCACAACCAGTAACCAAATTTGAAATATTCCCCATCTTTGTGTCCACTTCTGACAATCGTGTAGTAACTTCAGAAGAGAAACTACAAAGTTGTGCCACAGTAGGAATCACAGAACTTTCAATACGGGTTACCACCCGCCAGATATCCGGGAGAGTCACCTGATCATCAGGTATAGCCCTCGTTTCTCCTGGCACGGGCACCCATACCACCGGTTTCAGTTTTTCCCCCGCATCTATTGGGGTACTCTGCAGAAACCGTACCTCATCAGAAGCAGACACAGGAGGGGATCTATAGACTGGGGGAGAATGTGGTGTACGGTCCGGGGAACTCAGGGATACCGGAGAGGGCTGGAGTGTCAGAAACTCTGAGTCGGGTAAGGTAGTAGCACCAGTCAGTACCTTAACGTGTCTGTCCATTGGACCTACCGCAGGTTCAGCCGATGCCACCGAATCTATCTTTTTCTTCCATTTGCCCATCAGGTCAACCACTACTAGAGTCAGGTCCAGGTGCGATGCTCCTTCGATGCTCCAAGGGGCTCCCAAGGGGCTTGTTATGCCCCTTGTATCTAGCCCCTTCTATCGCTGCCCCGGCTAGCGCCTCCGGCTGCGCCAAGGCTGTGGCCTCTTGAACAAATCCCCTAAGGCACTGCTCTCCCGGTTCCGCTTTTCAAGGCAAGGCCCCCGATGACGTCAGGGCCGGCGGAAGACAAGCCTGCACTCCGGACCTCTCACGCTGCCTCTCTGCTCTTTCAAGGCACTGCTCTCCCGGTTCCGCTTTTCAAGGCAAGGCCCCCGATGACGTCGGGGCCGGCGGAAGACAAGCCTGCACTCCGGACCTCTCACGCTGCCTCTCTGCTCTCCCAAGGCACTGCTCTCCCGGTTCCGCTTTTCAAGGCAAGGCCCCCGATGACGTCGGGGCCGGCGGAAGACAAGCCTGCACTCCGGACCTCTCACGCTGCCTCTCTGCTCTCCCAAGGCACTGCTCTCCCGGTTCCGCTTTTCAAGGCAAGGCCCCCGATGACGTCGGGGCCGGTGGAAGACAAGCCTGCACTCCGGACCTCTCACGCTGCCTCTCTGCTCTCCCAAGGCACTGCTCTCCCGGTTCTGCTTTTCAAGGCAAGGCCCCCGATGACGTCGGGGCCAGCGGAAGACAAGCCTGCACTCCAGACCTCTCACGCTGCCTCTCTGCTCTCCCACAGCAGGCCCATTTTAAGACTATGTTCTTTGATTGTGAGAAACAAATGTTTCAGATCATCTTCACTTTAAGCCGGTAATGTGGTTTCATCAGCATAGCGAAGGTTGCTGATGAGTCTTCCACCAAACTTCACACCTCTGTTGTCTTCATACAATCCTGCTTCTCTGATGATTTGTTCTGCATATTGTGATGAAGAAGCCCATACTGAACATATGGAAGTAGAAGAAAAGGATGATTTTACCTTTTAACAAACTGACAGTCAGGCTGCACACACATTTCAGCGTTTGCAAGAGAGAGGCAAGCATAGGGAAACAGGAGCTAGGCTGACACACCCAAGCTCTGACGTAACTGCAAGCCTGGAACCTAATTACACACACCTGTTCAGGAAGGCAGACCCAAAGCTCAGGGAACAGGAATATAAACCCTGGCTAGGAGAAAGCAAGAGGGAAGGAGTTGGTGATTGGAGTCTCGCTGAGAGAGCCAATAAGAGTGTTGATGAGAGTATTGACTGGAGAGGTGTTTATTTTTGCGGAACATCAGGATTTACAGAAGAAAACTCCAGGGTATACGCCAGAGATTTTTTTCCAAGATCCAAGACTGCTGAGCTGTTGGTGGATGGCAGAGTGGAAAATCACTGGCAAGGGTCGGCCAGAGCAACTGAGGACCAGTGAAGGACTCCTTTTCAATGCATGAATCAACACCATGCTCAGGTAAAGAGTATTTGGGCGTGGGTGTCTAAGGATTCAAGTGAAAAGGATAGCCGTGGCTAGGCAGTCACGTTAGACTGAACGGCTAGGAAAAAAAAAAAGAGAGAAGAAAAAGTTTTGTAGTGTCGCACTTGGTGGGCTTGTGTTTCTCTTTTGTTTTCCTGCAGAGAATGCTATGGAGATGGATCCAAAAGAGATTCTATGTTGGATGGCATCTCAATTTGAGAAGCAATGGGAGATGGCTCAGCGTGCGCAGGAACAGGCTGCTGCAGCCATGCAAGCCCAACAGAAACCAATAGTGGACTTGATGGAGGCATTGCTTGCCAGCCAGAAGGTGACGGAGGGAGCAATACCATCAACTCGAGAAGCGACAATGCACACAGCGGTGGTAGGACCACAGACTGGTGGGGCTTTTGGACAACTTGCAGCAAATGATGATGTTGATGATTTCATGGAAGCATTTGAGAGAGTTGCCCTTACAGTGGGTTGGCCATTAGAGCAATGGGCAGTAAGGCTTGCTACATCCCTTACGGGAGAGGCCTTGACAGCCTAAAAAGCCATGCCAGCCACACTGGCTACGGACTATGATGAGCTTAAAAAGGCTATCAGGGACCGATTGGGTCTAACGCCAATGGTTTACCATAGAAAGCTGAGAGCTACAAAGTTAAGACCTAATGAGACACCTAAGGCTTTGTTCCACAGGGTCCGAAGCTTAACTTTGAAGTGGTGAGCTCCACAGGGAAAAACCATGGAGTCCGTAATAGACATGATTGTGTTAGAACAGTTCATGGAGGCGGTCCCCAAGGAAATTCAGTCTTTCTTGATTTTACAAAACTGCCAGAACACTGCAGAGGCAGCCTTGCTGACTGAACAGTATTTGGAAGCCAAGGTGGCTGGTCAGCCAAAAGGGGGCGCCCTGAGAGTGTCAGCGGAGGCAAGTTTTGGAAAATCAGAAAAGGGACCGAGGCCAGAGCTGAAATGTATGAACAGCTATTTGCCAAAGCAAGAAAGCAGATGGGCAAATAGGAAATGTTTCCAATGTGGGAAAATGGGTCATATGCAAAAGGAATGTATAGCACGTACCGCATTGTTAACTGCTAATGTAAAACAGATACAAGAAGGTTTCCTTTTGAATGTGGAGGTTCATGGTGTGTCCTCTAGTGCATTACTCGACTCAGGTGATGACCAGAGTATGGTTTCCAGGAAGCTCTGGCGGGCCATAGAAGCCCGGAGTGGGTCAGTCCCGAGCCGACCAGAAGGAAGGGTTAAAATCCGATGTATTCATGGAGCATCCTCCTTCTACCCTCTGTACAAGCTCTTAATAAAGGGGTTAGGAATTCGGAAAGAAGTTCTAGTAGCCGTAGTCCCTAAGTTGCCCCATGACCTAGTGCTGGGTAGGGATTGGCCCCAGTTCAGAAGAGGGATGGAGAAGGGCCTACATGTAAAGGCAGGGCTGGTCTCCACTCAATCCCAGTCAGTAACCCCAGAGGAGAAGGATGAACCCCCAGAGGAGTCACTAGGGGAACTACCCACACATGACGACCTCATAACTGCCCCTTCTGATAAGATTAAAAAAGGAAAGGCAGAGAAAGACAGCGTAGGGCTCAAGGGAGGGCCGAAATGGAGGCTGGACAAGAGTTGCCTTGGGTTCCAGCTGATGTGGTAAAGAAGTTTCCATCCTTCCCAAAGGAGCAGCAAACGTATCCTGCGTCAAAATGGGCCTTTGAATATGCCCAGGTTAAGAGGGATATTCTCCCAAGATTTATATCGGATAGGGGAATATTATATCGGGAGAGTCTTGATCCACAGGCAGGCACAGTCAGAAAACAATTGGTAGTCCCGGCCGCTTTCAAGACAGTGGTTTTGAGGCTGGCCCATGATCACCCTGTAGGTGGTCATAAGGGAATACAGGGGACTTTAGAGCAAATTTTGGCCCGTTTCTACTGGCCGGGGGATTTTAAAGAAACCACCCATTTTTGCTAGTCGTGCCCTTCATATCAACGGGTTACCTCTGCTAGGCCATCAGGGGTGCCCATGATTCCTACTCCCACTATATCATAACCCATACGATGAATGGCCATGGATATTGTAGGACCTTTGCTGAAAACACCCAGGGGATTTCAGTATATTTTGGTTATAATGGATCAGGCCACCCGGTTTCCACGGGCTATCACCTTATGGAACATCTCTGCCAGAACCATAGCCCTAGAGTTAATAAAACTCTTTTGTGAGGTGGGATTTCCCCAGGAGATGCTCACAGATCTGGGGAGCAATTTCGTATCAAAATATCTGGCCCAGGTATGGAATGCTTTCGCGGTACACCACATAAAGACTGCCGCCTACCACCCCCAATCCAATGGACTAGTGGAAAGATTAAACCAGACACTTAAACAAATGCTAAGACGTGGTTTGGATGGTAACATGTCCGAGTGGGACGTTCTGCTCCCATTTGTGCTGTACGCCTGTCGAGAGAGTACACAGGCATCCTTAGGGGCATCCCCGTATGTGTTGTTGTATGGCCGTGTCCCAAGGGGAATTTTAGACATTTTGCAGGAACAATGGGTGGAACCCGGGGTAGAAGTAATGGGGTACCTCAATTTTTGCGAGACTTGAGAGAACGGTTACAAAGGACTTCCCAGGTGTCCGAAGAAAACCTACAAGCCAGTCAGGAGCGCCAGAAGAAGTACTATGATCGAGGAATGAAACCTCACCAGATAGCCATAGGGGAGAAGGTTGTAGTGATGGTAGCCGACACTGGACCTAAATTTGAGGCCCAATGGAAAGGACCCTACAAAGTGGTTAAACAAGTGGGTCCGGTTTCCTATGCAGTGGAGAACAATAGGGGCCGCCAGCAGGTTTACCACATAAATGTTCTTAAGCCCTGGCATGAGAGAACAGTGGTAGCTAGTTTATCCAGAGTGGAAAAGCATATCAAGGCCCTATAGAAGATTACGTGCTGTGCGGGTGATGGGTCGCCAGACCGTAATATCTTAAGGGGGGGGATATGTGATGAAGAAGCCCATACTGAACATATGGAAGTAGAAGAAAAGGATGATTATACCTTTAAACAAACTGACAGTCAGGCTGCACACATGTTTCAGCATTTGCAAGAGAGAGACAAGCATAGGGAAAAAGGAGCTAGGCTGACACACCCAAGCTCTGACGTAACTGCAAGCCTGGAACCTAATTACACACACCTGTTCAGGAAGGCAGACCCAAAACTCAGGGAACAGGAATATAAACCCTGGCTAGGAGAAAGCAAGAGGGAAGGAGTTGGTGATTGGAGTCTCGCTGAGAGAGCCGGTAAGAGTGTTGATGAGAGTATTGACTGGAGAGGTGGTTGGAGAGACGGTTGGAGAAGAGCTGGGAGGAGACCTCTGAGGAAACCCAGGTGCAGTTCTGGAATTGAAGCAGACAGAGCAGAAGGAGAGAAGGGACAGACTGCTGTCAGAAACCTGCCTAGAGGGAGAGAGCAGAGAGACCTTCAGACCTCATTGCCAGATAAAAAAGCTTCAAGGAGCTCACAGGTGGGAACCTAGCACTAAACCCAGGAGTTTGCAAAGCTCAGTTTGGGACTGGGAACCAGAGCAGTGCTCCAGACAAGAACTCTAAACAGGGAATCAGAGAGTGTTTCCCTACAGCTGGAAAAAGATAGCTGAACAAAGCCAGAGAGGAATCTCCACAACCTCAGGTATTTCCAATCCTTACCATATAGAACTGTGCCCAAAGGAAGCACCAGAGGTCTTAGGGGGAAATTATCCTAAGCCGTATAATAATAGCTTAAAGCCAAACTACATAGTTCCAGAGTTTGAAGAGACGCAACAGGACGTTAATGAGAGTGACTCAGCAGAAGTGCCTATGGACTGTACACTGTGTTTGGCAGATGATATAGAATCCCTTTGCTAAAGGTGTACGAGGGAGCTGAGTGTGAACAAAGGGAAAGAAGATATTTTTTCTTTGTGAGAAGAAGCTGTTATGTTTTCTATCTGTTACATGTGATATGCATTGCACGTTTTGTGAGCAAAGAGTGTGAAGCTCAATCAGTTTAAGTTCTGTAAATATCCTCGAGCAAACACCTGAAGAGTATCCTGATTTAATCTGCACTGAATCTTTTTGTTGGGGAATAAATTCTTGTCATTTTGCCTTACCACTGGTCTTACAACTATTTCCTTATCAGAGGGAAAGAGAACTACCACTCCCAGCAGGCATAGCGGGAGCCAAAGGTTTTATCTCACCTTCTGCAAGGAGTATATAATGGCAACCCCAGCCCTCTGAGCCCTAGGCGGAGGGCTGGGGCTTGACAATATAAATTAAACAGGTAGGGGGAAAGTATGCAGCCTTGTCTTATACCTTTGCTTATTTTAAATCATTCTGTTTCTCCTTGTTCCGTTCAAACTGTTGCTTCTTGATCAATGTACAGATTGTGGAAGAGAGCGATCAGGTGTTCTGGTATACCCCTTGCTTCTTAATGTGGCCCAGAGTTTCTCATGGTTTACACAGTCAAAAGCCTTGCTATAGTCGATAAAGCACAAATATTTTATTTATTTATTTAACAGTTTCTTCTATACCGCCCCTTCCAGAGATCAAGGGTGGTTTACATTGAACAGTTAACAAAATTTTGTATACTTCTGTATACTTTACATGGAACATGGTTTTAACTATATACAGGTAATAATACGTAAAACATAACAAAACTAAATTACAAATGGTTATTTACAAGAGCAACAGATTGGGTAAGAGTTTTGCGTGTTGGGTGAATTGTGTAAGTAGTATAAGGTTTTCTTGTGTTAGTCGTTTGTCCTATCTTGAGTGCTGTGGATGTGTTTTTGTGATTGTTGGGGAGAGGTTCTCTGTTGATAGGGGATTGTAAAATGGTTTGTGAAGAGGTAGGTTTTAAGTTCTTTTTTGAATTGGTGAAGGTCTTTTATCATGCGAAGGGTTAGTGGTAGATCGTTCCAGAGAGTGGGGGCAGTGAAGGAGAAGGCTCTATCACTTGTAGTTGCTTTAGTTTTTCTGAAGGTTGTTTTTATGTTGAGGGAATGGATTGCGTTTTGTCTGCGCATTCTAGTTTCTGATGGGGGGTGTATTAGGGTAGACAAATGTGAGGGAGAGATGTTGTTAAGGAGTTTGAAGGTAGTTAGGAGGATTTTATATTTTATTCGGCTACTTATAGGGAGCCAATGCAAGTCTAACAGTATTGGGGTCACATGGTCTGTTAGTTTGGCTTTTGTGATCATCTTGGCGCATATGTTTTGGGCTCTTTGTAGTAGGTAGATGCTCTTTAGCGGTAAACCATTTAGGAGACTATTACAATAGTCGAAGTGGGGGGTGATGAGGGTATATCTTTTTGGTATTCTTTAGTCTTTTCAAGGATCCATCTCACATCCGCGATGATGTCTGTCGTTCCTCGCCCTTTCCTGAACCCTGCTTACACTTCAAGTAGTTCCTGTTCCAGGTATGGTTGTAGTCTTTGTTGAATAATCTTCAGTAGAATCTTGCATGAGGGTAATTGTAAAAGGAGCAGCTAGATCTACAAGCATAAATCATATGTTAGTGATTTATGCATGTGGTTTAGTGATTCACTATTCTGAAAGTACACAAACCAGACTGATGGTGCATTCTTTCATGGTGAACATACACAGAGGCAAAGTTTGGGCTGAGCAAAAATTTACATGCATACTTAGAGCTGGTGTAAGTGACTGCGGCTTTGATTACATGCATTCACAATCATTTGTGCTAGTATTCTATATACTCAAATTCACACTTTATACTGTAGAACAAGTATTATTGACATGCATAAATACATGTGTAGAGCTAGCTGTGCCTCACAGAATTACCTCCATAATCACCACTTCCATGTGTAAATACTGGCATTTATATGTAGAATCTGCCGAGTTGAAGCAGTGTTTTTTGTTCATGTGTGAATTTGCAAAATGGCTGTTCCCACATGTCCTTATACATATTTTATAAAAGGCTTAGCATTCAGCAGAACCTTTTATACAGTACAGGAGGAATTGAGTACATCCCAACTTGGATGTCTCCATTCCAGTCTCCACAAACTATCTAAAATAGGCCTCTATATTACTTTGCAGAAGCAAAGTTTCAAAAGGAAACTACATGTATAACTTTCTTTTGATAACTATTAGGCATGTATGTACCAAAGCTTTTTGGGCTTGTTTTGATTTGTCAGAATACACCCAGTCAGTTAGTCTTTAGAAACCAAAACATTTGTTTGTTCCTCTGATTGATCCCCATTAAAGTTGACAGGGAAGTTGTTTTACTATGCAACATTTAGGTTTGCCAGTTCTTTTCAATCGAACCTACTTGATGGTAGGAATCTCTAACAGCACTATATGCCATCAGGAGTGTCACAACCCCCCCAGAGGTACCACAAGAGGGCAGAGTACATACAGTGGCAGGATGATTATCAGAAACCACCATTAATTGCATGCCTAAGGGACCCAGAGAGGTACAAAGCAGGAGGAGGAGGAGGAGGAAGAGTGTCCCAGGAAAAGCCAAAGCACACTAGTCACATAGCCATGTAGCTAAAAAGATAAAGACAAACTGGCACAACATTTATTTAAGGAGTGTGAAAGTTGTACAGTGACAAGTCTAAGGTACCCACGTAGGTGCAAAATAGGAGAATGAGGAATGGTGGCTCAAGAAAAGCCAAAGCCTTGAGGACACAGAAGCAGAGAACCTCTGTGTCTCTTCCCCAAGGAGATCCAGTACAATTCTACACTGGCATCATCTGCTGGACCCCAACTGTCCCATCTGCACTGAACATGTGTCCCCATACATCCAACAAAGAAATAAGAGCAGATCAAGAAGGAAGATGGCTTCCACTCAAGAGGAGAATCTCCTCCTCTCATCCATAGAGTAGAAAAACTTGGACCAATGACAGAGCCTCTCCCTGGGGAGACATTTAGCACAGCAACAGGTGGAATCCAGATGTACAGCATTAAAAAGCACAGCCAGCCCTTAAAGCCTTGGCTGGATACATCTGATCACACTCGCCCCCTCCTTATCTCATGATGTATTGTGGTATTTTCATGTCAAAATGCTGGGGAGAGAGGGGGGAGCAAACATGAAGGAAGACACTGGTCAGTGGAGTTGCTCTCTCTGAGGGGATGTTTGTCATCATGTTACTGCAGGCTCCCTCAGATTTTGCATTGGGCTAGTCCTTATTGTGACCGACTCCACTTGTGGCCTGTTCCTACCATCCCTCTAACCAGAATATCTAAAATAACTGCCCAACTTTCAACTTACAAAGCTGTCAAGCCTGATTCAGATAGGAACACATCCACGCTGTCCAGATGATCCCAAGCAAGACAGGCCTCTTTGGACCGGATTCTGGACTGCAGGATCACAACGTTCCTGCGGTAGCAAGAATCGGGCCCAAGGATGGCCTGGCATGACCCTGCCGCCTGTGGGGACATCTTCCCCACAGGAGCCACCAACTCCAGCATCCTTGGCCCCCCTGTTCCTGCTGCCCGACCCAAGGCTGGCTTGCTGTGGCCTGGATCGGGTGGTGGAGACCCCCTGCACTTGGCCCCAGCTCCGGGGGGGGGGGGGAATCCCCTTTGAGGTGGAATTAACAGTGCATCCCCATGAGCCCAGCAGGATGTACAGGGCCGTGACCTGAATTGGCCTTTAACGTCCTGCCGGGCTGGCCCATCCCCACTCTTCCCCGATCTCACCCCCTCCCACCCCCCACCAGCTCTCCCTGTCCTGATTCTCCGGATGTATGGGGAGAGTTGGAGGGGGAATCAGACCTAGTCAGCTTGCGGGGCTGCAAGTCCCGCTGGGATGTACAGCCCCGTAACCCGCGTCACAGAATTGTGCCCAGAGTGTCTTTTTTCCTTTGATAGCTGCATGACATCACTAAAAACCACACAGTTCCATTCCATATAGCACTAGGGCAAATCAGTCATATTCTTTTTTAAAATTTTTAAATATTTCAAATTAAACATTAAAACAATGTAGGAAATGCAATAACATTAAAACAATGGATGAAATGCAATAAAATAATGGTAAGTAACAATTGACAAAAATGAAAGAAAATAGTGCATGTTATATAGGTCAAAAATAAGGAAAAATACTAAATGGAAAAACAAAATATTAATAGAGATGGACTTGAGAAATTAAGTCATTGCAGCCAGCAAGAAAAGTGTCCTGTTTCAGAGGGTATCCATCAGAACTACTCTGAGCTCAACAATATACTAGTGAGCTGTTTTGTGTCAAAAAGCAAATATCACTAGGCAATCTGAGTGTGTTCAGCTCTGTGACTTTCTCTCCCTAATGGCCAAAAGAGAGGTTTGTGAAGATTCCCTCATCAACCTAGCTACTCTCTGTAGCCGGTCTGATGGACCAACATATTGTCCAGGGAGCTTCACTGGAGATGGTTTCAGGGAAGTATCCAGCTGTATTGATGCTGCAGTCAGTGGACCTAATGCCCTCTCAGTTTTAGAGGTCTCACTGTCCCCAGAGATGCGGCATCCACCCTCTTCCCAGCATGACGGCACTCTAGGTGAGTCATCCAGGCATGCCTCCACTGGAAGTCAGTGGTGAAGGACTGGCTGGTTGAGGGGGAGCTGCTGTTGGCAAACTAATTTGGACAAACTAGAAGGCCCTTCTAGGAGTTCAGTAAGAGTCTCTGGAATCAGGCAGCATGAGGATTGAGGGATCCTCAGTATCACAGTCAAATTTACCTCGCTCTGTTCCTGTTTCTGTTATTAACTTGTCAATTTGGGGCACTACAGTGATTTTAATGGTAGTCATTACTGAGTAGTCCCAACAGGTTCAATAATTTTTCTAAATATCAGTATTTCTACAGGAGATACTTAAGACCCACATAATGGAGATTTTGCAGGACCCGAAAGAATCAGTGCTTCCAATCTCTGCAGCAGGGGTCTCCAACTCCAGTCCTGGAGGGCACCAAAACAGTTAGGTTTTTGGGATATCCCTAATGAATATGCATGATATAAATTTGAATACAATGGGGCAGTGCATTCAAATATATCTCATGCATATTCAATAGGGATATCTGAAAAACCTGACTGGTTTGGTGCCCTCCAGAACTGTTAAAGGGAAGAAGAGTCATATGAGTTCAAAAGACATTTTTTAACAGAAACACAGAGCCAGATACAAGGAGAAGAGCAAGAAAACCAGTGGTAGTTACATTATTGTTTACTCATGAGGGAGGCATCAGATACAATCCTGCACTGTTAAATTTATCGTATTGATCATTGTCCCAGAGGAAGGTTATGATGTCCATAACATAGGATTAGGTAAGGGCGTCTGAACATCCAAAGTGAGACGTGATATAATAAAGATACATAATAACTTTTGTTAGGGGAACATCTTGTGGGAGGAGATCCACAGTGGGCAATGTTTAAAAATGCCTTTTGCACTCATTTGACTCTTCTTCCCTTTAACAGTGAGTTATTAACTGCAAAAGGTCTTTTTCAAGACTTCTTCATTTACTTATTAACCACATGGTGCAGTATGTAAGTACCCTCTCTATAATACCCTCCACCACACAATTTGAGTTGTTTGTTTTAATTTGTTCTTAATTATTTATTACTTTTTATGTTTTCATTTATTTATTCATTATTTTTTAGTAATTATTATGATCCTCTATTCATTATTCGAGTGGAGGAGTGGCCTAGTGGTTGGGGCAAGGTACTTCAGGCCAGAAGGTCAGGGGTTCAAATCCCACTAGAGGACAGCAACCTTGGGCAGGAAGGACTGGGGTTTCTAGTCCCACAGGTGCTCCTTGTGGTCTTGGGCAAGCCACTTAACCCTCCATAGCCCATGTTCCCTGTAAAATAGTTATCTCCAAGTTATAATGCCCTGTTCAATGTAATTTCAGTTTGTTCAATGTAAACCACACTGATGCAGAATAGCACGGTATATAAGAGAATTAAAATAAATAAATTCATTAGGCTACCTTTGTTATTTATTTGTTTACGTACTAATTGTTATTTATTTATTTAACTTTTCTTATCATATATTTTTAAACTAATTATTTAACATAATGTGCATTTTATATGAATGTTCTCTTTATGTGCTGACATTTTACATGTTTTAATATGCATAGTTCTTAATGTTATTGAAGTGTTTTATACTATATTATTTTAGATGCGTACCCCCCCCCCCCCCCAATGAAGGCTCCATGCCGAAACGCGTAGGGGATTTTTAACAATAAATTTGGCAACTGTGACCTATCTGGCTTTTGGCATAGGATCCAAGACATTGTAGCTCATATTCTGAGCTAAGTATTGCCCGCAGTTTCATCAAGTTTTATGTACAAATGTATTATTAATTAAAGATCTATTTGATTTTTTTTTTATCAATGATGGTGTCAGATCAGCAGCATTTGTGAGCCGATTGCTAGCCTGTGCATACTCCTGCTGCTTTCTATTGAGCCACTGCACCAACTGCTTGAATTGTTGTGCTGAGCTCTTTTTTCTCCAATGGACATTGTGACTGAATGATCTAAATTGTTGCCACATATTCTTATTTTTTCATGTTAGCACTTTTTTTTTGTATTTATTGACATTAGTTATAGGGGAGCCCAAAAATGCAGAGAGAACAGAAGAACATAAAAGATGCCATATGGGGTCAGACCAAGGTCCACCAAGCCAAGTATCCTGTTTCAAACAGTGGCAGCGGCCATTTTCTGAGCCTAATTGTTGCGTCTCACACAACGTGGCTGCTTGTGGTGGCCATTTTCTGAGCCTCATGGTTCCTTCTCACACACCGTGGCACAGTACCTTAACAGTGCTCAGAGCCACAGCATCTCACTTCAGCAATATGCCCTCTGTCCTTACACACTGCCTTTAGGATGAAAGCCTTGCGGCACTGTATCGCATGCAGACGCAAATGCTGGTACTTAGTGACCAGTTTTGCACTGCAGTCATCTCAGGCCAGTCATCTCAGGTGGAGCAGAGTGCTCCCGTTTCCGGTGGGGATATGCAGGCCCCTGTGGTCATTGCAACAGTGCCTGACAACGTACTAGTTCCTTCGCTTCAGGAGCATGCATCTCCCTTAATGTTACCACAACCATACCTTACATTACAGGAGCCTTCTGATCAGCAAGCTAATGCTTTTATGAGTCTCTTCAAACAAGCATCAAGCTTGAGAAATTTGGAAATCTGACCAGAGCCCCAGTCCCCCTGGGCCCGCCATTCCTATCCCCGCATCTTGTCCCCCTAAGAAGCGAGTCCGGGATACTCCCTCTTCAAAAGGTCCACATGCCAAGACCATGTCCTGGGACTCAGGTAACTCCAATCTCTCCCCTCTTGAAGAGGGTGAACAATTGTCCTCCAGGGACTCTGGGGACAGTGCGTTGGACTGGGAAGATGGGGAATGGTCACATCAGGAGGATACAGAGACTCTTGAACAATCTTAAGATGTGTGACTTTTTCATAAGGAGGAACTTTCTGCACTCATCAGTCAGGTACCTTATGATTCTCCCCAAACACCATGGCATTGCCAGCGGATCACTCTCAGACAGACTCTATCCTAGTGGGCATTCGCAAGCCATCAAAATCCTTCCCTTTCTCTTCGGAACACCAACAGATGGTTTCCCTTGAGTAGAGTTCACTGGATACCTCTCGGCACCACTAAGTGACTGGATCATCACTACAGTTGGTCCCCAGATGACCTTGACACCTGGCTTTGGTATCCCAAGGTGGATAGAAACTTAGAAATGTGATGACAGAAAAAGACCACGTGGCCTATCTAGTCTGTCCTTCCATATCAACCACTATAACATCCCCTTTTTGCCATTATTGCTGCGATAGCAAAGCATACCATCATCCCTGTTGAGGGAGGAACAGCTCTCCATGATCAACAGGACTGTAAGGTCGAAGGTTTGCTAAAGATGGCTTTCTCTTCTTCCTCTTTAGCTCTTCAGGCTTCATCTTGAGGAGGTCGAGTGGCTTGATCCCTTCTCCACTGGATTTAGAGGACCCGGTAGCGGCTGGGTTGGAGTCAGTCGCAGCCTTTTTAGTGGATGCCTTTTATGATTTAATCCACCTAGCAGCATGTACAGTTGCTGTGATGCCAGTCACACGGTGCTGGCTCTGGCTGCATCATTGGTTGGCAGATATAACCTCCAAGGCTTAGCTAGCCTGACTCCCCTTTAAAGGCAAGCTTCTTTTTGGGGAGAACCTTGAAAAGCTACCCCCAATGGCTTCTGGAGGATAGACCCAGGGTTTCTGGTCACCACTCCAGATCAGGGGTACTTTCAACCGCTAACTCCAGTCCTCGCTTCCGCAATGCCCACCGTTATCAACCTGGCAAGTCAGCCCAGACAGATTCCTCTTTCAGATTAGGAACTAAGTTTCAGCCCTTTCAAGGCTACCAATGAAACAAGAACTCTTATTCAACCTCAGGGAAGTTCTCTGGCCCCAGATGTGCCTCTCACTGATGGTCCTTCAGCCCACTCTGGAGTGTCTCTGGTCGGCGGATGACTCTTTTTTCTCTGGAGAATGGGCCAAGATCACTACGGACCAGTGGGTGCTCAATGTTGTCCATCATGGATATGTTTTAGATTGCACTGCTCCCATTCTGGACCCTTTTCTGGTTTCCTCTTGTGGATCGACAGCCAAGCGGGCAGCAGTACGGGCGACTCTTCAGCACCTCTTACATCTTCGGTCCATAGTTCCCATCCTTCAGTCCAAAAGACGCTTGGGGCGCTACTTAGTCTATTTGGTTGTTCCAAAAAAGGATGGCTCCTTCTAGCTGATTCTAGATCTCAAGGGCATCAGTCGCTTCCTCCACATTGCACATTTTTAGATGGAAACTCTCCACTCAGTTATTCAAGCGGTGCGGACCCGGATATTCCTGGCCACCCTCAACCTGGCTGAAGCTTATTTCCACATTCCCATCTGACAAAACCAACAGTGTTTCCTCTGCTTTGCCTTTATGGGTGGCCATTACCAATTCTGTGCACTGCCATTTGGCCTTGCCATAGCTTCATGCACCTTTTCAAAGGCCATGGTAGTCATGGCCGCCACACTCTTAAAACAGGGAGTTCACGTCCATCCCTATCTGTATGACTGGCTCATTCAAGCAAAGACTTGAATGAAGGCTCAGGAAGCCGTCTGCCAAGTAGTCATGGTGCTCGAGAGCCTTGGCTGGGTGGTCAATCAAGCCAAGAGTGTTCTACAGCCCTCTCAGTCCCTCGACTTTCTGGGGGCCAGATTTGACACCCACAAGGGGAGGATCTTCTCACAGGTTTGGCTACAGGCCAGGGATTATCTAAAGGTTCTGGGGTCCATGTGGCCATCATTGAGACAATAGCATGCGTGCAAGCACACATGAGACCACTACAGCATGCTCTGCTGTCTTGGTGGTCTCCCTTGAGGCAAGAGTTTGAGGTAAGCCTACAGCTACCTTCGATGGTTTGCCAGTGTCTTCAATGGTGGCTGTCTCCGGCCCATCTCATTTGGTGTGCCTTTGGATGCCCCATACTGGCTTCTTTTCATGACTGATGCCAGCTTGTCCAGCTGAGGGGCTCACTGCCATGGTCAGACAGCATAGGGCACGTGGCACCCTCAGGAAATGTGGTGGCCCATCAATCACCTTCGAAGCTCAAGCAGTCTGCCTGGCCCTACTGCAGTTTCAACTTCTACTTCAAGGTCAGGCAGTTCATGATCTTTGTGACAATGCAACAGCAGTAGCTTACCTCAACCATCAGGGAGGCACAAATGGTTGCGGTGTAGCCAAAGAGATGTCTATCGTCCTCCCTTGGGCAGAGGCCAACTTACAAGTTCTGTCAGCCCAGCACATAGTAGGGGTAGACAACATTCAAGAAGATTTTCTCAGTCAACACGTGATCAATCCCAGCGAGTGGGAACTCGCTGCCTGGGCATTCGACAAGATTGTGAGTCAGTGGTGTCAGCTCAATCTTGACCTCATAGTCACAGCAGCAAATTCAAAAGCTCCCATCTTTTTCAGTTGCCGACAGGAGCACAGCCCAAGCGGACTGGATGCGCTGGTGCAACCTTGGCCGAGCCACCAGCTTCCTTATCTCTTCCCTCCCTAGGTGATGATAGGGCGGGTTCTCCACAGGATTGAACAGCATCCATGCTGAGTGGTCATAGTAGCCCCCAATTGGCCTTGATGACCTTAATACACCAACTTAATTGTCTCCTTGCAGCTCCTCCTCTTCCGTTCGGCATGCACCGGGGTCTGCTACGCCAAGGTCCCATACTAATTGGACAATCCAGCTCCTTACTCGCTTACAACTTGGCTCTTGGGAGGCATCAGTTAGTGCAGAAGGGATATTCTGCGAGTGTTGTTTCTACCCTTCCAAAGGCCTGGAGCCCTTCTACCTCCTTGGCGTATGCCCGAGTGCGGCACCTTTTTGAGTCTTGGTGCTCTTGGTATCAGATCTCTCCATGGCACTCATCTGTTCCCTGTATTCTGGCCTTTTTACAGGATGGTTTTGATAAAGGATTGGATCTCAACTCCTTGTGCGTGCAGGTCGCGGCTCTCACTTGTTTCCATGGTCCCATTGCAGGACGCTCAATGGCTTCCCATGTGGAATTCAGCTGTTTTCCTAACGGCATACATTCATTATGCCCTCTGCTACTGACAGTGGTTCCCCCCTGGGAACTCTCCTTATGTTTATGTTTATTAAAACTTGATTGACCGCTCTTCAAAATAAAATCAGAGTGGTTTACAATACATAAAAACCAATAAAAGTAAGGCACAAGACCAGAGAGGGAAAATAAATTACAAATTATAAAAGCAAAGAGGGCTGAGGAATAGTAGAGGGAAGAGAATAGAACTATAAGGAGGGAGGGGAGGTGGGGAGGTTAAAGGCTAGGGAAAAAAGATGGGTTTTTAGCTGCTGTTTGAATGCTGTGTGAGAAGGTTCTAGGCGGAGAGAAGTGGGCAGGGAGTTCCACAGTGCAGGACCTATAAAAAAAAAAGCAGAGGAGCGGGTGGATTGAAGATGGGCAGCAGAAGGGGGGGGAAGAGTGAGACGGTTTAAATGGAATGAGCGGGGGGTATGTCTGGGGGTGTGAAAGTGAATAAGATCAGCTAGGTATTGTGGGGTGCTGGTGTGAAGGGCCTTATGAACCAGGGTAAGTAGTTTATATTGGGAGCGAAAGGGAACGGGTAACCAGTGTAAGTGGATAAGAAGAGGGGTTGTATGGTGATAGTGAGATGAATGAGAAAGAAGGCGAGCTGCGGTGTTTTGGATTCTCTGAAGACGGAGAAGATGGGAGGAGGCCAGGCCAATTAGGATAGAGTTAGAAAAATCAACCTGGGACATGACAAGAGAGAGAAGTAGAGTAGAGAGAGCGGAGGGGGAAAGGAAGGGGCGAATAGCACGGATTTGGCATATGAAGAAAAAAGAGGTTTTAGTAATGTAGGAGATATGAGCATGAAAGGAAAGGTCTGAATCAAAGAGGACACCGAGATAACGGAAGGTAGTGACCAAGGATATGGGAGTGTTGGAAAGGGACGGAGCTAAAGAAGGGGGGGGGGGATGACTGTGGGGGAACCAAATAGCAGTGGTTTTGGCAAGGTTGAGGTGAAGACAGTTCTGGGTTAACCAGTGGGTGACGGCAGTGAGGCAGTTATTTAAGGGAGTGAGATCAGGAAGGGAGGGGGACGTGTGGTGAAGGAGAAGAATATCATCTGCATAATAAAAGGCGGAAATCCCAAATTGTTGAATGACTAGTGTGAGGGGTACCAGGAAAAGATTGAAGAGAAGAGGAGCCAAGACAGAACCCTGGGGAACCCCACAAGGTAAAGGGAAGGGAGCAGAGGGCGGAGAGGAGGGCGAAGCAGAAAGAACAGAGGCAGATCGAGCGTGGAGAAAGGAGTGAAACCACCTGAAGACAGTTCCATGAATACCAGCTTCACGGAGACGGGCTAGAAGAAGGGAGTGATCGACCAGGTCAAAGGCCGCAGAAAGATCCAGTGCTACCGCAATTGAAATATTACCCCGATCGTGTGCCACATGCAGAGAGTTGGTGAAGGCAAGAAGGGTGGTTTCAACACTATGACCTGGTCAGAAACCTGATTGACGGGGGTAAAGGTAGTTGGTGGAATCAAGATGGTGCGAGAGCTGCGCAAAGACAATCTTTTCTAGGAGCTTAGAGAGGAATGGAAGGTGTGAGACGGGACGGTAATGTGCTGGATCCAGAGGGTCAAGGGAGGATTTTTTAAGGATTGGGAGAATTAAAGAGTGCTTCCAGGAGTTGGGGAAGGTTCCTGTGGAGAGACTGTTATTTAAGATGGAAAGAATAGGGGGCAGGAAAGAGAGAGAGGGTGTAAGTAGCCAAGAGGATGGGATGGGATCGAGGGAGCAGAAAGTCTTATTAGAGGTGGAGATGAGTTTGTGAAGTTCGGCTGAGGAAGTTAGGGCAAAAGTTGACCATGTATGGGAGTGGTAAGATAAAGGAGGGGGGGAAGCCGTAGGGGGTGGGGAGGCGATGGGAGGGGGACAGATTGGCAAGGATGCTCTCAGGGAAGTGACTTTGGTGCTAAAAGTAAAGGCTAACAGAGAGGGGGCTGGAGTGGAGAGGGTGGGTGCGGAAGAAGAATTGGAACGAAGGGAAGTGAGAGACCTGAGAGTGGAGTAGAGGTGTCGGGTCTGATTGGGGGCGTTAGTGATAGCGTTGGAGATAAAGGTACATTTTGCCAAGAGGGTTTGGGAACGGTAGAAGGCATGATGAGTTTTGAAGGAAGACAGAGTGGTAGGGGAAGGGTTCTTACGCCAGTGGCGTTCAGCTCTGCGGAGTTGAGACCGAAGGAGGCGGAGGCCGGAATGAAACCAGGGTTGTGAGATGCGCTGCTTTACTGGACGGGGGCGAAGGGGGGTGATAGAATCAAAAGCGAAAGAGAGGGAAGAGAACCAAGTGGATGCTTGGGCATTGGGGGATAGGGAGGAGAAATAAGAGGGAAGAAGGGTAGAAATCGAGGGAAACTTTTGAACCGTGTCAGGAGTGATTCGTCTTGAAAGTCGAGGGGGTGAGGTATTTAAGGAGGAGAGCGAAGAGGGTGGAGGGGGGGGGGAGGGAACAAGAGACTGTGAGACAGACATGATCCGTCCAAGGGAGAGGAGAAGCTACTAGATTGGAGAACAAAAGCTGAGATGCTGCAGGAGTGATGAGGAGATCAAGGGTGTGACCAGCGGAATGTGTAGGAAATGGAACATGTTGGGTGAGGGAAAGATCTTGAAGGAGGGCGAGAAAAGCATGGTCTCTTGAGGAAGAAGGGGAGTCAAGGTGGAGATTGAAGTCCCCAGCAATGAGAAGGTGCGGAAAAGCCAAAGAGAGATCAGAGAGAGTTCTGAAAAGAGAATCCCAGAGGTCAGGGCGAAGGGCAGGGGGGGGGGGGAGTAGATAAGAAGAATGTATAGAGGAGGTGTAGTGTGGAGATGGAACAAGAGGGATTCAGGATAGTGAAGCAAAGGGGTGGAGACCTGTGAGGCGGGAAAAGCAGGGGATAGGATGGCCGCTTAGTACTTTGTAACCTAATGCATTTTCCTTTTGAGCCCCTCAAGGAAGTTGCCCTCCGCAATCTCTCTTTTAATGTGGCCTTCTTGGTAGCCATTATATCGAACTGGAGAATATCTGAGCTCCAGACCCTTTCATGTTGTGACCCTTATCTCACCGTCTCCAAGAAGGCAGTATCCTTGCGGACTGTCCCCTCCTTTCTACCTATGTTCATTTCACCCTTTCACCTTAATCAGGCCATTTACTTGTCTTCCTTTCCAAAGGAGATGTGTGTTGGTGTGGATGCCGGCCTGCGAGCCATGGATGTCCACCAGATCCTGTGACATTATCTCTGAGTGACAGAGTTGCTCCGCCAGAATGACCAGATTTTCATCCTCTTTGTAGGACTCTGCCGGGGCATGCAGCATCTAAAGCCACCATTGATCGTTAGATCAAATGGGCTATTGAGTCTGCCTATATCTTGCATGGGTGACCTGTGCCAATGGGACTCCAGGCTCACTCCACATAGGCACAAGCAATATCATGGGTGGAACGATCTCAGGTGGCCCCACTAGACATTTGTCAGGCTGCTACCTAGTCTTCCTTGTCAACATTTGCTTGGCATTACCACCTCGACCAACAATCCCACAACTCGGCCCGCTTTGGGGCTCAGGTACTTGCAGGGGCTGTCTTCTATCTCCCAGTGGTTGAGTAGCTTGGGTACTGCCCACTTGTGTGGACTGGTCTAGCAGGATGACTAGGAAGGAGAAATTTCACTTACTGTTAATTTCCTTTCCTAGAATCCTACTAAACCAGTCCATGACCCGCCCTTAACTATATGGAGCCGCCATCAGACAAGAGCCTGTTTCACTGAACCATTAATACAGCAGTACTTGCAACAGCATGGCTCTTATGACAATAGCATGATTCCTGTCTACAGAAATTGTCAATATGGTGCAGTCATTTGCTATTGTGCCTTCGGGAGCTTTCTGTTTTCAAGTACATAGTTTGGTTTGCATCTTTTTTTCCATAGATGCATGAGTTCTCTTGCATTGGTTTCCTTTGCTTTGTCAAGAGAATACTGATGATGTCCCCTAGGGATAGTCCTATATGTGCCAGGGCATGCTCTCAGAAGCCTTTGGTACTTCTCTGTCTCAAACATCTGCTGGCAGGGGAGCATAACCAACTTGTGTGGACTGGTCTAGCAGGATTCTGGGAAATGAAATTAATGGTAAGAGAAATGTCTCCATTTTTTTTGAAGGTGTGAATAAACAGGTAGACAAAGGTGAGCCAGCTGATATAGTGTATTTGGATTTTCAGAAAGCCTTTGACAAGGTCCCTCATGAGAGACTCTTGGCAAAGATAAAAAGTCATGGGACAGGAGGCAGTATACTATTGTGTATAAAGAACTAGATAAAAGATAAAAAGCACAGGGTAGGGCTGAATCGCCAATTTTCCCAGTGGAGAAAGGTGAATAGTGGAGTACCCCCGGGATCTGTGCTGGGTCCGCTGCTTTTTAACATATTTGTTAATGACCTGGAAATGGGAATAACGAGTGAGGTAGTCAAATTTGCAGATGACACAAAATTATTCAAAGTTGTTAAAACCCAAGTAAAACCCAAGAGTGTTGTGAAACATTGCAAGAGGACCTTGATAAATTAGAAGACTGGATGTTCAAATGACAGATGAAATTTAATGTGGACAAGTGCAAAGTTATGCATCTAGGAAAGAAAATCCAAACTATCCTTACATAATGCAAGGTTCCACCTTAGGAACCACCACCCAGGAAAAAGATTTAGGTGTCATAATGGATAACACGTTGAAACCCCTCCACCCAGTGTGCAGCAATGGATAAGATGACAAATAAAATGCTAGGAATCATAAGGAAAGGAAAGGAGAATAAAACAAAGGATATTATAATGCCTATTGTGTGCAGTTCTGGTCACCGTATCTTAAAAAGGATATAGCAGAATTAGAAAAGGTACAGAGAAGAGCCATCAAAATGGTAAAGTGGATGGAAGCATACCCCTATGAGGAGAGGCTTAAAAGATTAGGGCTTGTCAACCTGGAAAAGAGACAGCTGAGGGCAGATATGATAGAGGTCTATAAATTAATGAATGGAGTGCAACAGGTAAATGTAGATTGATTCTTTATGGCATCAAAATGTAGAAAGACTAGGGGACATGCAATAAAGCTAGAGTGTAACCCGTTTAAGACTAATAATTGAAAATATTTTTTCACTCAACACATAATAAAACTCTGGAATTTGTTACCTGAGGATGTACAGAAGTAAAAGCTATTAGTGTAGCTGGGTTTAAAAAAGGTTTGGCAAGTTCCTGGAGGAAAGGTCCATAAACCATTATTAAAGAGGACCCAGGCAATCCACTATTTGCCCCAATACAAACATTATGGAACCTGTGTATCTTTTTGGGAAACTGCTAGGTACTTGTGACCTGGATTGGCCACTGTTGGAAACAGGATACTGGGCTTGATGGACCTTGGTCTGACCCAGTATGGTATTTCTTATATTCCTAAGTTGTGTTATCTTCATGCATAGGACATGTTGGTCTTTCTGCATCGGCCCATTTACGTGGTTTTGCTGTCTGGTTAGTAGCTGAATATCTCTAAAATAGATAGCACCAAACATCGGATGGTCTCTGGGGTCTTATATTTGGGTTTAGTTAAAGCTGTGGTGGCTTCCAGGCACTTTAAAAATGCTGATCACCACCATTGAAAATTGACTCCATCCTGTTCAAGCATTTCTCCACAAGCCTAGTTCTACCATGTATTTCAGGAGTCTAACACAATGGTAAGCTTTTGTGGACCTTGCTAAATGAGAATCTATGAAGATCATTCAAATATGACCTGTATTTGAATGGTTTTAAATTCTTGCAGTAAAATGCAGGTCAAATTTGAATGCCCTAGTATATAGCTAGAGAGAAAACAGCAGAAAGACAAGCACAATTAATATTCCTATAAAATTTGTACTGCTTTTTCTGCCACTGACCATGTTTGAGTTATTACAAGTTAGTCTTTTCATCTACTCTAAGCCCTGTTTAATAATCTACAAAATGCTGATTCAAAGCACAATGTCCAGAAATACATTTAATATTGTAGGTATAAATAGCATTTCTATTTTCGTAAAATCTGATTTTATGCTCAAAAAATTGTATTTTTTCTTGCTTTTAGATTTGTACTAGATAACGGAGCCCAGGGTATTGTTCAGGACAAATATTGAGAAAAACCATGTTCAATACCAATGTCTATACCATTTAAACAATAAAAGCATCAGGTAAGTAACAACATTTGGACAGCAAGTCAATAAGATTATGAAAGGTCTCCAATAATGAACAAATTCAAACCAATACACCGTTTGAGTATTTGGCCTTCCTATTGACAAAGGTTACTTTCAATCATACTGTATCTATTCCCATATCAATCATCACTCTAAATGAATACAACATTATCATTGACGAAGACATCACTTAAACAGGGAAACTAAGGGCTCTCTGAAAAAAGGAATATACAGAGCTGAGTTGATCTCAGCATGAAAATCAAATTCCACGCTTTAACAGTAAAGCAAACAGATTGCAACAGAAAAAGCTAAATCTGTTGCCTCCTAGTGATTTTCAAATATATGGAACATGATCAAACATTCTTAATTATTCAAGATAATGCAACTCAATACTATGTTTGCTATACAAATTAAGATATGGAATTGAACTGATGAAAATGATTTACGTGCAGGATTAAAATATTGGCAGCTTTATAGAGTGAAATGTCACTATTCTGCTGTAGCTCCAAGTTTTACATTTCCCTCTTTGAATCCCTGTCAGCCCTCATGAACAGTAGAGAGTTTAATCAATGCTTGCAGTAGCCATAACATAACACTGAATATTTTTTCCCATGTAATAATCAAAATGCTATTTAGTATGAGTCATGAAGAGAAATGACAAATGCATACATATTCGATCTGGCACATCTACAATTTACATAACAGTGCACACATAAAGCAATCCACAACCATTTCAACAGATCCTATATTTGCAGGAAACAAGCCCACCTTCTGCAATAGCTGAACGTTGCCTTCGGCAATCATCTTATATTAAGGATGACTCAAAGGGCATAAAACTCACAATCCTATAAGATACAGCAGTTGGAACCGTTTTTAATTTGTAGGATACAAAAACACTTGCCAAATAAGCACTGCAATTTTTCTGTGTGCAGCCTGTATTTGTATTCAGACCTGCTAGTTAGTTTCAAGAGAAATGAAGAGGTGCTATCATTGTGGTATGTGACACATGTAACCATTTGGATTAATCATATTCACCGCTAGAACAATTTTATTATAGACCAAACCTAAATTCCAAGAGTCAAGTGCTTAAATACAAGACCGTACCAAGCCAGAAATCAAAGTGCTTAAATACAAGACCGTACCAAGTCAGAAATGCGCCCTGTGAAACTAACGAATCTGGTGTCCCCCTTTATGCCAGCTGTGCAGTAAGTTACTCTTTATGAGTTTCTAGAAGCCCAGTGATAATATCAGCGCCCTTTCTGTTCTTGTGTCCTGTGCGCCCGCAACACGTGCATAGTCCATGCTTAGATATAACAATATACTGTAAAAAGCTAAACTTTTTTTTTTTAATACAGTTGAGCATAGATTGCTTTATAACCATTTGGGAGGACAAGAAATAGCTTGAAAATGTGGAGGGTAATTTTATGCAGGTTTGGTAGGTAGAATGATGCAGAAGGAAGACCTCACTTGGAATAGTGTGTTCAGTTTTGGAGACTGCACCTCTCAAAGGATATAAGAAGATCTGAAATGGTTCAGAGGAAGGTGACGAAAATGTTATGAGGCCTGTACCAGAAGACATATGTAAAGAGACTTGAATACCTAAATATGTATATCCTAAAGGGGAGGAGGGAGAGGAGTGATATGATAAAGACGTTTAAATACTTAAAGGGTATTAATGGACAAACAAAACTTTTTCAAAGACAAGGAAGCTGTAGAATTAGAGTAATGAAATGAAGTGGCAAGGAGGTAAATTTAAAAGAATGGAAAGAAAGACTTTTTTTTCATAGAAAGGACAGTGGATGCCTGGAATGCCCTCCCAAAGGAGGTGGTGGGGCAAAAGCAGTGATGGAATTCCAAAAAGCATGGAACAGACACAGAGGATCTCCATATAGCAAGAACATCTAAACAAAGCAAACTTACATAACTTTTATACTTCAAAAAATAGATGGGGCATAACCTGCACAGAGCGGTGAGTATTACTACAAGCAAAGGCATCATGGGGGTTCAACCTACACAGAACAACAAGTAAAACTATAGCCATCTTACTGGGCAGAGTAGATGGACAATTCTGGTCTTTTTCTGCTGTCATTAACAAGGCTACTATGCAAAAAGGGTGCCTAAATCTTCACAGACTGCTTTTCCTACATATCCTTCCCAATATACATAATCAATAGCCTTCAATTAAAGGGCATTGAAATAAACTTGCTATTTGATTTTCATTTTCATGGTACAGCTGTTCTAACTCTTTCCAACTAATTCATCATGTCTCATCCACTGAAATATCTGTGGTGTCCTTGTCCCTAGGAACACCAAAACCACACACAGTGAATGAAAAGATATTGTGTAGAAATAGATTCACCATGAAACAAGCCCTAAAATTTATATTCTTTTTGTCGGAGCAGGCCGGAGGAGGAATGGAATTGAAAGTCCACCCACACCAGACGGCAGGCTACTTTTATTCAAGTTAGGTTCTCCACCTTAAAAATATAATAAAAAACGTAACTTATCTGAAAATATCCATATGCAGTGAAAACTGCCACACCGTTGTCCAAGAAAACTATTTTTACACGACGTGCACATTTCGGGAAAGCCTTGAGCTGCGGGATGGCGTTTTTTTGAATCACAGTTGCTGGTGAATACGATTGCTAAGCACTTGAGACAGGGTTTTCCCGAAACGTGCACGTCGTGTAAAAATAGTTTTCTTGGGCAACGGTGTGGCAGTTTTCACTGCATATGGACATTTTCAGATAAGTTACGTTTTTTATTATATTTTTAAGGTGGAGAACCTAACTTGAATAAAAGTAGCCTGCCATCTGGTGTGGGTGGACTTTCAATTCCATTCTTCCTCCGGCCTATTCCGACAAAAAGAATATAAATTTTAGGGCTTGTTTCATGGTGAATCTATTTCTACACAATACACACTTGTCCCTAGGAAGGCAATTTAGAGGCTCTGAGCTTGCCCAATCTGTCTCCGACTCTCTGCCATAAAAAGGGATCTCATACAGCTCAAACAGGAATTGGCTGCCATTAAAGGCGCTTTCAGAATTATTAACCTGACATTTTACCCCAACTGCCATAGAAAATAAAGCAATCCAGGGTTACAGTGGGCTCTAGCAGATCATGACGTGTGATACAGAGACATCTTCCCTCCTAATTGTTGCACTTACAAAATTCCAGTGCTCCACTTGAACATTATGATGCTCAACATGAAATCTAAGATGGAGCCTGAGATGATGAAAGGTCACACCGCAGAAGACATTCCTAAAGCACTGATAAAAAATCTCCAAGTAGAAAATTCATACTGCTGGGACTCCAGACTCCATTATCAGAGGCATTAGCTGGAAACACAATCCAAAAGTCCCAATAAAGTGCTCTCCAGGATCGTCAGCTGGCAAGAAAGAAAATGAAATGCTGGGTACAATCAAAGAAAAAATTAAGGATTCTTAAACTGATATCATCATCCATGTGAAGACAAATGATTTAGCCCAAAACAGCAGTCTTGTAGCACAGAGAGATCGCCAAAAGCCTGAAGGTATTCTGAAGTCCATGATTAGGGCTGTAGCTTTGTTAGAAATATTACCTGCCTATGGAGATTGTGAGGAAAGGTTACATCATACAGGCAACTTCAATTTGTGGCACAAAGCCTGGAATCAACAAGAAGGTTTTAAATACATTGGAGGCTGGGACAATATATGGAAAAGCAAAAGGCTATGATTCAATAATGACCTACATCTTTCTGTGGCAAGAAAAAGGACCCTAAGTGAAAAATTCATACAATATATTGCTAGGCATTTAAATGAGAGGAAGGGGGTAGTTGTGGTCAATGTTATTGGCATCCTTGCAGTTCAATTCCTTAATGTCCAATATCTCCTAAAAAAAAGTGGCCAGTGAAATGGCTTTGGACTATATATATCTGATACATAAAAGAATCAAATAAAACAAGACCAATTAAAAAAAGGAAATAGTAGGAAATAATATAAAAACTGGGACATTGCCAAGACATTAAACAATTCAAATCAGTTTGAACAGAAGTACCACATTCCCATTGCAGTAAAATTAGACACACCATCAAATGTCAGTTCTCACATGACTTTAATCAACCAATGAATGGCCACATTCACTCCCTGTTCCATTTTCAAAATGGTGAAGACAAGAGAGCTGTATGAGACTGTCAGAAAGGTTATTATCAGAAAACATCAAACTTCAAAGGCCATATCCAAAGACCTTGGGATTCCTGTGTCTACAGTTCACAATGGGCCCAATTCTGTCCCACAAATAGTGGGCATTGATGTCCCGATGGGACGTCCATCCCCGCTATTCGTGCTATCCCCGCCAGCGTCTAACCTCCCTGCCGGTTGTACGGGGAAGTTAGATGTGGGTGGGGAAGGGGTGGAATGGGGGCAGAGTTAGGGCAGGTGGTGGGTGGTCGCCAGTCCTGGACATACAGGGCCAATTTTAACGTCAAAAGTACAAAAAGTACGTCCAGGGCCAGCGACTTGTGCGGGAAAGTTATTCCACCTCTGAGGTGGAATAACTTCCCTGGACGCTTTTTATCGGTGGGCCCAGAGTGTAGATAACAGGGGAGGCCCGAAGACATTCCCTACAACCTGACCCTGGCCTTAGGAGGTCGGATCGGGGGTTGGGCTGCAGGGAAAGCCTTTGTTGAGCCGGCAGCCAGGATCGCAGCTTTACAATGGAGCCGTAGTGCCATGGCAACCAGACACCATGGCTCTATTGTAAAGCCCTGACTGAGTTAGTCAGGCTTTTCCTGTAAGTGCAGGCCAGGCTAAATCACAGTCCTGGCTTTCACATACAGGGCTGTTTGTGATTTTGGTCCTGTGAGGCTAGACGGGCCCTGCAGGATCAGAATTGTGACCCTCTCTGTACGCCCGGGATGGAATGAGCCTGAATATTATTAAGAAATTTTCTGCCATAACGTTGTGGGAAGAGAAAAATTAATTCAAGAAGTCTTCAAGGGTTAATGTAAATGTTTGGAAAACCACCATGTACTACATCCAAAGAGCTTAAGGCTGACCTGGAGCAATCTGGAGTGGTGGTTTCAACCTACACCATACACTGCAAAAGTATTTTGGAGTGAAATCTGCTACCTGGTGCCAGAAAGCTAGGTTTGGTTCGAAGGTCGTGGGTCCTCCAGCAGGACAATGACCCAAAACATACATCCAAAAGTACAAAAGAATGATTAAAAAGGAAAAAATGCACTGTTTTAAACTGGCCATCAATGAATCCTGATCCCCAATCGAGAACCTTTGGAAAGAGCTGAAATCTGTCAATGGTAAAAGGAATCCTGGAAACATTAATGAGCTGGAACAAATCCATTCAGGGGTGGCTCAAGGCAATCTGCTGCCAGGGCCGGCCCGTCCATTGAGCGAGAATGTTTTTTGCACAGGGCCCCGCGTTTCAGGGGGCCCCGCGCAAAAAACATTCTGATCCTAAAGTTAAATTTAAAAAAAAAAAAAAAAGCTGTCTTCTTCCGCTGCCGGGGGCCGCCGCGGCAGCATCGAGTGTGCCGCGGGGCCCCCCCTGCCCAGCAGAACCTGCCCTCCCCTTTATCACCTCTGTCTCTCGTTGTAGCTTCAGTCACACGCGCCGGCTCTCAGAGCGCGAGAGGAGAGTTTCTCCCTCGCTGCTCTGTTAAGCCCGCGGGGGCTGATGGGAAGTTCCCATCAGCCCCCGCGGGCTTATCAGAGCCGCGAAAGGAAAACTGGTCCTTTCGCGCTCTGAAAGCCGGCGCGTTTGACTGAAGCTACAATCAGAGACAGAGGTGATAAAGGGGAGGGCAGGTTCTGCTGGGCAGGGGGGGCCCCGCGGCACACTCGATGCTGCCGCGGCGGCCCCGGCAGCCGGAGAAGACAGCTTAAAAAAAAAAAAATTTTCCCGGGCTGGGGGGCTGGGGGGGGGGGCTATGGTGGGGGTTAGAAGTGGTGATGGGCTATGGGGGGGGGGTTAGAAGTGATGATGGGCTATGGGGGGGGTTAGAAGTGGTGATGGGCTATGGGGGGGTTAGAAGTGATGGGCTATGGGGGGGTTAGAAGTGGTGATGGGCATTGGGGGGGTTAGAAGTGGTGATGGGCTATGGGGGGGTTAGAAGTGGTGATGGGCTATGGGGGGGCTATGAGGAGTTAGGAGTGGTGATGGGCTATGGGGGGGCTATGGGGGGGTTAGGAGTGGTGATGGGCTATGGGGGGTGGTTAGGAGTGGTGATGGGCTATGGGGGAGCTAAGTCTGTATATGGGCTGATGGGATTAAGACTGAAAGTGGGTTGATGGGGGGGGGGTTAGGACTGGTAATGGGCTATGGGGGATTAGGACTGGAAATGGGCTGATGGGGGATTAGGACTGGAAATGGGCTGGTGGGATTAGGACTGGGAGTGGGCTGATGGGGAGGTTAGGACTGGTAATGGGGTATGGGGGGGCTTAAACTGAAAATTGGGTGATGGGGATTAAGACTGGAAATGGGCTGGTGGGATTAGGACTGGCAGTGGGCTATGGGGGGCTAGGACTGGTAATGGGTTGGGGGGGTTGCTAGGACTGGAAATGGGCTGGGGGGATTAAGACTGGAGGTGGGCTGATGGGGTTAGGACGTAATGGGCTATGGGGGGGCTAGGACTGGGAATGGGCTGATGGGGGGGGGTTAACACTGGAGGTGGGCTGATGGGGTTAGTACTGGTAATGGGCTGTGGGCTGATGGGGGGTTAGGACTGGTAATGGGCTATGGGGGGGTTAAGACTGGTAATGGGCTGTTGCTGATGGGGGCTGTCTGGTAATGGGCTATGGGGGGGATAGGACTGATAATGGGCTATGGGGGGGGGGCTAGGACAGGAAATGGGCTGATGGGGAGGGGTTAGGACTTGAGGTGGGCTGATAGGGTTAGGACTGGTAATGGGCTGTGGGCTGATGGGGGGGTTAGGACTGGCAATGGGCTATGGGGGGCTGACTGGAAATGGGTTGATGGGGTTAGGACTGGAAGTGGGCTGATGGTGGGTTAGGACTGGAAGTGGGTTGATGGGGGGGGGCTAGGACTGGTATTGGGTTGGGGGGTTGCTAGGACTGGAAATGGGCTGATGGGGGGCTAGGACTGGAAATGGGCTGATGCAGGGACTAGAAGGGAATGGATGCTGGGTGAGGCTGGAACTAGAAGGGAGCTGATGTTGGGGGAGGATTAGAATGGGATGGGGCTGGGAGAGTAAAATGGAGAGGGGAAAAATATTTTGTGTGGGAGGGATAAAAAAATCTACAATTAGCCGGGTATTGGGAGAGTAAGTGGGGATTGAGGATGGAGGGGTAAAATTTGAGTGGATGAAATAGGAATGAGGAAAGAGCAAAAGGAGAAAGATTAGTATGTTAAAGCAGATGTAGAGAGAGAGAATGGAAAAAAAACTAGAAGAGAGAAGAAAGGACAAATGGACAGCAGATGATGGAGAGTTAGCAGAAAACATGAAGAAACCAGAAGAAAGTGTCTGGAGCAATTGCAACTGAAAAAAAATGCACAAAAGGTAAAAAGATATCTCTTTATTTTGAATTTATTAACTGGAATATGAAAGCTCTGGGAAATGTGCATCATTAACGTCTGCGCTTTGTTTGGTACAAGTGGAAATTAATTTAGTTTTTATTTATACAGTGTTGTTGTACATTCCAAGTTTGGCTTTTGGGGTTCCCAGTTTAATTATTACCTTCCTGTTTCTAAATTGTGATTCCTTGTTTGGTGATGGTCTATGTTCTGCATGTGTAACTGAGCTGAGGTATTCTGTTTATGTAATTCCTATTTGACATTGCCACTTGTTCTCTTTCCCCAGTAGGTCATGTATTGTTGTACTCTGAAATGTATTGGTTTAATATTTGCAGTGTTGCTTTTTGATAGGTAGGGTATGGTGCTTTGTGAGTCCTGGTAGTGCTGTTAGGATACGGCGGGTTTGCTATGGGTTCTAAATGGGCAGTGTTTGTAGAAGTTCCTAATGTGCCTGGCGGTTGGCACTGCATTATACTGTAGTCTGGGCAGTGTTTGTAGTAGTTCCTAATGTGCCTGGGCAGTGTTTGTAGTAGTTCCTAATGTGCCTGGCGGTTGGCACTGGATTATAGTCTGTCTTTATCCATACACTCATTAAGAGACATGTTTACTAAAAGTTAGTGTATGTTAGCATTATGCAAATATTTATGCAAATAAGGCCACTTATGCAAATGAGGCCCCGCACCGAGTCTCCGCACATGGCCCCGCACCCCCCTTGGGCCGCCCCTGTCTGCTGCCAGAGGCGAAGAATGAGATAGCACCCCCACACACACACCTTAGAGGGGGTGGAGCTTTTTCAGAAATCCAATCAGAGCCTGAACCAAACCAAAAAGCCGATTAGATTATATGGAGGAAATGCAAGATGTTTGCACACAGGGACGTATCAAGCTGCAATCGCGCCCTGTGCAACTTGCAGCTCGGGTGCACGCCCCCCTCCCCCCATACCTCCGTCCAGCGCTGCCTGCTCTTTCCCTGCTGCTGCCAGCCTCTGTTTTTTTCCCGATGGTGCCGGCAGCAGAGAAAGAGCAGGCAGTGCTGGATGGAGGTATGGGGGGGGGGGGGGGGGGGGGGGATGAGGGGGGCATGCGCCCGATCTGAAAGGCACCGGCACTTTGAGCAGATCTGTCCCTCCCTGCTCTGACATCGCGTCAGAGGACAGAAGAACCAGACCTGCTTAAAGTGCTGCGAAAAGGCTTGGGGGCACATTTTGGCTGCCTGCTATTGTCCTGCCAGTGACGGCAGGGCAACAGCAGACAGCCAAAATGAACTCTCCAAGCCTTTGCGCCCTGTGCGGTTGCAGTGCTTGCACAGGGCTAGGTACGGTCCTGTTTGCACACCAAGGAACTAAAAGACAGCAAGAAACAACAGCACAGTTTATAAAACTAAATTAGAACTCATTTTTATTTGGTTATAAACTGCGTTATGGTTCTAACTTTTTCTTTTTTAACATATATTTTGCATCCACAGTAGGTGCAGAGCAGAACCAGGACATTCACCCACAAAACTCAATATTTAAAAAAAAAATCTGATTCTGATCATGTCACTAACAACAACAACCACTATTCTCCAGTACCAGGCATATTGTGAACTAATAAAAAACCCTGCAACAAAGAGCAAACCTAACATATCATACCATATCAGCACAAACTTCCAAAACTCATATAAGGAGCCCATCCAAAAAAAGTGTCACTGTAAATACTACATTGGGCCCTGGAACATCCATACACCTATTTGAAAAGCTGAACAAGTCAAATTACTACAGTATAGTATAGATCTTTATATATAAACTCCATGTTAACATAACACCTGACCTCAGTCACACACGCACATCGACCCTCACCAAGTACAGAAAAAGTAACTACAATCTAAAGTAAAAATATAAAATTTGTAGACAAAATTTAAACTTAAACCCCAAGAAGCCAGAGTCCACATGCAGTGCAACATCAGATAAATAAGAGACACAGTTCCCCAATACTGTGTAAAATATAAAAATAGCACAAAATGCAATCACTAAAATTAAATAACATTATTTTTTTCTACCTTTGTTGTCTGACCATTTTATTCTCTGATCATGCTGGTCCCGATCTGAGGCTTCTGCTTTCCTGTCTTCTCTTAGCTCTCTTTCTGTGGTCTATGGTCCATGGTCCATCTGCCATTTCTTATCTCTTCTTTTGTTTTCTTCACTTCCTTCCATCAGCCCATTTCCAATTCTAGTAAACCTCCCCATTATCAGCCCCCATTCCAGTCCTCCCCTCCCAGTATCTTCCAATGTCAACCGTCTTGCATTCTCATGAGTGCCACTGGTGTCCATTCGCCCTCCTTCCCCCTGTCCAGCCCCTTCTAGTCCAAATACCATCCCAGGTATCAGCTCAGGTCCACTCTCAGTGTCACACCCCAGTCAGCTCCCTTCCAGCCGCCCTACCCTCTGTCCATTTCCCTTCCAGTGCCATTCGCATGTCAGCTCCCTTCCAGTCTCCTCCGCTTTACCCAGCCACCTACCACTCCCATCCCCAAGTGTCAGCTCCCTTCCAGTCCCCCTTCAGTACATCCCAGGTGTCAGCTCCTTTCCAGCCCCCTCCTTCCCCTGTGTCATCTCTCTTCCTGCCCCCTCCTTCCCCTGGCAGACCCTCTCAGTATCCGCTCCATTCCAGTCCTATTCTACCATCCCCCCGCATCAGCCCATTTGTACCCTAGCCCCTAGTTTTCATCCAGGGCCATCAGCACTCTCCTCCCCTCCCCTATTATCCCATTTCCTGTCCCAGCCCATTTCTAGTCCTATCCCCTTTATCAACCCACTCCAGTCCTAGCCCCCCAATCAGCCCATTACCAGTCCTAACTCATTTCCAGTTCTAGCCCCCCATCTGACCATTACCAGTCATAACACTCCAATAAGTCCATTTTCAGTCCTAGCACTCCAATCAGTCCATTTCCTGTCCTAGTCCCCCCATAGCCCATTACCAGTCCTAACCGCCCCATCAGCCCATTTCCAGTTCTAAACCCCCATCAGTCAATTTCCAGTCCTAGCCCTCCCCTGATAGCCCATTACCAGTCCTAGCCCCCCTCCTGATCAGCCCATTTCTAGTCCTAACCCCCCATCAGCCCATTTCCAGTTCTACCCCACCCCCCCGATAGCCCATTACCAGTACTAGCCCCCTAATGATCAGCCCATTTCCAGTCCTAACCCCCTACCAGCACATTTCCAGTTCTAATCCCCCCCCCCCGATAGCCTATTACCTGTCCTAGCCCCCCTCCTGATTAGTCCATTTCTGGTTCTAAACCCCCATCAGTCCATTTCCAGTCCTAACCCCCCACATCAGCCCATTTCCAGTTCTAATTCCCCCCATAGCCCATTAACAATCCTAACCCCTCCATCAGCCCATTTCCAGTTCTAACCCCCATCAGTCCATTTCCAGTCCTAGCCCTCCCCGATAGCCCATTGCCAGTGCTAGCCCCCCTCCTGATAAGTCCATTTCCAGTCCTAACCCCCCATCAGTCCATTTCCAGTCCTAGCCTCCCCTGATAGCTCATTACCAGTCCTAGCCCCCCTCCCGATCAGCCCCATTTCCTGTCCTAACACCCCATTGGCCCATTTACAGTTCTAACTCCCCCATCAGTCCATTTCCAGTCGTAACCCCCCCATCAGCCCATTTACAGTCCTACCCCCCCATGTCCATTTACAGTCCTAACCACCCATCAGCCCATTTCCAGTTCTAAACCCCCCATCAGCACAGTTCTAACCCCCCCCCCCCCAAACCCAGGGGAAATTGAAAAACCCAATAGAACCCTCTGGGGTAAGAAGCAGCTGCAGCTGCTGCTGCCACTCCATCGGCGGCAGCGGCATAATGAGAAGCCCACGGCCACCTGCCTTCCCCCTCCCCCGGAGAGCCTTCAGTGCCGGTTTCCTCTCTGCCACGGCTTAGTTTTGCAGAGCCGTGGCGAAGGGAGAGTGTTTCCCTTTCGCGCAGCTCTGTTAAAGCTGAGCCCGCGGCGCTGATGGGAAACAGGATTTCCTGTTTCCCATCAGCTCTGCGGGCTCAGCTTTAACAGAGCCACGGTTAAGGGAAATACTCTCCCTTTGCCGCGGCTCTGCAAAACTGAACCAGAGCGGAGGGGAAACCGGGCGGCTGCGGGCTCCTCTTTCTGCCGTTGTCACCAATGGAGCGGCAGCAGCAGCTGCTTCTTACCCCGGAGGGTTTTATTTTGAAGGCCGAGTGAGGCGGTCTTTTTGGGGGCAATTTTTGCTGCCTCCAAAATGCTTCCGCCTGAGGTCGAGGCCTAATGATAGAACCACCCCTGAATCCATTTAAACAGTGAGAAAAACTACCAGCAGACAGATGTACAAAATTTATAGATGGCTACAAGAAACGTTTGGAGGCTGTCATCACTGCCAAGGGTTGTGCAACCAAATATTAGTGAAAGGCACCGTTAATCTTGTTCAGGTAATATCTTGGGTTTTTTTTCTCAGAAATTATTACATCTAAGTTGCACAGGCATTTTTTTGTTGTTGTATACCTTTGAATATACTATTAAAATATTATGGTATCATACAGTTGGAATATTTCCAATTATTTCTCAAGATATTATACACAACATACCTAAAATGCAAGAGTGCCAATAATGTTGACCACTAATTATTATTTGTCTACTACAACTACTTATTTCTCTAGTGCTACAAGGCATACACAGCGCTACTACTACTACTACTACTACTAATCATTTATAAAGTGCTATAAGGCATATGTAGCACTGTACAAACATAGATAGAGATGGTCCCTGCTAATGAAGACAGATAAAACAAATAATAAGAATAAAGGGAAAAGGAGGGTAAGGGGACACAAGGAAAAAAAGAGGTCAGGATCCAAAAGCAGTTTTAAAGAGGTGATCCTTTAATATGGATTTGAAAAGGGACAGAGATGAAGCCTGACGTACAGACGCAAGGAGTTTGTTCCAGGCATAAGGATCAGCAAGATGAAAGGACCAAAGTCTAGAGATGGCATATGAAGAAAAAGGCATAGAAAGAAGCAAGCCAGAAGAAGAGTGGAGTTCACGAGGAGAGGTGTAGGGAGAGCGAAGAAAAGAATGGTAGAAAGAAGCAGAAGATTGAATGCACTTATAGGTTAGAAAGGAGAAACTTTAATTGGATACGGAAACAGAAGGGAAGCCAATGAAGTGATTTTAGAAGAGGGGCTGGTGAAAAATTAGTTGCACAACAGAATTCTTAACAGATTGAAGGGAAGAAAGGCTAAGAGGGAGACAGCAAGAAGGAGGTTGCAATAGTCGAGACAGGAAGTAATTAGAGAGTGGACAAATGTTTTAGCAGTGTGTTCAGAAAGGAAGGAGCAACATTTTTTAATGTTATAGAGAAAGAAATCACAGGTTTTAGCTATTTGTTGGATATTTAAGGAGGAGGAAAGATGACCCCAAGGTCGCAGGCTGAGGAAACAGGAAGTAGAAGAGTGTTATTCACAGAGATTGAGAAAAGAGGAAGGGGGGAGGAAGATTTAGGGGGAAAAATAAGAAGTTCAGTTTTGGCCATGTTTGATTTCAAACAGCGGTGAGACATCCAGATGGCAATGTCAAACAGGCAGGTAGAGATGTGAGACTCGAGTGTCAAAGAGATATCAAGTGTAGAAAGATACATCTGAGACTCATTAGCATACATATGATACTGAAATCCATGGGAGAAGATGAGAGCACCAAGGGACTGGGTGTAGAGAGAGAAAAGAAGAGGGCCGAGAATAGATCCCTGGGGTACACTAACTGAGAAAGGGATAGCAGGAAACACCAAAGCAAACACTGAAAGAGCAATGGGAGAGATAAGAAGAGAACCAGGACAGGGCAGAGTCCCTAAAATCAAGAGAAGACAATGTGTCAAGGAGAAAGTGGTGGTCAATGGTGTCAACAGCAGCAGAAAGATCAAGAAGGATAAGGATAGAATAAAACCTTTGGATTTAGCCAGGAATAAGTCACTGGAGACTTTGACAAGTGCCATCTTGATAGAATGAAAGGGATGAAAGCCAGATTGAAGTGGATCCAACAGGGCTTGAGAGGAAAGTTCGGCATATGTGGGGATGTGCATATGTGTCTCCATGTTTGTGGTGACCTGTGTGTTTCACGGCACTACAATGACATATAGATAGATAGATAGATAGATGGATAGATAGATAGATAGATAGATATATAGATATGTCACTTGTGCTTTTGACTCCCCAGGATAGGCTGCCTATCCTGCCCGGTGCTGTGGTGCATGTGGGAACTGTGTGTACGTCATTATGACCTGCAGGTGACTGGGGAGGGCGGACATACAGGTAAGTGTTCTATGGTGGCAGTACAGTATTACACATATATGTGTTTCCCTCTCCACTGCACGTCTGTTGTTGTACACGTGTTTGGCCTGTGGCTCCATCCCCCATATGTTCCGATTGACACGCATATGGCCATTGGCCTTGCACATTTCGGGTGTTTACACACTGTACCTAGGGCATGTGTTACCGGGCTGTGTGTGTTTCGAGGCACAGGGTGTGGGGTAGGTGGATAGCACATACAGCCTTCCCTGCCATTGTGGCATTACATGGCATCAGTGTATCCTTGTATGCACAGTGATTTCTTGTCTCCACTGGTCCCTGATTGTGCACGGACCTACCATATGCAACTTGCGGCATGCTCACCTTGTCTCACGGTGTATATCTCTGTGTCTTTGGGGCGTGTCTAGGTGTCGGTACCTTCTGCTTCCCACTGCTATTGTTTGGTGCAGGGATGTGTCTAGTCACCTGTGCCGTGGTAGTCACCTGTTTCTCTGTGACCTTCTGCTTTTGCCCTTCTGTACATTGTGCACATGTGTCATGTATTGTTCCCTGACGTGCCTCATGTTTGCTGACAGGACACTACACATCAAAGTTTGGGTTACACGGAACTCACCATTCTTCGGAGCTGCACCACTGATGGCTGACCATGACAACGTGGTGATGGATGCAGTTCAGCAACATCCGCAGCCTCTACTGTGGCCCCTTGTGCCCTTTGCCTGACTCCGACAGTCCCCATCAGACACCTGCTGTACAATTAAGATAGGTTGCACCTTAGATCTTATGTGACTAACATCCACGTGTAGATGTTTCATTTGGGCTGTCTGTATCATCGTGCCTTTCTGTGCGATCTCTGTGCACCACCACTGCTGGACATGCTGTGGACCTCTGGGATGCCTTTGTGACATGGGCATTGATATGACCATGTTGAGATGGTAACCTGGTCTGCAGTGCCATCTCCTGCTGTGTCAACATGCACTCTGCTGTGTGTTGTGGCCGTGTCATGTTTTAATATCTGGGCATTCATTATGCACATAATGTGCTGTTACTGTCTGCATTGTGACATGATGGTGGTTGTGGCATACCTTTACCTTTTCTCTACTCCTTTAAACACAGGGCGCAGCCAACACACATGACACATATACTATGCTGCATCTGGAGTCCCCATCGCCCAGATGTGGTTGGACAGGACACCTTCATGCAACGGTCCCTGGGTGATGGTGCCAGTGGGAGATGGACCTATGTGAGTTGGACACATGCCTATGTTGGACATCATTGTTGGCCTACTACTTTGGACATCACCGGGGGGAACGACAAACCATCGCTGCCATACTCTGTCTGGGCGTTGCATGCATTGCAGCAGAGAAACATCACCTTTGAATTGTTGTAGAACATTGAGACATGTAATCTGGCATGGTCATAGGCGGACTTGTAGGGTCACAGGTGGCATTTTCACTGTGGACACTTCTCTGTACGAGGGGGTACCAAAAAAACCAGGAATAATATTGCCGTGGGCGGAGCTTGTGTAGTACGCACTTCTGCCGCTAGGCGTGTATAGTGCAACTCATTGTCAGTTCAGTGCTGCCTGTGTTGTCGACCTGGCTTGTTCTGTTCATCTGCAGTGATTGTTTTTGCTAGCGCTATTTTGTTCTTGTTTCTTTTTTTATGATGACAAGTTTAAGTGAACAACGTGCAGCTGTGAAATTTTGTTTTCTACTCAGTAAAAATGCTGCTGAAACTGTTTTAATGTTGAAAACAGCTTATCAAGATGACGCTATGGGAAAAAGTCACGTGTACCAGTGGTTTGCTCGGTTTAAAAATGGCGACATGTCGATTGATGAAAAACCTCGTTCTGAGCGTCCATCAACTGCCCAAATCGACGAAAATATTGAAAAAATTAGAGAGCTTGTGCTCACAGACCGTCGACAGACAATTGATCAACTGTCAGAGATTGGTGGGTTATCTTGGAGCTCGGTTCAGCGAATTTTAATGGAAGATTTGGGAATGAAAAGGGTTGCTGCCAAGTTTGTTCCTCGGGTTCTGACTGACAATCAAAAGGAACATTGAGTTGAAACATGTCGTGTTTTGAAACAACAGCTTGAAACTGATCCAGATTTTCTGTCAAAGGTCATTACAGGTGATGAGTCATGGTGCTATGGTTATGACCCAGAAACAAAGCAACAGTCAAGCCAATGGAAGACGTCATCGTCACCCCATCCAAAAAAATGTCGTCAAGTCAAATCAAACATCAAGAATGTCAAGAATGTCAAGAATGTGAAAGTGGTTGGACGTGGGCAGCATCAGTCGTTAGGGTGAGGATCTCCTGAAGAAAGACTAGTTGTTGAAACGCCGCAAAGGCGCCCTATGAGAGCGTCGAGATCCGCTCGTTTAAAATGAACACAGGGGTGAAGATTTTAAAGAAAGTCCTCTAATAAAGTTGTTATTTTTTAATAATATGAAATTTCTGAGCACTGGGGTCGGTGGAGATAAAAAAAATTTTTAATATAAAGAAGATGGAAAATGAATATAAAAAGAATGGCAACTGATTTTGAGACCTCTTGAAGTGCTTTAAAGTATTCTTCTAACTTGCATTGAATTTGAAATTGAACGATCAATTGGAACTGTAGTAGAAACGTTCAATTAAGTAGACCCAATAGGTTGAAATCAAACATCAAAACAATGCTGATTTGCTTTTTTGATGCCAAGGGGGTAGTTCATTCAGAGTTTGTTCCCCCAGGTCAGACCGTCAATCAAACCTTTTATTTGGAAGTTTTAAGAAGATTGCACAACAGTGTTCATCAAAAAAGACCCGCTTTGTGGCAGACAGGAGACTGGTTCTTCCACCACGACAATGCACCTGCACACACAGCCATCTCTGTTAGACAGTTTTTGGCTAAAAATGGCATGGTTCCGCTGTCCCACGCACCTTACTCGCCTGACCTGGCTCCGTGCGACTTTTTCTTATTTCCACGCATGAAAAGGGGCATGAAAGGACACCAATTTGACAACATTGAAGAAGTCAAGAAAAAAAGGAGGGAGGAGCTGTCAGTCGTTTCTAAAGATGACTACAAAAAATGTTTTGAACAGTGGAAGCACCGGTGGGACAAATGTATCAGTTGTAATGGAGAGTATTTTGAAGGGGATAAGGTTGTTTTGTAAAGAATTTGAAATAAATAGCTTTTAAAAAATAATTCCTGTTTTTTTTGGGTACCCCCTCGTACATCTACAGAAGGAACTCACATACGCGCTCTATGTTGTACATCCATCTGATATTGTGTAGCTGTGTGTGGGCAATGTGTGGGGCTCACATCACAAGCATTGCACTGATATTTGGCTACACAGGTACATGCAGCCACGTATGTGGCACAGGAGGTACATTCTGTAGGTCCTGCTTATTTGTGTGGCTAACATCCACTTGTACATGACACACTATTTTCCTACAGAACACTGGTGCATGACACCATCTCTGATTGCTTTTTGACCATCGCAGCGGGTGTTACAGTGGATATGGGGCAGCACTCTGTGGTGTTTAAATGTACATGGTGCATGCGCATGTGCCGGACTCATCTCTTACACTGGTGCATGTGACGGGGTGGGGTTTGTGTGGGTACGTGCATCATTGTGGGGGTCTCTTTGTAGCTCTACATACATGTTATTGTGTGTGTTTACTGGACAGATGTGGCAATGTACATTGATTTGCTGGCTAATGATTGCTATAAGGCGCCTTGTAATGTTCCTTGTAAGGTGCCTTACAAGGCGCCTTGTAATGCTCATTAGTGTAAGGCACCTTGTAATGCTCGTTAGTTGCTACAACTTGCTATAACGATGCAACGTCCATGCTTTTATATGGGCATCTCTACCTCTACCATGGAACCTAACGCGAATGGCATTACCACAGTTTAGTAAACATACCCCTTAGTATTCGTAGAATAAATTGATTTATTTATTAATATGGACCTGAAATTGGATGCTGACACATATTGTTGGTGACAGATTTGGGATGATCCAATAATATATTTAATTTTGAGTATAACATATGACATATTTTCTAAGGGAGTTTCTTGCTAATTTTGATCTTTTTATCAATGCCTGTGGATCATGTGTGAGTTAGCATAATCATGATTTATAACGTGAAATTTGGCATATTCAGAAAACACACCCTTTCACGTCACTGACCTATATGAAATATCTCATCAATAATCAAATGCCAGCGTTGCCAAAACAACACCCTGAAATGCCCGTGGAATGCCTCCAGGGAAAAAAAAAACATGCAGAGTTTGAAGAGTCTAATGCAAACATATGGATCTTGCGGTCTTTTCAAAATCACGTTTTCTGCATGGAAGTGACTTCCATGTTTTTCTGCCACCATATCCACATTTAAAATATGAATAAACATCTATAATAACCTCCTTAATCTCTCAGGTATGGCCCTGTCTTCCCTGAGTGCCCTTTTACTCTTCAATCATCTAATGGTTTAACTGATGACCTGACCATTTTTCTCCTTCAAATGTGCCTGACAAAGTTTTATTATGATTTTTGTCTCCATGGCAAATTTCTTCTTAAATTCTCTTTTTGCCTTCCTTATCTGTTTGCATCTAACTTGCCAGTGCTTATGCTGTTTCCTATTTTCATCATTTGGTTCCTTTTTCCATTTTGAAAGATGTTATTTTGGCTGTAATAATCTCTTCTACTTTACCTTTTAACCACAGCAACTGTCATTTAGCCTTCCTTCCTCCTTTTTTAATAGGTGCAGTATAACTGGTCTAGGCTTCCTAAATGGTATTTTTAAACAATGTCCACACTTGATGTACTGTTAACTTTTATTTGTTTTAAATATTTTCCCCACTTTATTATAGTTTCCCTTTTGAAAGCTAAATGCTAACACAATAGACTTTCTTTGTGTACACCAGTTATTAAGTTAAATGTGATCAGCCTTGCTAAGTGGTCCCAACTCCTCTTTTAGTTGGTTCCAAAACAAGTTGCTCTATGAAGCAGTCATTTATTTTATCTACGAACATTACCTCCCTAACATGTCCTGACTTAGCATTTATTCAGTTGATATCGGAATAAGTGATGTCATCCATTATTATAGTGTTGCAAAAATTTAGCTCTCATACATTTTGTTAACATTAGATCTTCTATCTGCTCATTCTGGCCATAGAAACAATAGTAGACCTCTACTACTACTGTTCCCCATTACAAATGATATTCAAAGGCAGATTTTATTTCCTGTGTAATTTTTATTCTATTTGATTCAATGAACTCTTTAACATATAATGCCACCCCTCTACCATTTTGATCCATCCTATCATTGTGATGTAATTTGTACTTTGGTAATCACAGCGTCCCATTGACTATCCTCCTTCCCACCAGGTCTCAGGGATGCCAATTATATCTATTTCTCTATTTAGTGCTATATATTCTAAGGGGCTTGTTTACAAAGCCGCGGTAGCGGCTTCCGCCCGATATCGGAGCCGTGGCCCCATTGAATTCAATGGAGCCGCAGCTCCGATATCGAGCGGAAGCCGCTACCGCGGCTTTGTAAACAAGCCCCTAAGTCTTACATCTTATTTTTAAGGCTGCTCGCATTTGTATAGAGACATTTCAAAATATGTTTTTATTTGAATTTACAGCCTTCTTAGCAGTTGACAATAATAATTTACAATCTTTCATCTCTTTCTGCTCTTTATTTAATGATAGCTGGTCTACTTTAACCTTAATTGCAACCTCTATTTGGGATGCCCTTACTTCCCTGTTTTGATAATATCCTTCAAAGATACCTTACTCCTAGCCATGCACTGCTGAGCAACTGTCAATGTTCCCCCAAGTTCTGTTTTAAAAGCTGTTCTATCTTATTTTTGAATGTTAGCACCAATAGCCTGGTTCCAGCCAGTTTAGAGAGAGACCACCTTTTTAGAATAGGTTCCTCCTAAGAACATACGATATGCCATACTGGGTCAGACCAAGGTCTATCAAGCCCAGTAGCCTGTCTCCAACAGTGGCCAATCCAGGTCACAAGTACTTGTCAGTTCCTCTAAATGGTACACAGGTTCCACAGTGCTTGTCCCGGGGCAAGCAGTGGATTTCCTAGGTCCTCTTTAATAACATTTTATGGACATTTCCTCCAGGAACTTGTCCAAACTTTTTTTAAACTCAGATACACTAACAGCTTTCACTTCATCCTCCAGTAACAAATTCCAGAGATTGATTACACTTTGAGTGAAAAAATCTTGTCTCTTATTAATCTTAAATGGGTTACATTGTAGTGTTTCACAAATGTGTTCAGCTAAGACCAGGCAACCACTGTGCAGATTGCTTTGGTGTCTCCATAGGCTGACTGCCTAGGAAGAGGCCCACATCCCAGTGCAGCGAGTTCTGACTCACTTCAGTGCATGCTTACCAGCTAGAATGTACCCCGACCCAATGGACTCCTAATCAAACTCAGCCATCTTTTCCATTTGCCTGTCTGGTGCAAAAGTAGCAGATCACACATGTCACCTAGATAGGAAGTGAGTGAGTGCTGGGGAGGAGCTGGCTGTCTTGATATATGTAGGTACCAACAATATAGGAAAGTATGGGAGAGAAGCTGAATTTAGGTTTTTAAGTAGAAAGTTGAAATTCAGACTTGCATTCTCATAAATGCTAACTGTTCCCCATGCAGGACTGAGAGACAGGCAGAGTTCTAGAGTCTCAATGTATGGATGAGATAATGGTGCAAGGAGGAAGGATTTAGGATTGTCAGGAACTGAGCAACTTTCTGCAGAGGGGAAGCATAGAAATATATGGTGGGCTCTATTTGCAGTAGAGTTTTACCATAAACATAGAATATATCAAATAGAAAGATGAAGACAATTGAACTGCTTTATGGGCATGTTTACTAAAGTATATTACCCGTGTAGCACAGGGGTAGCTCAAGGCAATCTGCTTCCTGAGGTGAGAGGTTCCCCCCCTCCTCCCTGGTACCCAAAATTTAGAGGCCTCCTCAGAGCTCTATTCAGGGATCCAAGATGTCCCTTCACTCACAACACTGGTCAGGTGGTTTCCCCGTGAAAAAAAGAAAGCAACATATTCCCAGGCTATATGATTAAAACAAAACAAAAACAAATCTTTGCAATATTGTTTATATAGATCAAATATTGCAGAAATTTAATTATGCTGCCTGGGAATCTAATATAAACCGTGCTGACTCACACTGCACACTTATTAAATGTAAATACATATTCTATAAAAACCAAAGAAGATGCAAGGTGATCACACACAAAGGAGAAACAATTAAAAGCAAGAACGCTAATACAATTTATAACATCAACTTTTATTTTAATTTTGTAAACTGCGTTGTAGTTCTTGCTTTTTCTTTTTGAACATATACTCTGCATCCAAAAAAAACGTCCTCCCAATAATGGGTGCAGAGCAGAATTAGGACATTTCCCCATAGAATGCAACATACCAAAAATAATTTCTGATACTGGTATCATCTCAGTGACCGTAATATCAACCTTCTGGGCATATTGCGCAGTAATTCAAAACCTTACAAAAAACACTTAGGACCAATAAAGAAAGTCTACCATACTGTAACAGCATTAACTTACAAAGCTCACACAAAGGAGCCTGCTCCGAAAAGAACATCACCCATAAGCACTACAGTAGGCCCTAGAACATCCATACAACTATGCAAGCTGAATTACTACAGTACCGATCCCTACATAGAAGTTCCATGCTAACAGTGCACATGGCCTCAGTAATATATGTAGAACATAGATAGACCCTTATCAAGTACCGAAAAAGTGACCACCAGGGCTGGCACTATCATTAGAGGAACTAGATGGTCACCTAGATTGCCGGCACTTCATAAGCATCTCCTGCCGCTGCTATTGCCCCTTTCAGGACAGGCAGCACAGCACCGTGGCACTTACCGTTAAACTTTGGCACCATGGGGCATTGGCATTGGGCATCAGACACCACAGGAAGTCGGCATTGGGCGTCAGAGTGGGGGTGGAACCAAACAGCCCCACAGTGTCGAGGTTTGAAGGTAAATGCCACTGAGATGTTTGAGCCCATTGCTGCTACTCGTCCTGGAGGCACCAGAGGGAGGAGGGGGTGCAAGGGAAGAGGATCACCTATGGCATCTCATCTCCTTGTGCTGGCCCTGATGACCAGAAATTAAAAACAGAGAAACAAAGACAAGAATTAAACTGCAATCCCAAAATGTCAGAGACTGCATGCAGTGCAACACCAGAGAACTAGAAAGAGATGCAGATGCCCCTGTGCTGTGCAAAATATAAAGATAGAAACAAGTAGAGACCAATTTTGAAAAGCCCAATATTTAATAGGCTGTCCGGTGACTGCAGCACTGCTCACACTATCCGAATATTCAGTCACAGTATCCAGCTAGTGACTGCCATTGAAGATCCGGGCACAGCGCCACTATCTAGATAAGCGCTGACTGAAAACCACCACTTATCTGGATGCAGTCAGCATTTATCCAGATCACAACTTAGGCCTCCTTTGCATGTGGTCTAAGTTAATTGGATAACAAGGGCCAGCCCCAGAGTTGGTTCAAGATGTTGGTGCCCTAGGCAAACCTTAAACCTTATGGCCTCCCTGGCTGTTAGAATCTATTGTATAGTTTCAAATTCTTGCTCTTTGTCTTCCCTCCCATACAAGAAGCTGTCACCCTAGGCAACTGCCGAGTTTGCCTAATGGTTGGGCTGGCCCTGTAGATAACTGCTGATTATCTGGACAAATCAGCACTTATCCGGATAGCAGTGGTACCATCCTCACTCCACCCACAGACTGCCTCTGCACAGGAACGGTGCAAGGATATGATGCACCTTAGGCAAACTCTCAATCCTTGTCCCCCTCCTCCAACCCTGTCCCCTCCCCTCTCCCGTCAAAGCGAGCATGAACGCCAACACCAATGCAATGTTGGAGGCTTCGGGTAAATGCTGCATTGCTCATTTAATGGCATTGCTGCTGCTGAAGGTCCTGGAGAGGGGTGGCAAAGGCCACCCTGAAAACATTGACACTCTAAGTGATCACCTTATTTTCTGGGTGGGTAGCACCGGCCCTGCCCCTGCAATAACTTGATTGTGCAGGAAAGGTCTGTGGAAATTTTGAGTGGCACTCTTTGGATAGTACCTCTAAATAGTGCGGTCAGCACTCTTATCTGGACAACTTCTTGTGCCTGTCCAGCTAATATTTATAATATGTTTTCTGTATATAGTTTAAATATTATTCCATGTAACTTTAACTGTTTGTTGTAAACTGCCCCGATCACTTGAAGGGGCGGTATAAACAACTGTTCAAATAAATAATATCATGTCCCTAAGTTACAAAGGCAGACATAATCCAATCACTGAATTGAAAATTAAGTTCCTTTTTTCTACCTTTTGTTGACTGCTCATTTTATTTCCTAATCATCTTGATCCCAGTCTCTGGTTTCTGCTTTCTTTGGTCTTTAACTTGCTTTCTAGCATCTCCAGTCCACTACTCCTCCCTCCTAGCTTCTTTGCTTCCTTTCATCTATAACACTGATCTCTTCCTTTCAGTGTGCTTCCATTTAGTCTTCTCTTTATATCCTCAGATTCCAGTCTTTCTTACCTTCCAGAGGCAGTAGCCTAGTGGTTAGAGCACTGGCTTGATATCCAAGAGACCAGCATTTGACTCCCACTGACACTCTTTGTGGCCTTGGGCAAGTCATGTAACCCTCCATTGCCTTAGAAGAAAGGTCTGGCAATTTATTTATGTGAAACATTTGGTATACTGCCATTGGCACAAAAAATGGCATCATCGTGGTTTACAATCAAATCAATGCTTATCAGAACACAAAAGATACCCCCCTCCTCCTCCCTCCCAAAAACACCAGACAGATCCAATATGGTACAGGGAAGCTATAGCACAACAAAGTCATCCAAAAAACAATTAAGAGGAAAACATTAGAGAGAGGATACCCAGTACAAGAACCAAATCACTGTCAGATAAAAGCTGCATAGGATTTCTGGAAAAGCCAGGTCTTCAATATTTTCTTGAACTTCTGATGGGAAGATTCAGAATGAATATCTGGAGGGAACAAATTCCAGAGGGTGCATAAGTTATATGCAAAAATCGCTGATAAGATCCATTCATATTGGAGTTCCTTATACATAGGAACCACTAATAACTGGGCCTGAGACAAGCGGAGGAGACGGGAAGGAATATATGGAGTAGAACAAGCTGACCGGTAAAGTGGGAATCTAGAGTAGAAGACTCTGTGGGTCAGCATCAAACTTTTAAATTTTGATGCAGCTGGAAATGGGGAGCCAGTGTTCCTTAACTAGAAGGGGGTGTAACATAATCAAAACTCTCTGCGTTATGGAGAGGTTTCACAAATATATTCTATATAAGCTCTAGTTGCCGAATCATGTATTGAGGGGTGCCAACTAGGAGTGTATTGCAACAACTGAGACAGCATAAAATGGCATAGATAGCATGATGTGAAAAATATTGATCAGAGGCAGCAGGACCAGCAAGGCCTTTGCAGTGTGCAGCCATCTCAAAGGTCCCGTGTTTCATGTGGGTTTTATTGCCGTTGCCGCAGAGTTTGGGAGAAGCGGCAGCAGCAGAGATTACAGCATGGGGCGGAGAAATAAAAGATGCTAAGTACCACGTTAATTGCCAACCTCAATGGTGGTGGCTGGGGGAAGAGGGGTAGGCCGAACTGGGTGGCATTATATAAACAGGCAGGAGTGAGGCAGCAGCAGATGGAATGTTTTGGGGGCACTTCTTGCTGCTCTCAGAATTTGCCACCTGAAGCGGCCACCTCACCCTGCCTAATCATAGAGCCACCCCTGGTAGTGTGCATTTTTGGTGCCGTAGCATAAGACTCTGTGCTAGAAAACCTGTATTACCTAGGCAGCACACATCTGGGTGGCACCTAAGTAGGCCATGGGTGTTATACCACTGCCAGCATGGGCCTTCAAAGCCCCTTGTTGGGGAGCAACTATGCCAGCACAATGAGTGGCAATAGTTGCTCTTCTTGGCAGTATTACTGTGACAAGCTGCACTAAATTCAGTGGGATAGCTGGTTCCACCCCTGCCCCTCCTGCATCTAGCGCAGTACCCCATGCTATTAATGTGGCCCAAACCCTCATTGCTAGTATCGGACTTAGTAAACACACCCCTTATATTTAAAAATTGAATTTCCCAATACATTTTAAATGTTAAAGATAGCAAAGAAAATAATCATAGATTTTTGCCTTTGCTTCCCAGAAAAGAACTAGTCTATTATTGTGTTCCATTCCCTTCTACTAGACTGTCTATGAATTCAATTCACTTTTTATTCTGACATGTCTAAGAGAAGTCATTCCATTCACTGCAATAGACACAATAATGTTCCTAGCATCTGCTCATAGTTCCGAACTGCTCCTGAAGATGTTCCAACTGGTGCATGAACAATGGGAGAAAATGAGTTTCAATTCAGACCAGTTTATAGGAAAATGATGAGATCTGAATTGCTTTGACTTTTCTTTTGTGTATCAATTAGTACAATAGACCATGCGCTGATGTCTTCCATGAACATTAGGAATTTTGCATTAACTGACGAGGTACTTATCGAGGGCATTAATACAACAGCTCAAGGTAACTAGAATGTAAAAGGTTTGTATCAGAGGTGCCCTCCACTGTACATTCAGCATTAAAAGACTTAATTTGTGAATGCAGCATCTGAATGCTTCATTTTTTCCAACTTAGAGATGCATAAATCTAGAGAACATTCAAACAGAGAGCTTTTAAAAAGTAAGAAAGAGAAGCGCATGCAATGCCTTGAACATACTGCATGCTTTGATCCCATACGTGAACATAGAATCCTTAGATATCAACTAATTAACAGCTTGATATGCTAAGTTTTTTTACCTACAACATAAAAAAGGAGAACCCATTTTCTACCTCTGATCTAGGTAAAGACCTCATGTTAAATCTGAGAAAGATTAGGGGGTTATTTTAGAAGCCCTATTTGTGCTTTGGACATCTGAAAACAGGCAGGAAGACATCCTCAGAGCCATTTTAGAAGTTAACTCTATGGACGTCTCTGGGGTGAGGACATCCAAGTCTGAATGGAGGCATGGAATAAGCATGTCTGGGGTTTTCCCAGAACTTAAATGTCCTCATCCAATTTCAGGAATGCCCTGGACATCCCAAGCCACATTCAAGCTAATACTTGCTCTAGCCATGAGGAGACATCGGAAAAGTGTTTTTTCTGTCAAACAGACATCTGGAGGGTGTGAAGATGGACGTATCCTCCTGTCCCCCACTATATTTTCCATGCCAGTAACAAACACTGATGTGGAATGAAGTCTCATGTTTTCATTTTGTTATGCCTCTAGACATCCCCTTATTCTATCTTGCATGAGATGGACATCCCCACCCCATGCTTTCCTAAGGGGACATCTTCATGGCAGCCAGTGCAGACATCCATGTCGAGGACGTCTGTTACTAAAATTGGGGGAAAACATAGATGTCCCTGGCGTTTCTTGTCCCTGATTTGACTTGTACATCTTTTCTGATTTGACTTGGACATCCTTTCAGTCACATTTGACAACAACCTAAAGATGGAAAAGCACCTATGCAAAACCAACAAGGCCATTTTCCACAAACTTAGAGTTCTACAACCTCTACGGAACATCCTCGAACCTCACGATTTTAGGACTGTTGCGCAAGCACTCATTATACCACACTTAGACTACTGCAACGCCATCCTGCAGGGTCTTCCAAAGAAAACGCTAAACATCCTACAAATGGCCCAGAATGTGGCGGCGAGGATCATCATGCGAAAAGGCATTGCTGAACACATCACGCCTGTATTGATCGAGCTGCATTGGCTCCCTATTACTGCCCGGATACAATATAAAACATTGATAACCACTCACAAACTCATACATAACATAGCTCCATCCTTTCTCTCCACCCTTATCAGCACGCAACCACCCAACAGAGACAGAAGAACCGTCCACTCAGACACCCTACATGTTCCACCCGATATCCGATCCGTCAAATCCAGTACTAGCCGCCGAGCATACTCTTACTCTGCCCCGACCCTCTGGAACCAACTACCGCCTGAGCTCAGAGCGACCAAATTTCTAAAATGCCACTTCACATGTATGGATGGAAAACCTTGTTTGGTCAAAACACAAGCTAGTAGGAAAATGTAAACATGAAGTCTGCCAAATCATGCAAACATTTTTGTTTTTAAATTAGATCAATAATCCACTAAGTCTAGCATCCTTTCTCCAAAAGAGATCGATGTGAATTGCTTGAAAGTGCCCAGCAGATCCCAGTAGGGAGATTTTATTTATTTATTATTTAACAGGTTTTTTATATATCGCTTTATCATTTCAATCAAAGCAGTTTACATTGCAACTTAAACTTGGTAATATACATTAAACAGGGAGATTGGTGACTTGGATTTTTATCTGTCCCATATTGCTCACTCTCAGATGTAAGAAAAGGCAACCTCCAAATGTAGGAAGTGTACATAGCACTATGCATTTTGGAAAATTCTGTGTGCGCAAAAATGTAGAAAATTCTCCAAAATTCTTCATGCTTTATTAGTCATCTTTTGTGCAGAATTCTCCCATCATAAAGCCTAACTCCTCCTCTAGACCTGAAGTTCCCTCTGCCTTTTTCCGCCTTAGCTTTCTCACTCCCGCTGTGTGTGTTTTTCTACATAGCATTGTGGTACACATGTCCTCCTGGAACTACATATAAAAGCGGCCTGCACAAACCCCCAAATGATGCCTTTATTTCTGAATCTGCTTTAGAAAACCGATTCTCCCTTATGGCACCAAATATATGTACTTCTTTGGCAGCATTGTACATCATAAGAACATAAGAACATAAGATATGCCATACTGGGTCAGACCAAGGTCCATCAAGCCCAGTATTCTGTTTCCAACAGTGGCCAATCTAGGTCATATGTACCTAGCAGTTTCCCCAAGAGACACAAGTTCCACAATGCTTGTACTGGGTCAAGCATTGACATCTTCGGTCACTTCTTAATAATGGTTTATGGACCTTTCCTCCAGGAACTTGTCCAAACCTTTTTTAAACCCAGCTACACTAACAGCCTTTACTACATCCTCCGGTAAAAAATTCCAGAGTTTGATTACACGTTGAGTGAAAAAATATTTTCTTTTATTAGTCTTAAATAGTTTACCCTGTAGCTTCATTGCATGTCCCCTAGTCTTTCTATATTCTGATAAGGTAAACAATCGATCTACGTTTACCCGTTCCACTCCGTTCATTAATTTATAGACTTCTATCATATCTCCCCTCAGCCGTCTCTTTTCCAGGTTAAAGAGCCCTAACCTTTTTAGCCTTTCTTCATAGGAGTATCCTTCCATCCCCTTTACCATTTTGGTGGCTCTTCTCTGTACCTTTTCTAAGATCGCTATATCCTTTTTAAGATACGGCTACCAGAATTGCACACAATATTCAAGGTGCGGTCTCACCATGGAACGATATAGAGGCATTATAATATATTTTGTTTTATTTTCCATTCCTTTCCTTATCATACCTAGCATTCTATTTGCTCTCTTGGCCGCCGCTGCACACTGGGCCGAGGGTTTTAACATGGTATCCACAATGACGCCTAAATCTTTTTCCTGGGTGGTGGTTCCTAATGTGGAACCTTGCATCGTGTAACCATAGTTTGGGTTGTTCTTCCCTAGGTGCATAACCTTGCACTTGTCCACATTAAATTTCATCTGCCATTTTGATGCCCAGTCTTCCAATTTATCAAGATCCTCTTGCAATTTTTCACAATCCTCTTGGGTTTTAACAACTTTAAATAGTTTTGTGTCATCTGCAAATTTGATAACCTCACTCGTTATTCCACTTTCCAGGTCATTTATGAATATGTCAAAAAGCAGCGGACCCAGCACAGATTCCTGTGGTACACTACTATTCACCTTTCTCCATTGGGAAAATTGGCCATTTAGCCCTACCCTCTGCTTTCTATATTTTAACCAATTCCTGATCCACAATAGTACACTGCCTCCTATCCCATGACTCTTTAGTTTTGCCAAAAGTCTCTGATGAGGGACTTTGTCAAAGGCTTTCTGAAAGTCCAAATACACTATATACACCGACTCACCTTTGTCTACCTGTTTATTCACACCTTCAAAAAAACAACAGATTAGTAAGACAAGATCTTCCTTGTCTAAAGCCATGTTTGCTGTCTCCCATTAAGTCATGACTATCTACATGTTCAGCAATTTTGTTTTTTATGATGGTTTCTACCATTTTTTCCAGTACTGACGTCACGTTCACCGGTCTGTAGTTTCCTGGATCACCCCGGGACCCTTTTTAAAAAAATTGGCATTACATTGGCCATCCTCCACTCTTCAGGTATTACAGATGATTTTAATGATAGTTCACAGATAACTAGGATTACTAGGTAATACTGTGGATTTCCTTACCATCCCTCCTCCACTAATTAAATCAAATGCGATCATGCTATGATCACTATTGCCAAGTGGCCCCAACACCCTTATCTCTTGCACCAGATCTGGCGTTCCACTAAGGTCTAGGTCCAATATGGCTTCCCCTCTGGTTGGTTCATGAACCAGCTGCTCCAAGAAGCAGTCATTTATTTCATCTAGGAACTTTATCTCCATAGCATGTCCTGCCGCGACACTGACTCACTCGATACCGGGGTAATTGAAATCACCCATTATTATTACTGTGCTGTAACTTTTGTTAGCTTCCTTAATTTATTTAAGCATTTCATCATCCATTTGTTCACTCTGGCCAGGCGGTCAAAAGTACACCCCCACTGCCATCGCCTTCCCCTTCTTACAGGGAATTTCAATTCATAGAGATTCTATAGCAAATTTTGTTTCCTGCAAAACTTTAATCCTTTCTGACTCAATGTCCTCTCTAACATAGAGCGCAACCCCTCCACCAATTTGATCAGCTCTATCATTATGATATAGTTTGTACCCAGGTATCACAGAGTCCCACTTGTTGTCCTCCTTGCACCACGTCTCTGAGATTCCAGTCATATCTAACCCCTCATTTAGTGCAATATATTCTAACTCTCCCATCTTATTTTTTAGACTTCTAGCATTTGCATACAAGCATCTTAGAGATTGTATTTTATTCATATTAATCTGGCTATTGGTAGGCATGTGTAATTTGGAATCTTTAAGCTCTGTATGCAGCATACTCAAGGGCATTTGGGCTACTTTACTCTTTTTTGGAACCTATCTGCTTTTGGTAGTATCCTTCAAGGATACATTCTTCCAAACCATGCGCTCTTGGGTGACTGTCGGCTTTCCCTATTATCTAGTTTAAAAGCTGCTCTATCTCCTTTTTAAAGGCTAATGCCAGCAGCCTGGTTCCATCCTGGTTAAGATGAAGCCCATCCCTTTGGAGAGCCCCTCCTTTCTCCAGAATGTTCCCCAGTTCCTAACAAATCCAAAACCCTCATCCTTGCACTATCATCTCATCCACACATTGAGACTCCGGAGGTCTGCTTGCCTTTTGGGTCCTGCGCGTGGAATGGGAGACATTTTGTAGAATGCTACCCTTGAAGTTCTGTATTTCAACTTCCTACCTAAAAGCCTAAATTTAGCCTCCAGAACCTCCCTACCACATTTTCCTATGTCATTGGTACTGACATGTACCAAGACAGCATACTCCGCCCTAGCACTATCTAAGACCTTATTTAGGTGGCGCGTGAGGTCCGCTCCCTTCGCAACAGGCAGGCATGTTACTAGGCAATCCTCATGTCTACCAGCCACCCGACTATCTACATGCCTAATGATCGAAACACCAACTATAACGGCTGTCCTAACTCTTCCCTCATGAGCTCATGGCCCTGGAGAAACTTCCTCAGTGCGAGAGGGTTTCACATCATTTGGAGGAGAGGTCCTAGTTACAGAATCACTTCCTGCCACACCAGGGTGATGCTCTCCTATCATGTGACCACTCTCCTCCATGGCAACAGAGATGCTGCCAGACTGGAGGTGGGAATTCAGGACTATATCCCTGTAGGTCTCATCTATGTACTTCTCTGTCTTTCTTATGTCTTCCAAGTCTGCTACTCTAGCCTCTAGAGAATGGACTCATTCCCTGAGAGTAAAGAGCTCCTTGCACCTAGTGTACATGTATGACCTCTGACCAACTGGGAGAAAATCATACATGTGACACTCAATGCAAAAGACTGGAAAGCCCCCATCTTACTGCTGGACTGCTATCTGCATATTAAGCTTGTGTTTAGATCTTTACGTTCTTTACTTACTAAGGGTTGCTGTGGATGCTTTTACTAATAAAAGTGTATCTAATACATTTAATATACCTTGTTCACCTGAAGCTTAATTAATCTCAGGTCCTTAATGTATGACTGATTTGCATAAAGAGCTGCAATTGAGAGCATCTCCTTTCCTTTAAGATGTGTAAGTACCTATAAAGCTATCATTATCTCAGGGGTGGGTGGGTGTTGGGGAGGGAGGGAAGAAAATAAGACTTATTAAAAGAGGGCTGCTACACAGTACCCTGTCCTGTGCTTCTAAGGAAGCTGTGGCCAACTTCCTGGGTGATTAACAGTCCTTGCTTGAATAGAAGGAGTCTTTCAAAATGTCCTTTTGACTTGCCACCTGGCTTTAACGCCTATTTAAAATGTTTCACAAGTCTCTTGCCCCCTAGGTAGAAGGCCTCTTTGTAAAGGTCTCTAGAAGACTTTATTTATTGCTCAAAGAATACTGACCCTGTTTTGCCTTTTATGCTAAGCTATAGTCTGATTTGATTTAAATTAAAGCTCTTTGCTGCTGCTAGGCTCTGACCTAGTATGAAATTTAAACTAGAAGCTCTCTGCTGGGTGCTAAATTTAACCAGAAAGCGCTCTTTAGTGTTTTAAATTTAAACTTAAACTTAAACTGCTGCTACTAGGCCCTGACTGATTTAACAAATGCACTGGGTTCACAGATTAATCAGCTGTAATCCAAAGAATTCCCTTCAGAAAAATTCCCAGAAGTATGTACTCTCTATTGCAGATCTCTCTCCAGAAGTAGCAGTCCCCTTTTGTAGTCCTTCAATAGGTAATATCACTGTACAAGTCACTGGTGAGGCCTCACTTGGAATATTGTGTTCAGTTTTGGAGATTGTATCTCGCAAAGGATATAAAAAGACTGGAAACAGTTCAGAGGAAGGCGATCAAAATGATTTGGAGCCTGCATCAGAAGACTTATGAGAACAGACTTGAAAAGCTAAATATGTACACTCTGGAGGAGAGGAGGGACAGAAGAGATATGATTCAGACCTTTAAATACTTAAAGAGTATTAATGAACAAACAAGCCTCTTCCAAAGATGGAGACACTTTAAAACTAGAGGGCATAAAATGAAGCTGCAAAGGGTAAATTGAAAGGCAATGTCAGGAAATACTTTTTCACTGAAAGGGTGGTGGATGCTTGGAATGCCCTCTTGATAGAAGTGGTGGGGACAAATACAGTGACAGAATTCAAAAAGGCATGGGGCAGGATAAAATCAAAATAAACATAACTATCTCTTATATCTCAACAAATAAGTGTGACTTACACGGAATGGTGGGTACACCCCTAAACAAATACATGGGGAGGAGCGCCATGAATGGAGTGGCAGGTGCACCTACTCTTGCTGCCTTGCTGGGCAGCCTAGATGGATCATGCTGGTCATTATCTGCCGTCATATACTATGTTATTATGTTACTATGTTGGGTAGGGGAAAAGTATGCAGTCTTGTGGTACACCTTGCTGATTGTAAACCATTCTGTTTCTCTTTGTTCCATTTGAACTGTTGCTTCTTGATCAATGTAAAGGTTGTGCAAGAGAACTATTAGGTGTTCTGGTATACCCATGCTTCTTAATTTGGACCAGAGTTTCTCAAAGTTTACACAGTAAAAAACACAAATAGATATCCTTTTGATATACTTTAGTCTTTTCAAGGATCCATCTCACATCCGCGATGATGTCTATTGTTTCTTATCCTTTCCTGAACCTTGATTGCACTTCAGGCAGTTTTTTGTTACAGGTATGGTTGTAGTCTCTGCTTGGTAATCTTGAGTGGAATCTTTCTGGCATGTGGGATCAGATGATTGTGAAATAATTTCCACAGTCAGTCAGATCACCTTTCTTCCGTATTGGTATAAACACAAATCTTTTCCCATCAGTTGGCCATGATGTTGCATTCCAAATTTCGTGGCAGAGCCTTGAAAGTATGGCAATTGCTGTAATGCTTCAATGGGAATGCTTTGTTCTTTGATAATGCTTTCAATTCTGTTTTGACTTCTTCTTTCATTACCAACGGTTCCTGTTCATAAGGTACAGATTAAAACAGACATTGGTCCACTTGATCTTTATGGTATAATGACTCAATATATTCTTTCCACCTTTTCTTCATCTTCTCAGCATCATTTAACATGGATTCTTGAGCATCTAGTAGCATTCCAATTTGAGGCTGAAATTTTCTGTTTAACTCTCATAGCATTAGGAAAGTCAATCTTATTCTTCCTCTAATAGTTTCTGATTCTATTTCATTGCATGCATCATTGTAGCACTTCTCCCTGTCTCGTCTTGCTGCACATTGGAAATTTCTTTTGAGTTCTGTGATTGCTTCTCTTTCTCCTCTAGCTTTAGCTTCTTTGCATTTCTGGGCAATGTTCAGAGTTTCTTTGATCATCCATTTTGTTTTGTTTTTTTGTTTTTTTACTTTTTGTAGATTCTCACTTTCTTCAAGCACAACTTTCTTGATGCCAGCTCATAACTCTTCTGGTGCTCTGTCATTTGTATCCAAAACAGCAAATCAATTTTGCAGGCAGTCTTTAAACTTTGGTGGTATATTCTCAAGGTCGTATTTTGCTACATTCATGAGTGTCTTACTCTTTCTCAGTTTTAGCTTGAGTTTGTCTTTGTTGATGTTATTGAACTTTTTCAATGTTGACTTCCATAGAGTGTGGCAAGGAGGCCTATCCAGAGTCTGGGGGAGGACAAAGAGACAGTGAATTCACCCTAGTAAAGGTTGAAGCTTCCTTCGATCTATGAGGCAGGCAGGCCTCACCCTGAACCCGAGCAAGTGTGCCTTCGCCAAGCGAGAAGTAAAATACCTGGGGCATATGGTAGGTCAGGGAAGGATTAAGCCCTTGATTGACAAAGTGGACAGCATCAAGAACATTCCTCGTCCCACAACAAAGAAGCAATTAAGAAGCTTTCTAAGCCTGATTGGCTATTACAGGAGGTTCCTGTCACGCTTTGCTGCAGAAAGTGCCGTCTTTACGGACATGTTGAAAAAGAATTGCCCAAATCAACTCTGTTGGACCACGGAGGCGGAGAGGGCTTTCACCAGATTAAAAGGACGGCTATGCACGGCCCCAGTATTACGCGGGGTGGATTTTACGCAGCCCTTCATTGTGCAGACGGATGCCTCAGAAATAGGCTTAGGGGCCGTCTTGTCCCAGAAGCATGAAGGAAATGAGCATCCTGTGATGTTCCTTAGTAGGAAGTTGTCCCCGGCAGAGCAACACTACTCTACGGTTGAGAAAGAGTGCCTCGCCATCAAATGGGCAATAGAGACCCTCCGGTTCTACCTCACCGGATGAAAAATTCCTGCTAGTTACCGATCACGCACCATTGAAATGGCTCCAACAGATGAAGAACCACAATGCGCGATTAACCAGATGGTACATGGCCCTGCAAGCTTTTGATTTTAAGATAGAGCATCGGGCAGGGAAGCTACACCACAATGCAGATGCCTTATCCAGGATTACAGACTGTTCGGAGGAGCTTCAACAACCTCCGCCAGCCAGTAATATCTTGAGTAGGGGGGTATGTGGCAAGGAGGCCTATCCAGAGTCTGGGGAGGACAAAGAGACAGGGAATTCACCCTAGTAAAGGGCCCCCTTTACTCAAGTCAGGGTAGGAAAGCCATAAACACCTCTAGGAATCAGAAAACTTCCACGTGGACCACATTTCATGCTCCCCCTAGTGGAATGAAGGGGAAAGGATACAAGGCTCAGAACCCTTAGGCAGTGAATGTTCCAAGCATTCAGGTGCCCGGAGTCAGGCTGATTGCCGTCACCTGAGTAGGGAGGGGTTGGAGCTAGATCCCTGGAAGTATAAACCCAGAGCAGAGTATGACTTGGAAAGGAGGAGAGGAGAAGCGGGCAACCAGGCTGAGCAGAGCAGAGGTACAGACCTTCCAGCTGGAGAGAGTACTATTTGGCATGTAGCATGGCTACAGGAGAGTTTGGAGCCAGGAACAAGAGAGACTCCAGGATTCCCCAGAAGGCTGTTAGCTGAGCACTGTGAGCAAGGTGGAGAGTCAGAGCCTATGCAGCTGGGAGAGCCCGAGGTGAAGCTGATTGAGGAGGACACTCCCATGGACTGTTCTTTGTGCCAAGCTGTAAACCTGGCAAACGTAGAAAAAGCAAGCCAGTCCTGAAAGAACGGCTTCCAGGAAAAAGGTACCCTTATTCCAAGCAGGGTGGCTGAGATCCCCATGTGTTTATAGAGGGAAAGTTTACCACAGACTGTAAATGTGATTGTTTTTGTTTTGTGCTTTAACCCCAGCAAAGCTGAGAAGGGAACACAATAATTGCTTGCTGGTAAAGACTGTGTATCCTGAAATAGAGAGAACCTTTAAAACTGCATTTTGTGCTTGTATATGTTTTGGACAATTTTTGCTTCCAAGAGTCCTGAACCAACAATCCTATGTGTGGTATGATCGAACCATTGTGTATATAAAAATAATAAATTTCTGTCATTTGCCTTACCTACTTGAGCCTGACTACAGCTTTCTGCATGGTGCACTCATACAGCTGAATAAGGACTACATTTCCCAGAGGGCATTGCAGGGAAATAGTTAAAAAAAGCTGAAAAAACATACAGCAGAAAGTTCCTCTAAAAATCCGCCTAGAGGCGAGTGGTGGTGGCGTAACAAGAGTTAGTCAATTAGATTTTTATACAATTCATTGTGTGATGTCCATGTGTACAGTCAATGCTTCTGCTGCTGGAAGAAGGTATTTGAGATGAATAGATTTGTGTTCTTGCAGCTTAATTTCTGTTGCTAAGTTCATATTTTCCAACCACGTTGTCTTCTTTGTTGCCAACTTTTGCATTCCAGCCATCCATGATTATCTATCCTGTTTGCATGCTCCATCAATTTCAGCTTATACTTGTTCATAGAACTCATCCACTTCTTCTTCTTCTGCAGCTGTTGTTGGGGCAAATAATTTGGTATTACCTGAAAATTTAATCACCTCACTCCATATTCTCCATTCCAGGTCATTTATAAATATGTTAAAAAGCAGTGGTCCAAAACAGATCTCTGGGAAACAAATGTGCATTTGTTTGAAATAAAAAGGGAAAAATCAGTGAAATTGTCTCTTCTATTTCACAACATTTTAATCCAAAACCTGGCACTGAAAAAATCCAAAATTCATTTTTCCCCATTTCATCACAGGCCAGGTCATTCTCAAAACCTGTAACTCTATAGGGGCTAGCCTTAACAAACATTGGTGTATCGCTTGTGATTTTCCTTCTTGGTTCCTGCTTAGCCCAAGGTTTGGTCTGGAGCTTATTTGCCATGTTTTTGTTCCAGAAATTCTGTCTGTGATAATAAACTTCTAAGCTCATATACTATACATAAAACCATGTTAACCTCACAGCAACTTAACTGTGTGAAAATTAAAATGTGAGAGGTATGGAGAAATAGAAAGGGTAAGTGAAAAAGGCTAAGATTCTGACCTTGCATTACTGCTAGTGTACTAGCCTCTTAGCAACCCACACCCCCTTTCTGCTTAACATAAAAAGGCTACTCAGATGTTGATTTCTTGCCATTATGACAGAATAAGTAACTTGAACCCAAACTCCTCATCCGCAACCTCTCCCCAACAAAGCATCAAAGCTGCCAAGAAGATCCAGAAAACTACCTGGCAACCCCTCACCTAGACTTATCTAATCCCTCATAGCTCTCTAAAGGCAAAATGAGAGGTGCTTAGCTCCTGCTGTCTTGCACAACACCGTTAAAACCATGCTGGCTAACTATATGTAGGTTAAACTGTAAAGAAGAATTTGATCGACATAATTTTGACAGCAATGGGATTACTAATCAGTGGTAGCGGCTTCTGTGCGATATCAGAACAGCGGCTGATAAGTAAATATATCCCTAAATCTTGGGGTAAAAAGGACTTCTTGTGCTTAAAGCTAATGAATCTGTGTATTTTAGAATCCATTGTTTTTACTGAGTCAGTCAAGTCTTAGGGGTATGTTTACTAAACTGCGTTAGTTCAATTCGCGTTAGGAGCCGCGGTAGTGAAAGAAACCCCAAATAGGGACATGGGCGGTACATCGTCACCACTACCGCGCGTTAGAAAAATTAACGAGCGTTACCGGGCGCCGTGCTGCGTTACTGCGCGTTAATCGTAAGAAGACGTACAGACACAAAGCACTGAAACAGAGCTGTAGCACAATGGTTACGGTACTGACCGCTGTTACAGGCAGCAGGGGTTCGAGTCCCCAGTGTGCCTAACGCAGAAGGCTGTCCCAGTCATCACCCTGTACATCACAGAGGGAAAGAGGAGGCATGTTTTTCGTTACGCTGAGTATTGGTGTCAGAAAAACACCCTTGGAGTGTGCCTAGCCATGTACGTTGGTGCGTGCGAGGTTACGTGCGTAGCCCCATGCGTAGCTGCACGCGTACAATCGTGCGTGGGTACGTGTGATTTTACGTTCGTGGGTACGTGTGTTTTTACCAGTGTGGGCATCTTATTTTACAGACTCTGTAGGGTGCCTTGCACCTATGCATTATGCTAGCAGATGTACGTGTGATGGCCTATGGTTTATCAGAGCCTGTGAGCAGCTGCTGGGGTTTCACAGGGTTGGATTTTGCCAGTCACACCCATGATGCACTGCACATGCAAATCAGCTGTCCACAGATACACACCATGAGGAATGCACCCCCACAGCACCTCGGCCTGGTAGGGGGGACTGACCGTGTGTTGTACTGGCACAGAGTAGCTACACACCGTCACATTGTGCGGTTACTGTGCTCACCCTGAGGGTGCAGTGAGGCACCCAGCACCAGGTCCACAGCACCGTCCATGGCGCAGGTCCAAAGCAGTGTTAATGTGTGAGATAGGTAGGCTCTGCAGGACCACCTTGGACATCTCTGTCTGTTTCAGTCAGGTGTAGCCCCCATGCACCACCACACCACACCCCTCCCCCAGGGCTGAGGGTGGCAAGCAGGGTCTCCCATCACATGATCCACAGTCTACCTCACTGCAAAGGTGGCAGTAGAGGGGAACATTAACCCTAGTCCTGCTGAGGAACAGACACCCCACAGCGCAGTCAATGCAGCTCTGTACACAGCCATAACACAATAGCAGACAGACATTAGGCTGCACCCCACCACTATCTGATATTCCCCTGGTGCAAGCCATCAGCCACTCCATCACAACACCTACCAACTGCAAACAGTCTGCTAGTGCCCAGTGGAGATGCCTGCACCCAGAACTGGGATGTCAGCATACACAGAAAGCAGGTACATCAGTGACTGGGCCCCAAAAGGAAACCCATATTCATCACATGAGAGAAATACTAGATAGCACTATGGGAGTGCCTAGCCATGCTGTGGTCACTGCACAGTCAGGGTGAGAGTGATCTCTCAGCAGGATATACTGAGGTCACCTTGTCTGTGTAGGTGGTGGCCGGGCACTGCAATGTGCCTGTCACTGCCCTATGCCCTGTGCAGATGCACCCTGGCCAGGCCACCCTGTCCGGCCTATACCCATGGTACCTTGCTCCTCATTATGCACATTGGCAGCCCAATACTGGCAACATTGCTGGCAGTGTGGGCTGTGGAAGGTGTTTGCAGCCACCACACACTGGATAGACAGACAGCCACCCCCACAGCTATGCTAGCATTGTGCTACTATAGAGGTGGTCAGCAGCCATACCCACCACACCAGTCCTGGGCATAGTACAGGCATGGATATGGTACACAAGACTGTTGGGGGGTCACTCCCCAGGGTGGTGAACACTGTCAGAGACCAGACCTGCAGCACACACACCGCAGACATCAGAATGATTGTTATGGTGGAGCTCAATGAGCAAAATGTGCTTAACGTAGGAATTGATATCTGACAGTTATCATAGGAAACGTTTGATAGCTGTGTACCATATACACAGGTGTAGGGTGGCATTGCTAAGGTATGCAACTGCTAGTGTTGGGAGATACAGGCAGGGCCCAATGTCTTGCCTCTCCAGGTGGCATTGGCCAATGGGGCCTGTGGGTGTGTGTGTGTCCCTGTTGGCTGCTGCTTTATGGCAGAGTTCCCCAACTCCAGTCCTGGTGTTCCAAACACTGTTCGGGTTTTCATGCTGTCCCTCATAAATATGCATGAGCTACATCTGCATACCATGGGAGTAGTGCATAGCTATGCAGCACAGGCATCTTTATTAGAGGCAGAATGAAATCGGAATGGTGTGGGGCCCTCCAGGACTGCATTTGCGGGACTCTGCTTTAGGTAATGTGCCTGTTTCTGGTGTCTGTGTTTGGTGTGGTAAAATATAGGCCATGCGTATGTTCTCAGCAATAAAGGAGTGTCTTTACTATCACTGTTTAGTGGTGGGTAAAACTATGGGGACTGGGTTGGCAGGAGCCCCAGGTAGGATTTGAACCTGTGACCCTCTGGTCTTACAGGCACTGGCTGTGTCTGTTGCACCACATTGTGACCACAGAGACAGTGCAGTCCCTGGAGTTAGTTAAACCGGCCTGACAAGTCAGACACCCTGCTCTGCAACAGGTTTACTGTTGCCTCATTTACCTTGTATGCAGACAAAGGTGCACATAAACCTCAGAAAGGACCTCAGAAAATGGGCACACACCCATAACCAAGCTGGGCAACAATGATATCATTGGGAAACATTACACCACACGCCCAGGACAGCTCCATTACAATGTAATGCTCTTTGAAAGGGTCTGCGGAGCGTAGACCCTTCCACACATCATTTATTTTTATTTTGGTGCTTTCCAGGGAGTGTTGTTCCTTGTTGCCCATTGCTATCACTGTTTCCCAGCTGAATTATGCTTTTTAAAATGTTTCTTGTGGTCATTTTTAACGTTTTATGTGAAATTTTGTTCTGTGCACATGTATCACACTGCTCACGTTTTGTGGGTTTCCCCGGTTTTTCTGTACATTGCTGACGGAAATGGTTTCTCTTCCCTTTAAATGCCTTTAACGACAGGTTTTCATTCGCGTTGGAATTGAGCTCTGAAATTCAGCGCATTAGTATGAGGGGAGCCTCTCCCCGCCCACTCTCCGCCCATTGACCCCTTCTCTCCGCCCACTCTCCACCTTCTGCGCTGTTTTAACGCGCCGCGGAGCTTTACGATCGTTAACTACGGTTAACGCGCGTAGTATGACGTTAACGGTCGTTAGCGCGTCGGTACGCGCGTTATACGGCACTTACGATCGTTAACATCGTATAACGCGCGTTAGTCACATTTACCGCACTTTAGTAAACATTTATTTATTTATTTTATTTATTTATTTATACATCTTTTCTATACCGCCCCTTCCAGAGATCAGTGGCGGTTTACAGGTAACAAACATTAATAATAGAGCACTATTATTTTACATAGAACATATTTAGAACAAAGAACATTCAACTATTAAGTGTAACTTAAAATACAATGAGATAACAGGAGGGGTAGGAACATTTGAACTGGGTATGAATTAGATAATGTTTCAAAACATACTACCAACAGTATATCAACAGTAAAGTCAAATATTTACATTAAATTACAGTTATTCACATCCCCCTTAGTACCACCAGTGGGCTTTGTATTTAAGTCAAAGCAGAGTTTAGTTTAGCATAGAACATAAAATAAGAGTAAATAGACTTTGAAATAATTTTGATTCTAGACAGCTTTTCATTTAAATCAAATCAGAGTATAGCTTAACCTAGAAAGTAAAATAGAGTAAATAGTTACTGAAATAAATTTGTTTCTAGAGAGCATTTTTACTTAAATCAAATCAGAATACAGCTTAGTATACAAGTAGAATAGTCTCTGAGTAGAAAGAAAAATAAACTTGTTTCTAGTGACCTTTACAATGAGCCCTTCCAATTATTTATTTATTTACATTCTCTTATATACTGCACTGATCTGCATCAGTGTGGTTTACATTGAACAAACTGAAATTACATTGAACAGGGCATTATAACTTGGAGATAACTATTTTAAGGGAACATGGGCTATGGAGGGTTAAGTGGCTTGCCCAAGACCACAAGGAGCACCTGTGGGACTAGAAACCCCAGTCCTTCTGGCCCAAGGTTGCTGTCCTCTAGTGGGATTTGAACCCCTGACCTTCCAGCTTGAAGTACCTTGCCCCAACCACTAGGCGACTCCTCCACTCCACAATTAGGAGGCAATTACCTTAAATGGCTGAATTTGCCTTAAATAGGTGTTAAAGGCAAGTGACAGATCAAAAGGAGCAATTTAAAGAGCCTTTTCATCAAACCAAGGCTGTGTTTATCATCCAGGAAATTGGTAAGACTTCACCTTAGAAGCAAAGGACAGGGCACTGTGTAGCAGGCCAACTTTTAATAAGTCTTCTTTCCCTCCCTCCCCGATTCCCACCACCCCTGACATAATCATAGTTTTATAGGAGCTTAAACCTCTTAAATGGAAGGATGTGCCCATATGCACTCTCATGTGCAGCTGTTAATCCTCATCAGGCATACATTAAGGACCAGAGATTAATCTTGAGGAACAAAATCCATTAAACGTATTAAGTATAGTTTTATTAGCATAAGTATCCCCAGCAAACCTAAATAAGTAAACAACTTAAATACCTAAACATAACCTTAAAACTAAGATGCAGATGGCAGTCAAGCAGCGAGATGGGGGCTTTCCAGTCTTTTGCATGCAGTGTCACACGTATGATTTTCTCCCAGTTGGTGAGGGGTCTTACATGTGCACTAGGTGCAAGGAGCTCTTTGCTCTCAGGGAACGAGTCCGATCTCTGGAGGCTAGAGTAGCAGACTTGGAGGACATAAGGAAGACAGAGAAGTACATAGACAAGACCTACAGGGATAAAATGTAAGGTCATGCATTTGGGCTGCAGCAATCCAAGGGAGCAATACAGTATAGGAGGTGAAGTACTTTTGTCAACTAAAGAAGAGTGGGACCTAGGCGTGGTTGTGTCTGATGATCTTAAAGTAGCTAAACAGGTAGAAAAGGTGACGGCAAAAGCTAGAAGGATGCTTGGGTGCATACGGAGAGGAATGGCTAGCAGAAAAAAGGAGGTGATAATGCCTCTGTATAAGTCTTTGGTGCGACCTCATTTGGAGTATGGTGTGCAATTCTGGAGACCACACCTTCAAAAGGATGGAGTCGGTGCAGAGGGTGGCTACTAAAATGATTAGTGGGCTTCATTATAAAGCATATGAGGACAGACTTAAGGATCTTAATATGTACACCTTAGAGGAAAGGCGGGATAGAGGTGATATGTTTGAGATGTTTAAATACCTCCGTGGCATAAATGTTCAGGGAGAGAGCCTCTTTCAATTGAAAGCAAGTTCTGCTACGAGGGGACATGGGATGAGGGTGAAGGGAGATAGATTCAGGAGTGATATGCAGAAATATTTCTTTACAGAAAGAGTAGTGCATCCATGGAATAGTCTCCCAGTGGAGGTGGTAGAGATGAGGACAGTAACTGAATTCAAAAAAGCATGGGACCAACACAGAGGATCTCTAAAGGTAAAAAGTGGACTGTTGTAGTTGTTGTTATGGAAGGACAGACTAGATAGGCCATGTGGTCTTTTTCTGTCATCATATTTCTATGTTTCTATATAGTACTGAAGTCCCACCTCCAGTCTGGCAGCATCTCTGTTGCCATGGAGGAGAGAAGTAACTGACAGGAGAGCATCACCCTGGTGTGGCAGAAAATGATCCTGTAGCTAGGAACTGTCCTCCAGGTGATGTAAAACCCTCTTGTACTGAGGAGGTTTCTCTAGGGCCATGTGCCCATGAGGGAGGAGTTAAGACAGCTGTTATAGTTGGTGATTCAATCATTAGGCATGTAGATAGCTGGGTGGCTGGTGGATGTGAGGATCGCCTGGTAGCATGCCTGCCTGGTGCAAAGGTAGCGGACCTCATGTGCCACATAGATGAGATTTTAGATAATGCTGGGGAGGAGACTGCTGTCTTGGTACCTGTTGGTACCAATGACATAGGAAAGTGTGGTAGGGAGGTTCTGGAGGCCAAATTTAAGCTTTTAGGAAGGAAGTTGAAATCCAGAACTTCCAGGGTAGCATTCTCAGAAATGTTTCCCGTTCCACACGCAGGATCCAAAAGGCAGGCAGTGCTCCAGAGTCTCAATGCGTGGATGAGACAATGGTGCAAGGAAGATGATTTTGGATTTGTTAGGAACTGGGCAACCTTCTAGGGAAAGGATTGGCTTTTCTGAAAAGATGGGGTCCACCTTAACCGGGATGGAACCAGGCTGCTGGCATTAACCTTTAAAAAGGATATAGAGCAGCTTTTAAACTAGATAAAAGGAGAAAGCTGACAGTCACCCAAGAGCACATTGTTCAGAAGGATGTATCTTTGAAGGATACTACCAAAAGACTGAAGTTAGGGCATATTGGCAGAGAGGTTCCAATAAAGACAAAAGTAGCCCAATGCCCTTAAGTACAGAGCAGACAGAACTTAAAGATTCCAAATTACCCTTGCCTACCAATAACCAGATTTAAATGAATAAAATACAGCCTCTAAAATGCTTGTTTGCAAATACTAGAAGTCTACAAAATAAGATGGGAGAGTAAGAATGTATAGCACTAAATGAGAAGTTAGATATCATTGGTATCTCAGAGATATGGTGGAAGGTGGACAACCAGTGGGACACTGTGATACCTGGATACAAACTATATTGCAATGATAGAGCACATCAAATTGGTAGCAGGATTGTACTCTATGTTAGAGAGGGCATTGAGTCACAAAGGATTAAAGTTTTGCAGGAAACAAAATACATTGTAGTATCTCTATGGTTTGAAATTCCATGTAAAAAGGGGAAGGGAAAGGCAATTGCAGTGGGGGTGTACTTTCAACCGCCTGGCAGAATAAACAAAATGATGATGAAATGCTCAAAGAAATCAGGAAAGAAATTTTACAGCACAGTAATAATAATGGATGATTTCAATTACCCCGGTATCGACTGGGTCAGTGTCATAGCAGGACATGCTACGGAGATAAAGTTTCTAGATGAAATAGATGAATGCTTCTTGGAGCAGCAGGTTCATGAACTGACAAGAGGGGAAGCCATTTGGACCCAGCCATTAGTGGAACACAATATCTGGTGCAAGAGATAATGGTGTTGGGGCCACTTGGAAACAATGATCAACCATAATTGCATTTGATTTAATAAATGGAGGAAGGACGGCAAGGAGATCCACAGTACTACCTTTTAACTTTCAAAAGGGAGTCTATGATAGAATGAAGATAATAGTTAAGAAAAAACTAAAAGGAGCAGTTGCAAAGGTTAAAAATCTACATCAAGCGTGGGTGTTGTTTAAAAATACTATCTTGGAAGCCCAGACCAGCTGTATTCCACATTTTAAGAAAAGTGGAAGGAAGTCCAAAAAACTACCAGCATGGTTTAAAGGTGAGGTCAGAGAGGCTGTTGTTGCAAAAAAAAACCAAAAAACATTTTTCAGGAAATGGAAAAAGGAGCCAAATGATGAAAACAGGAAACAACATAAACATTGGCAAGCTCAATGCAAGGCATTGATAAGGCAGGCAAAGAGAGAATTTGAGAAAAAGCTTGGCTGTGGAAGCAAAAACACATAATAAAGACTTTTTCAAGTACATTCATAGCAAAAAACCTGTGAGAGTGTCAGTTGGACCGTTGGATGATAGAGGGGGTAAAAGGGGCACTAAGAGGGGACAAGGCCATAGCAGAGAGACTGAATGAATTCTGTGCTTTGGTCTTTACCGAGGAAGATGTAGGGATGTTACCCTTGACTGAAATGATATTTAAAAGTGATGCTGTAGAAGAATTGAAAGAAATATTGATATACCAGGAAGATGTATTATTGAAGAGTAGCAAATCACCTGGACTGGATGGTATATATCCAAGGGTATAAAAATAACTGAAATATGAGATTTCAGATCTAATATTTGTAATCTGTGAAATATCATGAAAATCATCTGTAATACCTGAAGATTGGAGGATGGCCAATGTAATGCCAATTTTTAAAAAGGATTCCAGGGATGATCTGGAAAACTACAGATTGGTGAGCCTGAAGTCAATATTGGGAAAAGTGGTAGAAACCATTGTAAAGAATAAAATTACTGAACATGTATATAATCATGGCTTAATGGGGGATAGCCAAAATGACTTTAGCCAAGGAAGGTCTTGTCTTACTATTCTGTTATGTTTTTTGAAGGTGTGAATAGACAGGTAGACAGAGTTAAGTTGGTTGATATGGTGTATCTGGATCTTCAGGAGGCCTTTGACAAGGTCCCTCATGGGAGTCTCTCGGTAAAAGTTAAAATTCATGGGATAGGAGGCAGTGTACTATTCTGGATCAAGACTGGTTAAAGGATGGAAAGCAGAGGGTAGGGCTTAATGGCCAATTTTCCCAATGGAGAAAAGTGAATAGTGGAGTACCCCAGGGATCTGTGCTGGGTCTGCTGCTTTTTAACATATTCATAAATGACCTGTGATTGGGAATAACAAGTGAGGTAATCAAATTTTCAGATGACACAAAATTATTCAAAGTTGTTAAAACCCAAGAGGATTGTGAGGAATTGCAAGAGGACCTTGATAAACTGGAAGACTGGCTGTTCAAATGGCAGATAAAATTAAATGTGGACAAGTGCAAAGTTATGCACCTAGGAAAGAACAACCCAAGCTGTGGTTGCACGATGCAAGATTCCACATTTGGAACCACCACCCAGAAAAAAAGATTTGGGCATCATTTTGGATAAATGTGGAAACTCTCTGTCCGTTGTGCAGCGGTGCCAAGAAAGCAAATTGAATGCTAAGAATCATAAGGCAAGGAATGGAGAATAAAACAAAGGATATTTTAATGACTCTGTATTGCTCCATGATGCGACCGCACCTTGAATATTGTGTGCAATTCTGGTCACTGTATCTTAAAAAGGATATAGCATTATTAGAAAAGATTCAGAGAAGAGCCACCAAAATGGTAAAGGGGATGGAAGGATACCCCTAGAGGAGAGACTAAAAAGGTTAGGGCTCTTCAACCTGGAAAAGAGATGACTGAGGGGAGATATGATAGAGGTCTATAAATTAATGAATGGAGTGGAATGGGTAAACCTAGATCAATTGTTTATGCCATCAAAATGTAGAAAGATTAGGGGACATGCAATGAAACTACATGGTAACCTATTTAAGACTAATAAGTGAAAATATTTTTTCACTCAACGCGTAATCAAACTCTGGAATTCATTACCAGAGGATGTAGTAAACGCTGTTAGTGTAGCCGGGTTTAAAAAAGGTTTGGACAAGTTCCTGGAGGAAATGTCCATAAAACATTAATAAAGGGTACCCAGGAAATCCACTGTTTGCCCCAATACAAGCAGTGTGGAACCTGTATCTTTTGGGGACACTGCTAGGTACTTGTGACCTAGATTGTCCACTGTTGGAAACAGGATACTGAACTTGATCGACCTTGGTCTGACCCAGTATGGCATGTCATATGTTCTTACGTTCTTAAATTTCCCAACCACAGATCTTGTTATAGAAGTAAACACCAAATCCGTCAAATGAATTTGATATCTATATAAACATGAAATGCAACAGTAAATGCATCCCAGATTTGACTTCATTCGGGAAGGGATTAAAGACATACTTATTCCAATCAGTCTACAACCAACCACCCTAAACAAGGCCTCCTATTTACTGCCCATCCTTGCTCATCACCCCTCACACTGGTCAAGAACACTGGTTAAGAACATTTTGCTAGGTTATATTTTTTCTACTGTTCTTCTGTTTTTAGTTAAAGTTAATCTGTTCTATGCAAAATTGTTCCATGTAACTGTTCCACTGTCTTTGTTCTTATTATCTCCGGTTCTATATAAAATGTTTGGTTGTTTATGTTATATGTAAACCGCACTGATTGCAAAACGCGCGGTATATAAAAGCAAATAAATAAATAAACAAAATCAAGAAAAGCAATGCTTGATGCAGCTGGTTTTATTTTCATATAGGAAATATGAAGCAATTTTGGAAGCATTGACAGGCTAAGGCTGATGATGTTAGAAATGCCTGCTTCAGCCAGCCATATGGAGACATGATGGCTTCATCTATAGGCAGTTTGCTATGTAGCCAGAAGGTCACTGTGAGTAAAAAAGCCAATTGATTTTTTTTATTTGCCTGAAACCTGTAGTTAGCGTTCAGCTATGTTTTTCCTTTGGGCAGCAGCCACTGTTACTTTATAAATGAAGATGTATAAAAATGAAATGAAACAAAAAGAAAATGTATTAAAATGAGACAAAATAAAATGAAAAAAAAAATCTGCAAATGAAACAGGAAATGAAAGGCAACACATTTTTTTCTGCCTGTACACCCCTATCCTGGGGTATGCCATTATTCACCTTCTTCCATTGAGAAAATTGTCCATTAATCCTTACTCTCTTTTTTCTATCTCTCAACCATTTTTCAGTCCACAACAGGATATTACATCCTTTGCCATGCCTTTTTATTTTTATCAGGATGCTGTTATGGACTTTGTCAAACGTTTTCTGAAAGTCTAAATGGGGGCTGGAGTGAGGCCAAAGGGGAAAGACTTGTGGGGCTTGGGGCCTATGTTGGGGCGGGTCCATTTGCAGGCAACATGCCTAGGGCTCACCCTGGTTTTCAGATGTGGGAATGCTTCTGAAAAGAACCCCAAAAGAATAATATCAAAGTGAATCACAAAACATAGAATAGCATAAACTATAAATCATACAAGATTACAAAGCTAAAACATATCACATACAATAAAACAATAAACCCATACCCAAATAAACAAGATTTAAACCCACCTATCCATTGTTTATATAATCAGTGGTATAGGTTCTGCCCAAGAAGCCCCCACAATGCAGGGAACCCAGGCAGAAAGGCGGCCCATACATTGGTGGCAGCAGCAGCATGGCAAACTTACTTTATTATGTTTGCTGTGCTGCTTCCCCTCTTGTAAGTCTATCGCCAGACTGAGGTCTCATGATAACAGCCATATTGCAAGATGCCAGTCCAACGGGGAATAGTTGCCAGGCCTGCGGCAAGATTGCAAAGAGCGGAGGAAACACAGCAAACAAAATAAAGTAAATTTGCTGCCTCCACATGGGGAGGGCTGCTGCACGAACGGGGAGCCCACACAAGGAAGGGTGCCACCGTCAAAACAATGGGGGGGGGGCCCTCACTATAACTTATGCCACTGCATATAATATATAAAAGAGAATCAACAACTTTTAATAATCTATAAAATAGCTGGTAAATAACCAAACTTTCAACATCTTAAGGAACCATAAATTAAAATCCTCTAAATGAATATGATTCGGGAATTTATTCCAATACCTAGGTGCTATGACTCATAGGGGTATGTTTACTAAAGGACGGCAAGCGAGCATGTGTGCCGTTAATGCATGTTATCGGTGCCTGTGAGCGGTTAATACCATGGAAAGCACCGATAACACTGAATTAACTTGCAGAAGCTGGGCCTGTAGCATTAAGGTGAAAGGAGGTGGAGAGTGGGCATTTATGGGGCAGAGAATGGGCAGGGATAGCGTGTACTCCTTTAATGCAGGGATGGGTTGCCATGCATTAGCAGCACTGGGAACCCTAATGCTTTCTGAAAGCTTGTGAAAAGGGCTATTTCTGAGGAGAGCGAGCCTATTGAAATGTGTGCAATATATAATCAATAGTTTTTACCAATAGGTCCATTTTATTACATTAATTCTTTTAGTTTGTTTGTTAATGTCTTATCTACCCTATGTTATTTGTAACCTTCCATTTATGCTAATAACAACCGCACACTGAGCGGGCATTGACAGTGCCAGAGCAGCTAATAGCACCTGCACACTGAGCAGGCATTAACAGCATTGCAAAGCACATTAATAGGGCTTGCACACTGAGCAGTAATTGACAAAGGACAGGTGAAAATGCCAACTTGCACCACTTTTGGACAGTGGGTTCATGTGTGTGTGTGTGTCACCAGAGTAGTCTGAGCCTCAGCAATGCATGTGGTGCCCAGGTTTTATGGCTGTGCATACATGCTGCATGTCAGCTATACAGCAGCCCAACATTCTATGTGAGACAACATTTACAAGAAGAAGGTTTGTTTGCAGTGAGTAGTTGCAACCTGTGGCTGTGATGCTGTAATGCATTCCCAGTTACACCCTCAACAAGGCCCATCCCCACAGCATTCTCCTACACTTACCTCCCAACATGACACTGATGTGCAGCTCCCACATTGTCTGCTGACTCGACTGGGGTGAGCAGGGGGGACACGTATGTGTGTTGCATCCCTCACCTCTGACTCAGCTTCCAGACCGCAGGACACGCCAATTTGCACAGGTGAGAGGCCAACAGCCATAACAGCTGTATCCGTGGCAATAGTGTCAGCCTACTGGGCGCAGCTGCAGCCTATAGGGAACTAGGCTCAGGGGAAAGGGCTGGCGATTTATCTGCATGCATGTTGCTCTTATTCCATTCTGTATTTTCAGAGTGCAAGCAAGGGGATTCTTTGCTCCTTGCAGTGTATGCAAATACAGGGAGGTATGTATCAGGCAAGTTTGCAAACATGAAACACCACCTCAACACTGTCTACTGATCATTTGCCAAAGCATCCAGCAGTACATTACCTATTACCCCAGCTAAGAGTCCAAATGCACCAGTGTGCCTGATTGTGACAGTGGGACACTGACCTCTGAATGGTGCATGTGGCACAGGATGTCATGTTGGTCTCTGCATCACCTGCCACCATATGGGAAGGCAGTGCCTAGAGGTGAATATTGGGAAGGAGGAAGGGGTACAGTACGATACATGTTTAGTATGTGCCCGTCATAGGTGGCATTGCTGGCCAAGGCCTATGATCACATGGCTAGAACCTATGCGGACTAACTCAATGTCTACATGTGTTACATCAATGGGCCTATATGACAACCTCACTGGCTCCCCATGGGAACCAAGTGCGACAGTCACAAGAATGGTGTAAGAGTACAAAGAGGCAGGGAATGGTGGTGTATGTGTTGCCAGCAACTGTTAGAACATACAACCCCTTGTCTAACCTGCCATGATTCCACACACTCTGGGGAGGGGGGGCAATATGTCTGCAGCATGGGAGAGTGCATGTACTGCACTGGCCAGGTTTGGAGTGTCCATGGCTAGGGACATGACATTATATGCGAGTACAGACATGGAACTAGGTTCAATGCTCACTGCCAAGAACTGTGTAGAGGGACACCATATTTGTGTCTGTGACAGACATAGCCCACTCTGGGCCAGCAAATGCTCTCAGCCTGTCTCTGGCCCACTTTCCACTGTCCCTTGCATTGCATGAGCTGTTTCCAAGTCCAAGATAATGAGGAGCAGAGGATTCTTGGTATTGCCTTAAATAGAGAGGTTTGCACAGACTGTATATATGTCAGAGATGAAAGGATGAGCCATCTTAGCATGGGCATGCCATGGGCATTGCCTGGGTGCACATCTGTTCATGCTGAGAGGCCACTTTCAGTTGACTGAGCTGTGAGCATGTCTCTGCTATGTATGCACATAGTGCAATATAGGATCAAGCTGGTTGTGCTGCTTACAACAAGGCCAATGTTTTCATGGTGGCTATGGGCACAAGCAGTATATTGTGACTAGCAGACTGAGCACAGATGGTATGTGAAGGGTAATACAGGGTGGTGTTCCACAACATATGCAGGCTGCTTGGGGTTGATCTGGTTATTAGAATTCCCAGAAAGTAAGGCTAACAGTTGTTCCTGGGGTGTTTGTAACCTGTTGTTAACTATGGTCTTGGTAAGCTCCATTTTACTTGGTGTCAACCCACCCCCTCTCCTGCCTAGACAACACCTACTGCATTTTGGTTCCTTGTCAGCAGCTGTTGCAAAAGTAGGGATGGATCTGAGATGTTACAGGAGAAGCCCTGGCCAACAGGGCCATTTTACTCCACTCCCTTGTAAATTAACCAGTTCAGATTGGTTTCCACGCAAGCAACCTGAAATGTAATTTGTACTGCTGGTACATAGTTGTAATGTTACATGTAAAAAGTTACTTGTAAAAAGTTTCCAAATGTTCCATGTATTAAGACTAGACATGCCCATCTGTCATGCCTTGCATCACTGGTTCTTTGTAAACTGCATCCGATCCTTGGGAGGATGCGGTATAAAAGTGTTCGTTAAATAAAAATAAAATAAAAAAAACAGGAGCAGGACATAAAACCCAGATAAAACAGGCTACTTCGGCATGCTGCAATTGTACAACATACCAAGTGATTAGCATTACACACTGCAGACAATCAGGGCCGGCCCGTCCATTGAGCGAGAATGTTTTTTGCACAGGGCCCCGCGTTTCAGGGGGCCCCGCGCAAAAAACATTCTTTTGAAAAGTAAAATTGGAAAAAAAAAACCCACCTGTCTGCTGCCGCGGTCGGGGCCGCCGCGGCAGAATCGAGCGTGCTGCGGGGCCCCCCTGTGCACGGCAGAGCCTGCCCTCCCCTGTAGCAGCTCTCTCTTTGGAGCTGAAGTCAGATGCGCCGGCTTGCAGAGCGCGAGGGAGGAGTTTCTCCCTCGCTGCTCTGTTAAGCCCGCGGGGGCTGATGGGAAGTTCCCATCAGCCCCCGCGGGCTTAACAGAGCAGCGAGGGAGAAACTCTTCCCTCGCGCTCTGCTCTGCAAGCCGGCGCGTCTGACTTCAGCTCCAAAGAGAGAGCTGCTACAGGGGAGGGCAGGCTCTGCGGTGCACAGGGGGGCCCCGCGGCACGCTCGATTCTGCCGCGGCGGCCCCGACCGCGGCAGCAGACAGGTTTTCTTTTTTTTTAATTTTGGCTTGGCTGGGGGGGGGGGGTTGTTAGGACTGCTAATGGGCTGGGCTGGGCTGGGGGGAGGGGTTGTTAGGACTGCTAATGGGCTGGGCTGGGGGGAGGGTTGTTAGGACTGCTAATGGGCTGGGCTGGGCTGGGCTGGGGGGGGGGGGGTTGTTAGGACTGCTAATGGGCTGGGCTGGACTGGGCTGGGCTGGGGGGGGTTGTTAGGACTGCTAATGGGCTGGGCTGGGCTGTGGGGGGGTTGTTAGGAATGCTAATGGGCTGGGCTGGGCTGGGGGGGTTGTTAGGACTGCTAATTGGCTTGGCTGGGCTGGGCTGGGGGGGTTGTTAGGACTGCTAATGGGCTGGGCTGGGGGGGGGTTTGTTAGGACTGCTAATGGGATGGGCGGGGGGGGGGTTTGTTAGGAATGATAATGGGCTGGGCTGGGGGTTGTTATGACTGCTAATGGGCTGGGCTGGGCTGGGGGGGGTTGTTAGGAATGCTAATGGGCTGGGCTGGGGGGGGTTTGTTAGGACTTCTAATGGGCTGGGGGGGTGGGGGTTTGTTAGGACTGCAAATGGGCGGGGGGGGTGGGGGTGGGTTAGGACTGCTAATGGGCTGGGGGGGTGGGGTGGGTTAGGACTGCTAATGGGCTGATGGGGAGGGGTTAGGACTGTTAATGGGCTGGGGGGGTGGGGGTGGGTTAGGACTGCTAATGGGCTGATGGGGAGGGGTTAGGACTGCTAATGGGCTGGGGGGGTGGGGGTGGGTTAGGACTGCTAATGGGCTGGGGGGTGGGGCTGGGGGGGGGGGGTGGGGGTGGGTTAGGACTGCTAATGGGCTGATGGGGAGGGGTTAGGACTTGAGGTGGGCTGATGTGGTTAGGACTGGTAATGGGCTGTGGGCTGATGGGGGGGGGTTTAGGACTGGCAATGGGCTGATGGGGTTAAAACTGGAAGTGGGCTGATGGGGGCGTTAGGACTGGTAATGGGTTATAGGGGGGGCTTAAACTGAAAATGGGGTGATGGGGGGTTAGGACTGGAAGTGGTTGATGGGGGGCTAGGACTGGTAATGGGTTGGGTGGTTGCTAAGACTGGAAATGGGCTGAGTGGAAGGGGAGGCTTGAACTGCAAATAGCTGATGGGGAGGGAGCTTGGAATGGAAATGGGCTGTGAGGGAAGGGAGCTAGGACTGGAAATGGGCTGTTGGGGGGAGCTAAGATTGGAAATGGGCTGTGGTGGGGGCTTGAATTGAAATGGACTCATGGAGGGGCTAGAACTGAAAGTAGGCTCATGGGGGGGGGCTTGGACTGGAATTGGACTGAATGGAGGGGAGCTATGATTTGACATGGGCTGATGATGGGGCTAGGAAATGACTAGAAATGGGCTGATGGGGGGGCTAGGATTGGAAATGAGCTGATGAAGGGACTCAGACTGAAAATGGATGGGGGAGCTAGGACTGGAAATGGGTTGATGGTGGGCTAGGACTGGAAATGGGCTGATGCAGGGACTAGAAGGGAATGGATGCTGGGTGAGACTGGAACTAGAAGGGAGCTGATGTTGGGGGAGGATTAGAATGGGATGGGGCTGGGAGAGTAAAATGGAGAGGGGACAAATATTTTGTGTGGGAGGGATGAAAAATCTACAATTGGCCTGGTATTGGGAGAATAAGTGGGGATTGAGGATGGAGGGGTAAAATTTGTGTGGATGAAATAGGAATGAGGAAAGAGCAAAAGGAGAAAGATTAGTATGTTAAAGCAGATGTAGAGAGAGAGAATGGAAAAAAAAACTAGAAGAGAGAAGAAAGAACAAATGGACAGCAGACGATGGACAGTTAGCAGAAAACATGAAGAAACCAGAAGAAAGTGGCTGGAACAATTGCAACTGAAAAAAATGCACAAAAGGTAGAAATATCTCTTTATTTTGAATTTATTAACTGGAATATGAAACCTCTAGGAAATGTGCATCATTAACGTCTGTGCTTTGTTTGGTACAAGAGGAAATTAATTTATAGTTTTATTTCTACAGTGTTGTTGTACTTCCAAGTTTGGCTTTTGGGGTTCCCAGTTTAATTATTGCCTTCCTGTTTCTAAATTGTGATTCCTTGTTTGGTGATGGTCTATGTTCTGCATGTGTAACTGAGCTGAGGTATTCTGATTATGTAATTCCTATTTGACATTGCCACTTGTTCTCTTTCCCCAGTATTCTCTGAAATGTATTGGTTTAATATTTGCAGTGTTGCCTTTTGATAGGTAGGGTATGGTGCTTTGTGAGTCCTGGTAATGCTGTCAGGATACGGTGGGTTTGCTATGGGTTCTAAATGGGCAGCATTTGTAGTGGTTCCTAATGTGCCTGAAGGTTGGCACTGGATTATAGTAATGTAGAAATCTTTTAGTCTTTCTTTATCCATACACTCATTAAGAGACATGTTTACTAAAAGTTAGTGTATGGTAACATTATGCAAATATTTATGCAAATAAGGCCACTTATGCAAATGAGGCCCCGCACTGAGTCTCCGCACATGGCCCCGCACCCCCCTTGGGCCGCCCCTGCAGACAATACCTGTAGCAACTAGAAGTGATAGAGATCAGCTCCAGAACCTGGAGCTGATCTATTGCAGGGCTTACTCTGGGGACCAAGTGATGTATGTCCCCCCCCCCCCCCTCACAGTCAGGGTGACTGCAGAAACAAATAATTTTCACATATTGCAGCTGTCATGTGCAGGAAGAACACATTGTCCCTGCATTTTAGTGTTGATGTGATGGATTGGTGCATTCTCCATATGGCCATCAGTTGAATATATATGTGCTCAGATTATACGGTGCATCATGGGTAATGGAGGGGCTAACCGATACTAGCACCCAGGGCCCAAATTTTAGCCATAGCAGCAACTGTGATCATTGAAGCAATGTCCAATACCTGCTTGTCCTCTATGATGGTGGGAGACATGTGCATGGCCCCCAGAGGAGGGCGGAATGATCAGCAATGGAGTGCATGGGTCATGAATATGTGGTTTTGGGTATGTGTATGTGCAGGTATACCTATCTTGCAGTGTACAGCAGGTGACAAGGAACACCATGCCCTGCACATGTGATGCCTCAGAGGTTAGTGCTACACTATGGCGCAGTGGACCTCTGCATGTGACAGTTGTTTGGCATTGGAGGTACAGTGGAGGAATGGGCATCTTGACTGCACATATGGCTTGGCCTTTGGGCAAGGGATGTATTCTGCAAATGTATGTCTGTTATGCAGCTAGTGTACTGGGTATGCAGTACTGTATGTACTGCATGTGTGCTGCTGTAGGCAAGCCCTAAGTGTGGTGTACTACTGTCTCACTGTGCCAGTCACATTGTTTCATTTCCTAGGTTTCATCCATTGCAGGTAGAGACCCACAGTGCTGTGGAGGTGTAGCCTATTGGTTAAAGCACTGGCTCAGTATATGACAGACCTGGTTTGGCTCCCACTTGGTCTTTTTGTGGTTCTGGAAAATTCAGGTCAATATACTGCCAGAAATTGACTGGAAGACATACCTTCTTATGTGTTATGATAGCACATTGGGTCTGCAAACATGCACATTGCAATCAACTGACAACGTGAATTTATTGGCTCTGCTGTAGCCCATTGCAAAGGATCAGACATGTTCACTCTGCAGATGTATGACACATGAGTTGTACCTGATTCAAATGTTTTGTCATAACTTTGACTGAATATCTTTGGCTCCATCACATGTATGCTGTACATGCAGGCTTATCCCACTCCTGGGATGGCAACCTGCAGGGATCATTACACATTTCTACTTGCTCCATATGGCCAATATGAGTGACACTTGTCCAGTTGTTATATGCACATGTGTCAGGAGGATTGTATGGTGGTTATTAAAGTTGACACAGCTATCATACCCAAATAGCTGGTATTGGGACTTCCCCATGGCACAGCTACACTTGTTTCACACACACTACAACCACATTTGTATGGTTACATCAAGTACATTGGGGCAGCAAGACCATACCACACTCTCAGCTACCGCCATCCATCTTCAGCCCATCCATCAGCATGTGCCCATTATGTACAGTCATGTATTGCCCTGTCATGCCACATAGAAACAATTTCATCATTCGATATATCACTCACACCTCTCCTGTGAATGATCTGCATGTCACCACTCCTTCTCGGTCATCCTTTTGCTGCCCACATCGTAGCGATGCTGGCTCTGCCAGGGGACACTTCTTCCCAATCCTCTGCCACATACAGACATTACAGCATATTACGTGGGCACCCTTCACTGATACAGTACAGCTGCCTCCCACATGCTCATCCCACTATGTGGCCGACCCTGGACATACAGGGCTGACCTCAGAATCGGCCCTGGATGTCCAGGGACACGGCCCACCCATGCCCTGCCCTTGCTCTACCTCCAGAATGCCCCTTCCCACCCCCTTCTAAGACTCTCCATACAACAGTGCTGTTCATACGGGGAGCCTTAGCACCAAGAGCAGCAAGAGGACAAATAGTAGGGATGCACGTTCAGGCAGGACGTATATCCCTGCTATTCATGGCATGGAATCACCCCCTAAGTGTAAACCTTTGCACTTGACCATCCCAGATAACAATGTTAAAGTATTCCCATCAAGCTAAAATGACTTCCTAAATTACTTACCATAGAAAGACTAAGCTCGATAAGTCTCAGATTTACCATACCAATCATAAACATAAAAATGTATTTTGTACCATTTTTCCACCTGCTGTTCCATTATAAGGTAGAAGCTAGTTATAACCTCTAGTCTATGAATAGTATATCTGGACCTACCTTTGGCATCACACGGTCTCTTCTTCAAACCCATAAAATATCAATCTTTTCATCATTTATTTTAAGATGCTTAAAACTTCATTAAACTTGTTTCCCTTTCAAAACATGAATTAACCAGCTCTTAAGTTTCATTTGTGGAAGCATCAAAAGGGATCACAATCTGTATATCATTGAAATAAATAACATAAAATATCCCTAAATCTTTAAAATTTTCACCAAATGATGTCAGAAAAATTATTAAAATCAACCAGAGAAAATGGGGACTTGTAGGATCAATAGGGAATGTAAAACCTCCCACCCCCATTGATCCTATTAGAGCAACATCTTAAAAAGAAGCAAAACCTAACCCCAAACCATTCCTGTGATACCTACAGCAGGGAACTGAATGGCTCTAATAAGATGTAATCATAACCGGGTAAGGCGGACCAATCGCCCCCCTCCCTTACTCAACCCCCCCCCCTACCATCCCCCCCCCCAGACATTTTCTTAAACAAAATACCAAACACTGTATTGGGAGTTAAACTGGTCGCAGCTTTATTAGCAAATAACAATAACCAACAACATTCAACACAATTAACTTTCCCCCCCCCCCCCAGCAGAGCGAGCCATCACCAGCCATGTGGGTAGCAAGGTGACGCCGCTTCCGCTCCCACCGGGTCCCAGCCCCGGCAACTCGCCTCGCCTCCCTCATTCCGGCTTCGTCATATTATTAGCAGAAGCCTGAGGGACTGTCCGGGTCGGGGGTACCCCACCCCCGCCCTCCAGCTTGGCTCCGGCTCCAGACCCCGGAAACCTCCAGGATCCCGCCACCGGCTCGGGCCCCCTACAAGCCCGAGCCGACCCCCCCGGCAAAGCTGCGACCAGCACCTCTCCCTTGCAAGACATCCTCCAAGGCCTCCTGCCAATCGTTCAAGAGCAAATCTATCCCCACCAGGGATAGGTGTACTCCATCCCTCCTATAAAGGCCGGCACAATCTACATCGGCCCAAGGGTGCAAAATCTGCTCCCCCACCCCCCTGCTCCCCCACCTACCTGCCAATCTGGCGATTAATTTTTGTCAGGCCCCGCGACCAGCACCGCTGGTCCCTGCAAGCCGGCCTGGGAATGATGTCTGACCACAACAAGCGCACCCCAGGGAACATGTTCAAAGTCCTTGATGACGGTCCTGATCAACTGCCGACAAGTCCAGGACACCAGGTCATTGCCACCCAGGTGTATCAGCAAGGCCTCAGGTGTCCCCCGCGACCTCTCGTGGTGCCGCAGCAAAGGCAGGAGTTGAATCCAGCGCAGCCCGCGCTCGCCGAGCCATACGACAGTCACCCCGAGCGCATCCAATCCGATATTCTGCCCCACCGGGCGCACAGCTGCTCTTCGACCAGCCCAGAAGACAAAAGAATGGCCAATGACCCAGCAGCGGCACGAAAATGGAAGCGCTTCTGCAAAATAAAGAACACATGATTAGCCTGCCCCCCCCACCGCCCCTAAAGGCGCACATATCTGCAGAAGGCACCCGACTTCCATCTACCGATCCGCCGAATGTCCCCGTCAGGTAAACCCACCGCCGCGGCAGTAGTCGCGGCCCCAATGCGAAAGGAATGCGGGGCGAACAACCGAGGATCCTCCCCAATATGGCTCAACGATAGCCGTAATACCGCCGTAAACTGAAACCGCGTGAGCACCGTCGTGTCCTCGTGAAGAAATAAATTGCCCCTCCCCACGCGGCCGTGCATGCAAGTACGCACGCAGCAACCCCACCGGACAAGTGGCGGACCCTGCCACCGCGCGCAAGTTCACCCATGCGCCCCTCCCTAGCTGATCCATTTTGGAGCGAGCCAGGTAAAGACTGACACCGCCCCCTGCCCACTTCACGTGGTGCATCTGCAAGCCCCCCCTCCCGCAGCGCGACTCGACTCCGCAATCAATTCCCCAATGCGAAAGGCCCCGAAAAAGGCCAACGCAAACACCACCCAAAAAAGAACACATTTGTATCCGGACGACACCACCCCTGGCAAAGCTGAACACAGCCGCTGTAGCAGCTCATGTGTTATGGGCCGTCGCCCGTCCCTTGGTGCGGGAAGGAAGCGCTCCCAGCCCTGCAACAGCCTCCGCAGTAAAAATCCCCCACCAGCTGCCCCCCACCCAACCGCCTTCGCGAAGAAGGAGTACCCAGCCAAGTGCCTACTCACCGTGGATCGGGACAATCCCGCCGCCTTCGCAAACAACACATACTGACCCACCAGACACTCGGGAGGCGGACCCCACCACCACCCACTCTCCTCCAGAAACGCCACCACGCTGTCGCAACCCCGCTGGTAGGCCGTCCACGTAGCCGCTGACACCGAAGTCCGCAGGAGCTCAATCATGTCCCGAGGCCAAACCGCCATAACTCTGTGGGGACCGCCATCCCCGCTTCTTCGGCCTCTGGCGCCAGCTTCCGGAACAGCTCCCACTTAAAATGAGAAAGAGCATCAGTGACTAAGTTAGTGTGACCAGGTATATGCCTAGCCCGGACCACGACATTCAAACGCAAGCAGGCCAACACAATCTGACGCATCAAGTCCGCTACTCGCGGACAGCGCGGAGTGTAGTTGTTTATCACGCTGACCACCGCCGCATTGTCGCACCACCACACAACGCGCCGATTGCGAATCCGATCCGGCCACAGCGCCAACACCACCAGGAATGGGAACAATTCCAAAAGGTTACATTAGCTGTCAGGCCCGCCGCTATCCAGGAAGCGGGCCACGCTTCCGCACACCAGGAGCCCCCGAAGTAAATCCCTAGCCCCACCCCGCCGGCCGCATCCGTAAACAAGCGTAAATCCTGACTAGAGATCTCCCGTTCCCGGAGCACTGCAACCCCATTGAAATCATGCAGAAACTCCCCCCAGATGGCCAAGTTGGCCCGAATGCTCCGCAACACCCGGAGTCGATGATGCGGCTTAACCACCCCCGCCGTTGCAGCGGCTAGCCGCCTCAGAAAAACTCGACCCATCGGAATCACTCTGCAAGCAAAGTTCAGAGAACTGATCAGCGCCTGCATCTCGCGTAAGGTCATCCTCCGGGAACCTAAGATGTCCGCCACCAGGACGCGGAGTCTATCCACCTTTTGCGACGGCAAACGTGCCACCATCGCCACCGAATCCAGCTCAATACCCAAGAACGTGAGACGCGTCGCTGGGCCTTCCATTTTCCCCACCGCCAGCAGCACTCCCCACTCCCGCGTCATTTGTGTGAAACCGTCGAGCAAAGCTTGGCACTGCCCGGTCCGCGCACTCCCGACGACCAAGAAATCGTCCAAGTAGTGGACCACTTGATCACACCCCACCCTATCAACTAAGGCCCAATGCAAAAAGGTGCTAAACCGCTCAAAGTATGCACATGAAATGGAACACCCCATAGGCATGCACCGGTCGAAGTAAAAGCCACCCTCGAAACAAAACCCTAGCAAATGGAAAGCCGATGGATGGACCGGCAACAACCGGAAAGCCGATTCAATATCCGTCTTGGCCATCAAGCAGCCCCGCCCACAACCTCTCACCAACTCCACGGCCGCATCGAAAGATGCATAACGGACCGTACACACCTCCTTGGGAATCCGATCATTAACAGAGGCCCCGCTAGGGAAGGACAGGTTATGAATCAACCGATATTTGCCACTCTCTTTCTTCGGAATGACTCCCAACGGGGACACCACGAAGTTCACCAAGGGCGGCTCCATGAAGGGGCCCACCACCCTCCCCAGCCCAATTTCCACGGCTAATTTGTCCCGCACGATGTCGGCGAACCGCCGAACGGAAGGCGCATTCCACCCAGCGCGCACTGCGACCAAACCGGAAACGGGAATCTTAAACCCCTCTCGAAACTCCTCCTCCAAAAGCACTCCATCGGCCTTCTTGGGGTACCGTCGCAACCATCCCCGCAAGGTATCGAGCCTTATCGGGGTCGGTGCCACCCCTCCCCCGGTTCTACTGCTTAGCAGGGGGCAGGCCGGTTCCGATCGACCCCTTCCTAACACATTTGAGGGCGGAATGCCCGCCATTACATACGGAACAGGCATGTCGGAATTTGCAATCCGAGAAAGGGCAGGAGGATTTGTTAAAGTGCCAACACACGTCCCCCGCGCTCCCTCCTCTGGCCCCTTTCTGCCCTGCCGCGGGCTCACTGGCCCAAAAGGGCCGGAGGGACCCCGACGTTGCACTAACCCCCCCCCTTTGCACCCACCGCCGCCCCGCCGGCCGGCCTAGCCGCCATTTGCGTGAGCCACAGATTAATATCCTGCATAGCCCATGTCAGCGTCCGGTTCTCTTCCATCTTGTCCCGAAACGTCTCGTCATAGTTGAGCCAAGCCCAACCATCATGCAACTGAGAAGCTTCCAAAATGGCGTCCGCGTATGCCAACAACATCCCGTAATGCGAAGGATGCGCATGTCCCCACACGCTGGCCAGCCGCAAGAACGCCCTAGTCCAGTTAGTGACGTTACGGGCCACTCTCCGTACGCGACCCGCCTTCTCGTCAGCCTTCCGTTTCCGCTGACTGTCCCCCGAACGCTTCCTACCCTCCAACAACCGAAAGATATCTATGTAACGCCGCTCCTGTATTTTGCGCCGCAATTGCCTCGGAACGCCTTCCCACAAGTCGGAGAAAAACGCTACAGAAGTTGCGGCCCCAGAGGCCCCCGCGGACCCCATCCCGCCCCCATTGTCGCCACCTTTGCTACCGGCAGACGATGACGATGACGTGGACGATGAGGATGAGGAGGAGCCGGATCCCGACGTCCGACGCCGACGGCAGTGATGCCGCCACTTTTTTCCCGAGCCCCTCCCCCTCTTGCCCCCCCTGGACTCACCTGCTGCCACCGCCGTCGATTCCGCAACAACAGCGACCTCGGGGAGCCCCGTCGCGGCCGTATCCTGGGCCCCCGCAACACTCCCTGACGCTTTGGCCTGCTCCGGCGGACCCGCCCGGCCCGAGTTCCAGGTGTTTGACCATCCCGGAGGCACCTGTGAAGAGAAAAACGGAAAAGGCCCCACGGGACCCCCCGCAGCCCAAGGCTGCTGCCATGCCCCCAACCAATCCATCCTCGAGGAGCCCTGCCCACCACTCTGCCATTGCTCCCAAGTAGGAGCACACCCTCCTCCCATGAACCCAGGACTGCCCGTAGGGCCCCTCCACCCCCACCAATCACAACCACTTGGCCCCCCTACTGACCAAGCCCCCCCTATCCGAGGACCCAACCCCCCGCCCTGGCTGCCCGAAGGCGCCCTGAAGGAGCCGGGGCCCGCCATCTCTCTGACCGGCAGGCCTACAGCCGGGCTAGGACCGAGCTGCCCCCTTGGACCGCTTTTGCCGGGGGCCTCAACGCTGGGGGCCTCCCCGCAGGGGGCCTGGATGCCGCCGGGGGCCGCGATGCCAGGACCATCCCCCCCGCTGCCCCGCCACAACCTGGTACCCTCCTCCGACCTGCTGCCCCCCTAGTGCCTTTCCCACGGCTGGGCGCCCTCCCCCTCGCTGCTCCATGCCCCCCCCACCAGCCGGCCCACCTCGCTGCCTACCCACCCCGCCCCCTATGCTCCCTGCTAGCCTGCACCACACCAGCACCAGTGCCGACCTGCTCGCCCCCGCGGACACCCATCCCTCCTGCTCGCCCCACACCCTTGCCCCTGCACTTAGAAGCCCCCCCAGCTTCCCTCGGGGTCTGCCTGCCAGACTTCCCCATAGTCCCTGGTCTGCGACGGATCCGCTGGCCCCCACAGCCCAGAAACAATTTATACCAGCTGCCGGGGTCCCTAACAGGTGGGCAGATGCTAAACTGCCTCTGTGTGGTTATCGTGGTTTTTTTTGTTTTTTGTTTTTGTTCCGCACCCCTAACCAGCGCCGTCAAAGCCACCGGTACCGATCACACCTAATTTAAATGCCTCAGAATGCAATATTCCCCATAATAGGTACTGCCCCTTAGGCCGCAAAATCCCCCCGGTCCCGGACTCCCACAGCGCACCGTACTCACGTCCGGCCCACATGGCTCCCTCGAGGGAAAGGCCGTGTGAGCCGCCGCGCCTACCCAAAACCCCCCGCCATCTGCCTGCCATCTTCCCATTGGCTCCCGCGCCCATCACTGGTCCGCGGGAGCCAATGACCCGCCACCGCTGCCAGAGCCCACCCCCGCGAACCCTCGTGGCCGCCAACTGCGGGAGCGGGCGAACCGCCGCCCCCCCAGTTAGCGCCGGCCACGCGCACTGTGGAGGCTCCGCGGCCCTGCCATTCATGGCATAAAAGGCAGCCAATAAATCCAGCTGAAATACTAAGGCTTCTTGATATTTATCAATTATTCTCTGTAACAGAGATACCAAAATAGGTTTGGACTATTGTCCTGTCTAAACCCTGAGAAGGGTAAGTGCAATACACATTCTTGTAACTACAACTGATTCCAGCAACTTCACCAAGAGTGGGGTGCTTGCCACGGGGCTATAATTTGTATAAATCATGATATCAGCCCTAGATTATTTCAGGATGGGCGCTAACATAATATGCCCTAACAATGAAGGAAATCTTCCTGACTTTAACACCAAATTTATGAAGAGAGTCAGCAACACTAGACATTTTATAAGTATCAGTTTAAAAAATGGGACAGGATGAAAATCCAGATTACAATTCACTTTCATTTATTTATTAAGAATATACGATACCTTAACCTCAGTTACCTGTGAAAATGTATCCCAAATGTGATCTGCTAAAACTGCATGGAGAGTATTATCACTACAACCTTACTGCTGAAAGCTAAGGTAATCTCTGAATTGTAGAGTATCAAATGTCCTTGGATCTTATCTATTTCAGTGGTGAAATAATCTGCCGGCTCGAAAGCAGATGATGCCTCCAACATTTTAAATTCCCCTTGGTTCCCTATCTTAAAAATACTAGTCAGAATTTTAAATCATCTCTGTACCGCATTGCCACTCTCAGTTATCACTTTCAAAGAAAAAAACTTTTTTGCATCCCTTTATTATTTTTATAAAATGTAATACCGTATGTTGACACCATCTGTTTTTATCTGACATGACACCAGAACCATTGCCTCTCAAGCCTCCAGCCTTCTATTTTGAATTTTACAAGTCCTCAGAAAACCACAGGGCATGCCCCCCCCCCCCCCCAGTACTTTATCCATACGACTAGAGCAATCACATCCAACAACATTCCAAACAGCTTATTTCAGTCAATCACCATAGAATTTATATCCTGATTGTTCAATTCTTCAAAACCCTTATCAACTAATTCCACAAATAAACACTTATCAATCCACCAGTCCGGGCCAGCCTTTTCCTATTAGAGTCTTTTATCCACATACAAATTTTGATTAGATAATGATCCAACCAAATCAAAGAGGAAACCTTCCAAAGGTCTACTAAATCCTTCCCTAACTCCCAATGTAGACATATCATCCAAAAATGATACTACAGTTCTGTCAGGTTCTCCAAATGTAAATTAAAATCCCCAAGTGCTAACATTTTTTAAGATCTAAAACATTTCAAATGATTTATCAGAATTCTCAGGGACTCAATATATTACCATTATCCCAATCTGATCCTTAGCAAGACGAGTACCCATATTTATCACCAGGCACTAATCCTATAACTAAGCAACTATCCTTAACATCTAACCAGTCTATACTGTATATAAAACTAAAACCCCACCACTTTTCTTTCCAGGTGATGAATAATGAAACCAGCTATATAGCCCGGAGGGCAAACATCTTCTAACTATGGATGTTCTACTTCAGAAAACTAGCATTCAGTAATACAACTAAATCCAACTTGGTTATCACCCACTAAATACCTGATCGCCTCTAACTTGTTGCAATCAAGCATTAATAAAGTAAAGGAAGAACACCCTGATTTGTACAATGAGAACAGGTTCTCTGGGGATAAACCAAAGACTTAATCCTATTAACCATCTTTTTTAAGCGGCTTACTTCACTTACTGTAGCCACCTCTACCAGTAATAACATAAATACCCACGGGTTTACTCAGTCAGTACTGTATATAATTCCTTAGATTATCAAAACATCTATTCCTGATAACATGTGAAGACATCTATCTCCTACCTCAAACAACAAGTATTGGATCATCTATAAAACTCCCACTACTCCAAAATCTCCCACCCACTCAAGTTAAATCAATAGAGCCCACTAAAAATATTTTAAGGGCATATTCAAAGTGTTGGTCTGATATTCAGCAGCATTAATCAGTTAATCCCACTGAGAATCCCCACAGACCGCCAAAAAACGTTAAGTTTAAAACCATGATAGTCTGTGGGAGGATCAGGGGCGATATTCAGCTGCTAAACAGATAGCTAAACTGATTAGTTAGGTCATCTGAATAGTTCACGTTTTCCTCAAGTGCTCAACCGCCTTCAGTCTGATAGCATCCCGCCAAACCTGCTGAGGAAGAATTTGCGACCATATCAAAGTTGCAGAAAGGAAATAGCACTGAATTAAGAAAACAATCACATTTATTTTATTGCATAAGGTCAACCCTTTTTTTATCTCACAAAAGTCATTCCCACCCAAAATGTATAAAAATGCAATGTGGCAGATTATAACATAAGAATATAAGGTATGCCATAGTGGGTCGGATCAAGGTCCATCAGGCCCAGTATCCTGTTTCCAGCTGTGGCCAATCAGGATCACAAGTACCTAGCATTTTCCCCAGAAGACAAAGGTTACACAATGCTTCTCTGTGACACATAGTGGATTTCCAAGGTCCTCTTTAGTAATGGTTTAGACCTATCCTCCAGGAACAGCTTTTCCTCAACTAATAGCTTTTACTACATCCTCCGATAACAAACTCCAGAGTTTGATTACGCGTTCAGTGAAAAAAAATGTTCTCTTATTAGTGTTATATGGGTTACACTGTAGCTTCACTGCATGTCCCCTAGTGTTTCTACATTTTGATGGCGTAAACAATTGATCTACGTTTACCTATACCATTCCATTCATTAATTTATAAACCTCTATCATATCTCCCCTTAGCCATCTCTTTTCCAGGTTGAAGAACCTTAACCTTTTTAGCCTCTCCTCATAGGGTATCCTTCCATCCTCTTTACCATTTTGGTGGCTCTTCTCTGTACCTTTTCTAATTCCATTATATCCTTTTTAAGATTCAGTGACGAGAATTGAACATAATATTCGAAGTGCGGTCGCACCATGAAACAAACTTGCAAATTGGTCCGTGTTTCACAGAGTAAATACTACAAAATATTGAAAACGCTCTGTATTACAACAAGAAAGTAAACTTGGCTATATCACCGACTACTTGTATCAAAAACATGTGTGTAAAACATCTACGTATGGTTTCAAAGTAGATGACAACGTGGTCTCAGTATTACAGGGCTTAAGTCAGAAGAACCAACTAAACGCCCTACCTTAACATCAATGACCACTATCCTGTTGTCAGCTATTTTTCCAAAAAGTGCAAAACTTTAAACGTGGCTTTAAAATGCTTAGCTTAAAATGCTTAGCTTTGAAGGGCTTTCCAAGCTTAGGCAAGGGTGTTGCTTCCCAACGCATCAAGCGCTAAGCGTTTCTCCAAACAAGGGTTCTTCAGGGGAAACTTGCTAAGCTCTTATACACCCGCTAGCGTCCCTGCTACAAAGAGTCTTTGTTGAACTGCTTAAACGTTAAGCAGTTCAACAAAGACTCTTTGTAGCAGGGACGCTAGCGGGTGTATAAGAGCTTAGCAAGTTTCCCCTGAAGAACCCTTGTTTGGAGAAACGCTTAGCGCTTGATGCGTTGGGAAGCAACACCCTTGCCTAAGCTTGGAAAGCCCTTCAAAGCTAAGCATTTTAAGCTAAGCATTTTAAAGCCACGTTTAAAGTTTTGCACTTTTTGGAAAAATAGCTGACAACAGGATAGTGGTCATTGATGTTAAGGTAGGGCGTTTAGTTGGTTCTTCTGACTTAAGCCCGGTAATACTGAGACCACGTTGTCATCTACTTTGAAACCATACGTAGATGTTTTACACACATGTTTTTGATACAAGTAGTCGGTGATATAGCCAAGTTTACTTTCTTGTTGTAATACAGAGCGTTTTCAATATTTTGCACCATGAAACAATACAGATGCATTAGAATATCCTTTGTTTTATTCTCCATTCCTTTCCTTATGATTCCTAGCATTCTATTTGCTTTCTTGGCAGCCACTGAACACTGGGCAGAGGGTTTCAATGTGTTATCCATGATGACACCTTAATATTTTTCCTGGGTGGTGGTTCCTTATATGGAACCTTGCATCATGTAAGCATTATATGAGTTGTTCTTTCCAAGGTACATAACTTTGCACTTATCCACATTACATTTCATCTGCCAATTGAATGTTCACTCTTCCAATTTATTAAGGTCCTCTTGCAATTTTTCACAATCCTCTTGCATTTTAACAACTTTGACTAATTTTGTGTCATCTGCAAATTTGATTATCTCACTCATTATTCCCAATTCTAGGTCATTTACGAATATGTTAAAAAGCAGCGAAACCAGCACAGAATCAAGGGGTACTCCACTATTCACCTTTCTCATTGGGGAAAATTGCCCATTTAGCCCTACCCTCTGCTTTCTATCTTTTAACCAGATCCTGATCCACTGCCAACTATCTCATGACCTTTTAATTTCACCATGAGGGATCTTGTCAAAGGCATTTTGAAAATCCAGATACACTATATCAATCAACTCACCTTTGTCTACCTGTTTATTCACATCTTCAAAAAACATAACAAATTAGTAAAACGAGACCCTCCTTGGCTAAAGCCACGTTGGCTGTCTCCCATTAAGATATGACTATCTACTTATCCACTAATTTTATTCTTTATAATGGTTTCAACTATTTCTCCCGGTACTGATGTCAGGCTCACTGGTCTGTAGTTTCCCGGATCACCCCTGGAACCCTTTTTAAAAATTGGTGTTACATTGGCCATCTTCCAGTCTTCAGGTATTACAGATGATTTTGATGATAGTTCACAGATTACAAATAGTAGGTCTGCAATCTCATATTTTAGTTCTTTAAACATCCTTAGAGGTATACCATCCGGTCCCGGTGATTTGCTATTCTTCAGTTTATTGAATAGTTGTATTGATATTTATTTCAATTCTTCTGCGGCTTCACCTTTAAATACCATTTCAGTCATGGGTAACATCCCTACATCTTCCTCAGTAAAGACTGAAGCAAATAATTCATTCAGTCGCTCCACTATGGCCTTATCCTCTCTTAGTACTCCTTTACCCCTCTATCATCTAATGGTCCATCTGACTATTTCACAGGTTTTTTGCTAAGAATGCACTAGAAAAAGTCTTTATTATGCATTTTTGCTTCCACAGCAAACATCTTCTCAAATTCTCTCTTTGCCTGCCTTATCAATGCCTTGCATCTAACTTGCCAGTGCTTATGCTTTTTCCAGTTTTCATCATTTGGCTCCTTTTTCCATTTCCTGAAAGATGATTTTTTGGCAACAACAGCATCTCTGACCTCACTTTTAAACCATGCTGGCAGTTTTTTGGACTTCTTTCTGCTTTTCTTAAAAGGTGGAACTGTGGATTTCCCTGCCATCCTTCCTCCATTTAGTAAATCAAACGTGATCATGTTATGATCTCTATTGCCAAGTGGCCCCATCACCGTTATCTCTTGCACCAGATCATGTGTTCCACTAAGGACTAGGTCCAGAATGGCTTTCCCTCTAGTCGGTTCATGAAACAGCTGCTCCAAGAAGCAGTCATTTATTTCATCTAGAAACTTTATTTCCCTAGCATGTCCTGCCATGACACTGACCCAGTCAGTACTGGGGTAATTTGAAATCACCCATTATTACTGTGCTGTAGTTTTTGTTAGATCCCCTGATTTCTTTGAGCATTTCATCATCCATTTGTTCATTCTGGCCAGGCAGTTGATAATACACCTCCACTGCCATCGCCTTCCCCTTCCCCATTTTTACATGGGATTTCAGTCCATAGAGATTCTACTGTGAATTTTGTTTCCTGCAAAACTTTAATCCGTTGTGATTCAATACCCTCTCTATCATAGAGTGAAAACCCTCCACCATTTTGATCTGCTCTATTATTACAATATAGTTTGCACCCAGGTATCACAGTGTCCCCCTGGTTGCCATCTTTCCACCATGTCTCTGAGATACCAATCATATCTAACCTCTCATTTAGTGCTATATATTCTAATTCTTCCAAAGAGTCCCTTTCACCTAGTGCACACATACGATCCCTCACCAACTGGGAGAAAATCAATCTCGTAATACTCCTTCAGTGCAGTGTTTGCAATGGATTGTGGAGCTGAAGTTGCAGAAGGAGTTGGAGTTTGCCAGAATAGCGGGCCCGTTTGAACATCCTCCTTTTCCTAATTTGGTGGTGTCTCCTTTGGTCATTGTTCTGAAAAAAGAGCCTGGAAAGTATTGATTGATTCATAATCTGTCATATCCAGCAGAGAGCAGTGTTAATGATTTTATTGACCCGGCTCTTTGTTCTGTGCAATACGCTTCATTTGATTTGGCGGTTTGGCTTCTCTGGAGAGTGGGACAGGGTGCTTTGATGACCAAGACTGAAGTGTAGACTGTATTTTGGTTGCTGCCTAATCATCCTTGCTCCTTTTATTTACTTTGTTTTCAGTTCCAAGGGAAGTACTATGTTGATAACTGCATGCCAATGGGCTGCTCAGTGGCTTGTGCCTGTTTCAAGGCCTTTTCCTCCTTTTTCACTGAGCCTTTCAACTAGCGGTGGGTTTTGATGCGATGGTTCATTACTTGGATGACTTTTTGTTGGGTCTGGCTGGGTCGCAGAAGTGGCAGAGGTTTTTGGCTTACCACTTGCAGCTGGGAAGACAGAGGGCCCTACTACCTTGCTTACTTTTCTGGGTATTGAATTGGATTCTGTGCACATGGAGTCTCATCCGCCAAGGCAGAAAGTTGAGAAACTAGTGAGTTTGATTCATTATGACTTGTCTCATTCTAAGATGACACTGTGTCAGGTGCAAGAACTTTGGGCCATTTCAATTTTGCGTGTTGTGTCATACCCGTGGAGAGAATATTCACATTTTGGCTGGCTTTGTTAACTAAGGGAGTGTGGAGGAAACATCACTTTATTCAGTTGAGCAGTGCTGTTTGGACTGATTTGGCCCTGTAGTTGGAGTTCTTGTGGGAGTTCAGTGGGATTTGTGTGTGGCAAATGCCAGCAGTTTCTAACCATGACCTTGACTTGTATACTGATGCTTTGGGGGGAACTGGATCTGGGATATATTTTGGAGAGGTGTGGTGTGCGGAGTCTTGGCAGCCTGCCTAACGGGAAAGGGGCTGGTATCAGAACTTTGCCTTTTTAGAGTTGTTTCCGTTGTGGGTGGCTTTGCTGCTTTGGGATGAATGCCTATGTAATTGGAGCTTGCTCTTGCATTCTGATAATATGGCATTGTTGCATGCCATTATCTGCCAGTTGTCCAGTTCCCCATTGTTGGTCAGGTTGCTGCATTTGCTAATATTGAGGTGTTTGTTGTTGAATGTGTCACTGGCAGTGAAGCATGTACCTGGGGTGAATAATTAAATAGCTGATGCTTTATCTCATTTACAGTGGGCCCAGTTTCGAGTGCTGGCTCCAGCAGCAGACAATGTCCCTTCCCGCATTCTAGAGCATTGTTGGGATATCCTTCCCAGTCACTTGCAGGACTGCTAAGGACTGCTTTGGTTGAGAATAAATGGAAGGCTTATACAGAGGGGAGGTGGAAGTCTCCAAGAAGTACCAGGACCTTTTTTGTAGCGGAGATATTTGTTTCTTGCTTGACGATGGCGAGAAATCAGATGTTGTTGTAGGTGCTCTACATATCTGACAGATTGATAGTTGTTTGTTGGTGACAGTGAGTAAGTCAGATTCTTCTGTGCTTTCCATTGAGTGGTTCCAGAGGTGAAGGCTTGATCTTGCTAGTATGGCCATGCCGCCACCTCTGCAGGGTAAGCGTGAGCAGTGGAAGAGGCTGTAGCCATGTGGTGTAAGCTGGTTCCTGAGTATAGCATCGGTTTCTGATAGCCATGTTTTAGTTATGCAAAAATAATATTTAGAGAGGGGATATTCTGGATGAAAGATATGGACTGAAAGAAAACAGAAGATGCTGGAAAGGTGTAAAAAGAGGGGATAGAAGGATGGGGGTGCTGGATAGTGAAGACAGAGGAAGGGGAGAGATGCTGAACACTGAGGACAGAGGGAAAGGAGAGATGGAGGCACAGAGGGGAAGAGAAAAAGGAGTGAGTTAGTGAAATACTGGTGAGTAAGAGGCTGAGGAAGAAGAGGTGGGGAATGAGGTGGTGAGGCTAGAGGCTAAATGGTAGGTAGATTGAGGATAAGATGGTAGGAAGAAGGTGATACATCTGAATCCATTGATGTAAAAAAAAAGATAAATGAAAGAAAATGGAAAGGAAAAACATCAGTGTTGGATATAGGAGAGAGTAAAAGTAGCAGATGGATTTGAGATCCTAGAAAGAGTTAAGAGAAGATGGAGGAAAGAAGAAACTGGAACTAGCATAACCAGAAAAATAAAATGGCCAGACAACAAATATAGAAAAATATATTTTCAATTTAGTGATTAGACTATGTCAGTTTTTTGAATTTACATGCACTATTTTTTTTATGCATTTTTCTATTTCTCTGGTGTTGTATTGCATGCAGTCTGGCTTCTTGAGATTTCAGTTCAATTTTTGTCAACATAATCCTATTTTTAAGTTTGTGGTCACTTATTCGGCACTTGGAAAGGGTCTGTCTGTGTTCTAGAGTGCGACGGAGGCTAGGTATTTTGTTAGCATGGAGTTTCTTTAGGAATCTGGTTTGTTCAGTTTTCACAGTAGATGTGTGGATATTCTGGGTTCCACTGCAGTTTTACGGTGCTGTTCTTTTCTCGGTGGGCTCCTTATGTGAGTTTTGGAAGTGAATATTATTGTGGAATGATAGAATTGCTCTATAGGTTCTGTACTTTGGTTCCTGGTTTTTCTTTTTCTTCCTTGCGTGATATTAACTGTAAGCTTTTAGTAGGGGATAGTGGAATATTGTATGGATTGTCTTTGAGATTTGCAGTACGGTGTTCTTGATGTTGCCAGTCTGAAATTTAAAATATTTTGTCAATTAAAATTCAAGGAAATCTCAAATGTTAAGGGGATGTCTCATTTTATTTTGTTTAGTGGCCTGATAACTTCATTGTTGCAGAATTTTATTTTTGTTTTTTTCCAGCTCTGGCATGGTCCAATTCAGCCTGGGCAGCATGATTTTGAATTCATGGCCATCAGGATTATTTTTTTCACATTTTATATCATCTCATACATAATCTAGTCATAATATTGATTAAATAAATTTGGTTTGAAAATATTTATAATGGTTTGATTTGTGTGGGCATGTGAAAGTGGTTTTAAGTTCATTTTGCTTCCTGATTATTGTTATGATTATGTTGTTGTTTGTTTTAATGAATTGTGAGCCCATTATTCAAAGTAGTTTATCTAGTTAGCAGGGCCCACTAACCAGATAAACACCTCTGAGAGGGATATTCAGTGGCACTAACCGGACAGTGCCAAGGCTTCCATGGGTAGGGAAATGGCAGTACCAGTTAACAGTGATTTTCAGTCTCCTAGCTGCCTAAGTACCTGCATAAGGTTCAGTCACATCAATAGCTGTCCTAACTTTATGTGGTTCGGCTATCCAGCTGAATATCACCACTATCCAGATAGCCACTGTGCTCAATGATGAAATTGGATATCCAGCATCAGACAATATCTGGATTCTAGCGTTGAATATCTGGTTTTAATCTTAAATTCTGCAACTGGTACTTATAAAAATTCAGTGGCCTTCCTAGCCCCCTCCATCACCTGGGGTGGGCACCCATCATGCTGCTGGAATCCCCCCCCCCTCCATGATGCACACCACCACTTCCACCCCAACCCCAATCAGCCCCACGGAGGCAGAACAGGCAGCATACAGCTAAGCTGGTTTGCTGCAATGCCTCATGCTTCAGGGGCTGGTCACTCTGCTCTCCTGTCTGAAGTCTTGTGATTCTCGGGGCATCGCAGCAAACCAACTTAACTGTAAGTTTGCCGTACTGCCTCCATGGGGCCAGCGTGGATGCATGCCCTCCTGGCCAGCATCCAGGGTGAGCTGCACCCACCGTCTCACCCTGTGTACACCACTGTAAAAATGCAGACAGAGAGTTTGAATATTACCCTTATGTATGTGTGTTTGGAAGCTACATAAAATTTTAGATGGATGGCATATACATTTTAAAATAAATTAAATTCAGGCTAATGAGTCTGAGGTCCAGTGTATATGTGAATCTTTATGCAAATGAGGCCCCACAGCAAGTCTCTACACAAAGCCCTGCATCATCCTTGGACTGCCCCTAAGCAAAGTCCTGTCTTTCTGAAGCATTTTAAAAGAGCTGTAGTTTTCTATTGTTGACATTTGTTTTCCTGTACCTGGTCTTGGCATTGCTTGTGCTCAAAAACCTATCACATTTCATTTAATCTTCCTTCATCAACCAAAGCAATGGCATCTCCTCAGCCAGTTATAGCCAGGACTAGATAATAAACACTCTGCTCATTTGTATAATTCTGTAAGTGAAAATAAAGGACCTGATTTTCAAAAGACAAGTATTCAAAAACCATTGTGATCAGATGCAGCACGTAAATATTGACTGGATATTCAGCAGAACAATCTGGATAGGAGTCGCCGCTGAATATCCAGGCTCTGTAGCACTATCCCGATAAGTTCCAACACTTTTCCCAAGAGCACAATTTTCAGCTGGCACTTACATGGAATGTGACTTAGGCCTGCTTTTCATGCAACCTGTTATTTGAATGAGCGCCAGCTGAAAATTGCACTCTCTGGATAAGTACCGGCACTTATCCAGATAGCACTAGTACCACTCTCGGTCCAAACATGGAGTGTCAAAGAGTGCCAGGGCATGCTGTGGAGATATTCAGCAATAATCTATGGATCGTGTGGCTAAGTATATTGCTCAGAACCCTTATCTGGATAGTCTCGTGTTGGCTATCTTGATAAAGGTTTTGAATATCAGCACCTAAGGGGGTCTTGTATTAATGGGTGCTAGTTGGTAGTGTGTGTTATGGCATGCACCGAAGTCGTGCTAGGACATGCATTGCCAGCCAGCGTGGGGTCATGATAATGAGGGAGATTTCTGTGCCAACTGTGAAACCTGTGTTAGGGTTGCAAGTAGATGGATTAGGGACGGATAGTTGGTGTGGTGTGCTCAGCACAGTTAGCGCTGGGTTCACACCGCACGTTAATTGTATTAGCATGGGTTTACCTAACATCACCTCGGTAGGTAGAGCTAAGTTCACTTGTGCTATTATGGTATGTGTTAAGGGAAAATGTTCCATGTTAACTGCTGGAGAAATGCTTTCCATACCCCCGACAATTAACATGGTGGAGTTGCACCTAACATTCTTTGGTTTCAGTACTTTTGGCGCATTAGGTTCAATACCTTTGTACCTTTAAGTAAAAGACTTCCTAAGTGTCCAGTGACTGATTAGGAATGTTTCAATGTTTATTTTCCTAGTTTTAAGAATCTGACTAATTAAATATTTTAAGACCATCTGCTTCTTATGTTATGTTTAACTTCAAAGGTATTCACCATATTGAACAAGTGCATTTAACTAAACAAATATCTATATACTCTCCCTCTAGAAATTTCTGTTCAATATCTATTAGAGTTGTCCAGCTATACTGCAAGAATGGATTATAGATAAGTGAATGCTTTGTTGGAGCAGTGATTTATTCTGCCTAGATTGTGGGAAACAGAGGTCATGCCTAATTTAAAGAAAGAAGGGACCAATAGAGGGAACTGTAGTAATTTTAGGTCTATTTCTAATTTACATATGCTATCAAAAATTTTAGAAAAAGAGGTGCCTGCAGGGAGGTCTGTATATCACACCAATGTAAATAGATTTTCCATTTCTTCTTTCCTGATTACCCATAGTGCTCCTTCCCTCAGAACCCCTGCAGTTCTGTGACTTTAATATGATTTTTATACATAATGCCTCTTTGCCTCTCTTTCTTTCTACCCTGTCTTTTCTGAAGAGATTGCAAAATACAAGGGTGCCAGCATTATTGGCACCCTTGCATTTTAGGTATGCTGTGTACAATATCTTGAGAAATCATTGAAAATATTCCAACTGTATATCATCATAATATTTTAATAGTATATTCAAAAAAAAAGAGATGTCTGTGCAACCTAGACATAGCAATATATGAAAACAAAACCCCAAATATGACCTGGACAGGATTAATGGCACCCTTCACTAATATTTGGTTGCACAATTCTTGGCAGTGATGACAGCCTCCAAATGTTTCTTGTAGTCATCTATAAGTTTCATACATCTGTCTGCTGGTAGTTTCTCCCACTCTTCAACTGCGATTTGTTCCAGCTCAGAATGCTTCCAAGATTCCTTTTACCAATGGCAGATTTCAGCTCTGATATCAGGACTCATTGCTGGCCAGTTTAAAACAGTCCATTTGTTCCTTTTTAATCATCCTTTTGTTCATATGTTTTTGGTCATTGTCCTGCTAGAGGATCCATTATCTTTGACCCAGACCTAGCTTTCTGAAACTAGGTAGCACATTTTGCTGCAAAATATCTTTGTAGACCTCTGACTTCATAATTTCTTTAATACGTTCCAGGCCTCCTGTTCCTGAGGCAGGAAAACAACCCCACAACATGTTGGAACCTCCACCATATTTGACTGTAGCAAGGGTGTTTTTTTTCCTTATAAGCTTCATTTTTTCACATGTAAATATATCACTGATCTGCATTGCCAAACAGCTCAAGTTTAGTTTCATCTGTCCACAGAATATTTCCCCAGAAGGAATGTGGTTTCTCAAGATGGATTGGGGCAAAGATCAGGCATGCCTTTTTATGTCTGTCTTTGAGCAGTAGGGTCCTCCTTGGCCTTCACCCATTAAGTCCCTCTTTCTTAGTCAGCAGCATACAGTATAGTGTGGGTTAAAACCACCACACTAGATTTCTGCAGGTCAGTCTTAAGCTCTTTGGATGTTGTATGTGGTGTTTTCCAACAGTTTGTACTACCGTTCAAAGACTTCTTGGATTTTCCTCTTCCCAAACACATCCTGGAAGGTTATTGACAGTTCCATGAGCAGAAAACTTCTTAATAACACTGTGAACTGTAGACACAGGAATCCCAAGGTCTTTGGAAATGGCCTTGTACTCCTTTGAAGTTTGATGATAATGGCTTTTCTGACAGTCTCAAGCAGCTCTCTTGTCATCATTTTAAAAATGTAACAGAGTGAATAAGCTATCATTCATTGGTTGATTCAAGTCATGTGATTAATGACAATTGATCACAGGTGCTTCTAATTTATTTTTATTTTATTTAACTAGGTTTATATACCACTTTTCTACAAATCAGCATGGTGTACATTCAGGTACTATATATATATTTTCCTTGTCCCCAAAGGGCTCGCAATCTATGTTTTTGTACCTGAGGCAATGGAGGGTTAAGTGGCTTGCCCAAGGAGCACCTGTGAGACTAGAAACCCCAGTCCTTATGGCCTAAGGTTGCTGTCTTCTAGTGAGAATTGAACGCCTGGCCTTCCAGCCTGAAGTAACTTGCCCCAACCACTAGACCACTCTTCCCCCTGTAGTAAAGGGAATTTGGTTCTTCTGTTCAAACTGATCTGAATTTTTTATATGACTGCCGATAATCATTTTCTGGTAAAAATATCCCAGTTTTTATACTATTTCCTCCTATTTCATTTTTTAATTGGTTTTGTTTTATTTAATTCTTTTATGCGTCAAATATGTGTGCATATATAGTCCAAAGCCATTAAATTGGCCACTTTTCTTTAGGATATATTGGACATTAAGGGATTGAACTGCAAGAATGCCAATAATGTTGACCACAACTGTATAACCTGGTAGAACTATATCTCAATCATTTTTTTCTGTGTACTGTGGGGGTCATTTTGGAAGCCCTATTTATACTTTGGATGTCTGAAAACGGGCACAAAGATGTCTCCAGAACCATTTTAGAAGCCAGCTCTGGGAACATCCAAGTCTGAAACGGGGCTTGGTGGAGGTGTTCCTAGGAATGTGGATGTCTCCCCCTGATCTCAAAAATGTCATGTATGCCAGGCATCATGTCTAAGTTTAGACCTGCCCAGGGCACCTGAAAAGTGATTGTTTTGGCTGAAACAAATCCAGAGGGTGTAGAAAAGATAGCCCTTCATCATCCCTAGTACTTAGTACAATGTCAATGATAGCAGTTACTGATTGAGTTAGAAATTGCTTGAGTGGGAGGCAACAAAGGGTACAGGTAAATGGATCTCACTCTGAGAAGGAGGTTACCAGTGTTGTGCTGCAGGGATCTGTCCTTGGTTCAAAATCTTTGTTAGTGATATTGCAAAAGGGCTTTCGGGTAAGATTTTCTTGTTTGCAGATGATACCAAAATCTGCGGATGATACCAAAATCTTCAATAGAGTAGACACCCAAGAAGGAAGAGATAACATGAAGAAGGATCTATCTAAGCTTGAAGAATGGTCTAGAATTTGGCAGCTGAAATTTAATGCTACAAAATGCAGGGTCATGCATTTGGGCTGCAAAAATACAAAGGAGAGGTACTTCTGTCCACAAAAGGGGAGAGGGACTTTGTTGTAATTGTGTCTGATGATTTTAAAGTAGCTTAGCAGATAGAAAAAGCATTTGTGAAATCCAGAAGGATGCTTGGGTGTATAGGGAGAGGAATGGCCAGAAGAAAAAAGGAGGTGATAATGCCTCTATATAAGTCTCTGGTGCGACCTCATTTGGAGTATTGTATGCAATTCTGGAGAGCACATCTTCAAAAGGATATAAGCAGGGTGGAGTCAAGCAGGCAGCTACTAAAATGGTTAATGGTCTTCGTTATGAAGCATATGAGGACAGACTTAAAGATCTTAATATTTATTTATTTATTTATGTGCACTTATATAGCACCTTTCTTATATCAAAGTGGTTTACAATGAACTCAAAAATTGCATTATAATATACATGCATTATATAGAACTTTGAAAACAGGGTGCTCCATAATAGTAACAATACATGATAATATTAGTATAGTATTTAACAAAGTATTTCAACCAGCTATTTACATGAGGAATTTGTGAGAGAGCATGGGGTGTACTGAGCTATATATTGACCTTCGGTTTAATTAAGTTACTTATTCTTTCTACATTAAACTGTTGCCCTGTGTGTCTTGTTTCTGGTGATGGTTGAGTTTATTTGAAAACAGAGGGGTGGTTGAGCCTGACTTGTTTTAAGTAACTGATTCTACGAAATGCTCTCTGAATAGAAAGGTTTTTATGAGCTTGCAAAACGTATTTGGTTCCTTAGTGTCCCTTATGCTGTCTGGGAGCGAGTTCCACAGTGTTGGAGCATATAAGGAGAATGCTCTCTTTGTTGTTGCCGCCTTGCTGTTTCTGAAGATTGAGGGACCTGTTAATGTGTTTTTATTACTGCTTCTTCTTAATCTGTTTTCTGGGTTGGTGTGTATTAATGTCTTTAGGCTTGAAGATGATTCATTTTGTAGAGTTGTGAATATTGTGTGGATTGTTTTAAACTTTATTCTGCTGGCTACTAGTAACCAATGTAGTTCTTTTAAAATGAGCATAATTTGTTCTCAGATTGGTACTTGTGTGATGACTCTCGCTGCTTTGTTTTGGGCCAGCTGTAGTCTGCGAAGAGATTGTTTAGGGAGACCCATTAGTAAATCTATGTGTGATAAAATCATAGTCTGGACTGTTGTTCTGAAGTCACTTACTGATAGTAGGTATACGTTCTGGTGGGACGTACAGCCCTGCAAGCCATCCGGACCTATTCCCCTTCCTGCTCTCCCTGCACATCCTGAGCAGTAGGATGGGAAGAGCCGGAGAGGGGCGGGAGGGGGTGGGGTCAGGACGGAGTGGGAACGAACCAGTCTGGCAGGTCATGGTCCTGTACGTCCTGTGCGGTCCATGGGGACATGCTGCTTATTCCACCTCGAAGGTGGAATAAGCAGCACTGGTCCAGCGATCAGGCCCAGGGATCCCCCCCCCCCAGGGGTTGGGGCCGGGTGTAGGGGGTTCCCTGCCATCCAATCCAAGCCCTGGCTCGCCAGCCATGGGTTGGACGGCGGGGAAGAGGGGGGCTGAGCCACGGCAGCCAGGGGAGCATGCAGGGAGGTCATCCCTGCAGGCTGGCAGGGATATGTTGGCCCATCCTCATGCCCAATTCTGAATGCCATGGTACAGAATCGGGTTCTAACAGCTCTGTCCTGCACGTGGATGTTTGGAAGGCCCAGACATGCCCCTCTCGGAATTGGGCTCCACCTGAATTTAAAAAAAGCATGGGACAAACACAGAAGATCTCTAAAGGTAAAAAGAGGATTATTGTAGTTGATATGGAAGGGCAGACTAGATAGGCCATGTGGTCTTTTTCTGCCATCATGTTTCTATGATTCTATTTCTAAAATGTATTATCTTCCAGTGGAGGAAAAACTCCTTTGGAACAAGGTCAAATTGAAGTTTGGAATGCTACTGCTATGTTGGAGAATTCTGACTCTGAATTGGTGGTGCCAGCTACTCTTTTGGTGATGTACAGGTTTAATGTTGATAGGGACTGGATTTTGAAAATGTATCTCAAAAAGAGGAAGGTTCCATTTTTGGGACATTTTGTTAGTATTTTTCCCCACCTAGTGAGAGAAACGCAGAAATGGTGGTGTGAATTTTTGTTTCTTAGACCTGGGGTTTTGCAATTGGGGGCCTTGTTTTATTTGAAATTGCCTTATAAGTGCTTGATAAAGTATAGGTCTAATAAGGTTTTTTTTTTCAACCCAAAGATTTGGCCTCATTTATTAATGCTAAAATGCTAGCAGGACCTCCTGCAGTTTCTCAAGATGTCTCTCATGGTGTTACCATTCTTCAGTAGTTAGCCTGCTTTTTCAACACTGCTGCCTATAATCTTTGTAATTGATTTTTCTTATTCCTTTTCTGTGTGCCATTCTCCTTCCTAATATTGAGGGCTGGTAAAGATTCAGCATATTATGTTTATTTTTCTGATTTTTTTGTGTATGCTGCTGTTTCAGCTTGGAATCTTTTTGCTCTACAAGTGTTTTTTTGGTTTGTAAATTTAATAATCTATAAATGAAAAATGTAAAAAAAAAATAAAGTCCTTTACCTTAACATGAAGAAGATGATGATTCTGGCAACTGGCAAAATCAATAATTGTATCAATGATAAAGAAGAAATTGAGACAACTTTAAACTGTGTGGATCAATAATCAATAAAGAAATAACAAGCAGTTAAGAAATCTGATGATACATTGCTTTTTGGCATAATGACAATGAAGGACAAACAAGATTCTCAAGTGAAAGATGTGTATCTGCATAAAAAGATACAACTTGTCCAAACCATGCCATTTTCAGTAACATCATATCAGTAACAACGCTACTCAACATAATGAAACTCTCCCTTACACAAGGCATTATCCCATCCACACTCAAACAAGCTATAATAAGACCAATATTAAAGAATACCAACCTAGAAACAAATGACCCCAGCTCATACAAACCCATCTCAAGCCTTCCATTTACAGCAAAGATCATTGAGAAAGTAATCCTGCTGCAACTACAAGACCACCTAGACACCCATGCTCCTCTCGACCCCCACCAACATGGATTCAATCCCAAACACAGCGTAGAAACTCTCATTGCATCACTCCTGGGCAACCTAATCACAAAACTGGACAACGCCAAGCAATGCTTCTTAAAGGTATTCATTGATATCAAGGCCACCTTTGACTCTGTCAACCACAACACACTCATCAAGAGCCTACATGAAATTGGTCTATAAGAAACTACCCTAAAGAGGTTCATCTCATACCTAACGCATAGAAAAATCCAAGTAAAGTCTGGAACCATTCGATCAACTCCAATTAACCAACTCCAAAGCGTACCACAAGGCTCAGCACTCTCTGCATTGCTATTTAATATATATCTGCAGCCCCTATGCAATATAATAACCAAACACAATATAAACTACAACATATATGCGGGCGACATTATGGTATATACCCCATTCAACATAGATCAACCGGACTATGCATAGAAGAGATGTCGAACTGGCTCCTGGACCGAAACCTACTAATAAACTACAAGAAATCAGAAGCACTCTTCATAACAAGGAACACCTCATTTGTTCCACCAAAATCAATACAAATATCACATAATGACATACCAGTAAAAACAGAAGTTAAATACTTAGGGATATGCCTAGACCAAAATCTAAATGTTCAAGCTCACATAAACAAAACAACAAAAGCAGCCTACCACAAGCTAAGAATAATACAAAAGCTCATATCCCTACTAAACACTAATAACTTCTGTACAGTTTGCCAAGCCATGATAATCCCCATACTGGACTATTGCAATATCATTTATCAGAATCTACCAATATAGTCTACCTATCCTCTTCTACTACAAAACATTATTGCCCGCATCATAACCAGAACAACAAGAACTAACCACATAACCCCAACCTTGAAACAACTCCACTAGCTCCCCTTAATCACTAGAACCAAATATAAAGCTTTACTCATGATCTTCAGAATCTTCCACCAATTATCACCACCCATTCTACAAACACTCATCACCAAAGACCCCGAACCAAACAAAACAATAAAAACCTCTTAATGATACCCAAGAGCAAAATTAAAGCAAATCAAACAACATGTAACAGAGCCTTCTCAATATATGCACCATTACTCTGGAACTCAGTTCCCGAGAACATAAGAACTATCAGCGACCTATGGGGCTTCCAAAAAATTTAACAAACACACCTATTCTTAGAATATTATGGACCGGAAACCAATGTTGCCGCTAACCTGCGCTGGGTCTGCCGCCTACATTCCTGCCGGCGGGGGGAAGTGCAGAGCGATCGACGCTCTGCCCCTCCCCCCACCAGCAGGAATGTCGGTGGAGGACCCGGCGCATATTAAAGAGAACATTGCTGGAAACATAATCTCACTCTGGACATACATATATTGACTTCAATTCACATACTTCCAATCATACAAAGACAATAGATCACACAACCTGGAGAACTTACCATTGAATTAACATTGTTCTTAACCCTGTTAACTCCAAGTTTAACTCCCTTATTCTATGTAAATTTCTCAGTCTATTTGTTTATTGTAAACCACTTTGAATGTAAGAAAAAGCGGTATAACAAATTGTTAAAGAAAATAAAAATAAATTATGGTGCTGGCAAAGAATACTGTGTATACCATGGACTGTCTGAAGAATATATCAGTTGGTACTAAAGGAGATCAAACCTAAGCTTTCTTTAAACGCTCAGATGACAAGATCTTGACTTCACATTATACAAAGAGAAAGATCATTTGGACACATCATATGAAGAGAAAGATCATTCAAGAAAGATATCCTGCTTGGCAAGGTTGAAGGTCAACCAAAAAAGGAAGGCCAGTAATGCGATGAATTGAGGCAAGTCAGGAGCAATGTGGCTCACAGACCATGCTTCTCTACCAACAATAGCCCCTACTATTAGCCACACACTCTCATTACATTTGTCTTTAAAAATTCTAGGATCCCATATAGATTTGCATTTATCTTTTAAGATTCTAATTTCCTCAGTCATGTCTGTCTGCTTCTCATCTCTTAAGTCAATTTGAGCCATTAGACCTTTTCTTGATAAAACCACACTAACAACTCTGGCTATCTCATTAGTAATTAGTTGACTTGACTACTGTAACTCATTATATAATGATCTGCCGTTGTCAGTTATTAAACAACTCCAACTCATACAAAATACAGCAATCAAACTCATTACTCACTCTAAGAGGTTTGACCATGTTGCTCTGCTTTTGAAAGATAACCATTGGTTGCCTATATCTTACTGTATCAAATTTAAAATATTCCTAGCCCATAAGTCATTTTACTCAAGTCATTCTGTTTATTAGACTTACTCATTCCTTATAGGCCATGGAAGAGCTCTACATTCTCAAAACCATAGTTTGCTCAGTATTCCCCCCAATGACTCAGCTGTTCAAAAAACAACCTGTTAATCAGCATTTTAGCTCCTACACATTGGCAATTTCTACCTAAGGACAGACTTTTCATTAAAAAAAAGCTCTCAAAACCTGCTTTTTATAACTTAGAATATGGCGTGGACTAAACTGCACAGTATTTTTATCATCTGGATCTGTTTCTAATGTTTTTTTACTGTTTCCTTCGATCAACTCTCTATGTATAGTAGTTTAGTTGCATTTAACCTTTATTTCTTAAAAATCCTTTCTTTTATTTTTATTTTTATTATTATTATTATTATAGGAATTTTAGTATTATTACTTTTATTCATCTGTAAACTGCTCCATTATTTCAAAGAGCAATATATCAAGTTCTAAATAAACTGTAAGTATTTGAAAAACAAAATCAGATCACATCAGGATTTATTTAGCTGTATTTATATCCTGCTTTTCACCAGGTCAAAGTGGTCATACATTTAACACAAGGGGATATGAGACACATACACTAATACTTACAGGGAAGGAACATGGGCAATGGAGGGTTAAGTGGCTTGCCCAAGACCACAAGGAGTGCCTATAGGACTAGAAATCCAAGTCCCTCTGGCCTGAGATTGCTGTCCCCAGGTGGGACTTGAACCCCTGGCCCTCTGGTCTGAAGTACCTTGTCCTAACCACTAGACCACTCCTCTCTTGATGGTGGTATGTTTTCACAGCGTTGACATAGCTAGAGTATTCATGGAAACTCTGTATACCTATTTATTGTATGATACAGGAGTTGAGGCTTCAGATGACTGCACAGGATGATGCACCAATTCTCAGTGAGTGTATGCTAAAATCTAGGGAGGTCAATCTGGCTGCTATTAAACTGATAACAGCTAATGGGTAAGCTGCCCACATGTACAAAGAACAAGGTCACATTTCTGGGATGCAGCATCTTGCATTAGCTGATGGGGCTTACTGGGTATGTTAAAAGACCATGTAGGTCAGGATAATTCAATTTCCACTCCTCACGTGGAAAGTTTTAGAGTATGGTAATCAGATGCAGAGTCTGTGTCCAGACATGAGGAGACCAGATTTAGTCCCAGCAGTTTTGCTTCAGGCAATCAATGTACTTACCTTGAGGACAGTGAAAAATTCAAGGGAAAAAAAGGCATGAAAGAAGGCTGTCCTATATTTGTGGTGGCTACCCTAGATTATGTCCTCCATAGGATAAGGAAGCAATGGGTTTCCATGCATTGGGTACCAGATGTAGTGGGGATCAAACCCATTGCCCAACCCTCCCAAGGCAATGATCTACAGTTGAGTTACAGAGATGGCACAGTATGAGAGCCATCTCTAAGAGTCAAGTAGAAACAGCAGAAGGAGAAGCTCCTACCCGGGAAGCCCATTGGTCCAGCAAAAGGTGTGACTTATTGGACTCTGTATATAAGGAAGCACAGCCACCCATATCCTTGCTACTTCAACTGTTTTTAGTGGGCCTGACCTACATCTACTGCTACCCAGCTCTACTTTGCAGCTCACTGGACTATTGATCTGGCTGCATTTTGTTTCTGTCTTCTTTCACATTCTGCTTCTTTCTCCTGCTTTGCCAGACTTGCAAGGCTCATGGAGCAAAGCCCTTCCTCCTTGCCAGTCAGATTGGGTTCTAATTGATTGTTACCCTAAAGTTCTTTAAATTGATAGTAAGCATTCATTTAAATTATTAAATACACCCCTTGCTTTGTTTGTTTGTTTTATAGATATCATGATATTTGCACTGTAGGCTTGCATTTGCCAGGCTGTAGGGGCTGCAAAAGAGACAGGTGTCAATGCCCATGGCCGCTATAGACCCAGCACTCCTTCTTCATTACCCCCTCCTTTCAACTGGCATAACCTGCTGTGTGCCGCTTTGGCATGTTGAAGAGCATGCCAGTTCTTGCATGCCAAAGGATTCTGCTCTCTCCTCCCCTCCTTTGTCACAGTGACACAACAAGATGACACTGATGATGGCTGCACTTCCAGAAAGGAGGAACACTGACACCATGATGGAAGGGTGGGTTTGATGGCACTGTTCATTTATTTTTTGTTAAACAACATCCATAAAAGTACTTCATACTTCAAAAGACTATGAAGAAATAGCCAAAATAAATGAGAAATCGTAAGCATGCATTTTAAAAAAAAGTATATTATGCATGACACCATTTCATTTAATTGGAATGTCACATGCACTGAATAGTTTAAGAACCAGTGCTCTACTGAAAGTGTTTTTTCAAATAGTAATTACCCTGGCAGGAGAACTTGTAGGACCATCAACCAAACATATGTGCTTGGACTTGAAGTCAATTTTCTCACTCTGAAAGATAAACTTGCCTTAATAATAATTTTGAATTACATTTGTTGGTTCAAAAAAAAACTTTTCAAGAAATCTCTGGTTGCCATTACTAATCATGAAAGAGTATTTCACCAATGAAAAAATAATGCCTTATGCTATCTGTCTTCTTGTTGTGACCTTTCTGGGATCCTCTGACATGTTATACAAGTTGACTTTTCTTCTGTAAGTTCAATTTGCTCTGTTCAGTGCCCTTTCTCTTAATCTGTCTGCCCCTTGCTTTAGCAGTTTCCGCTTTTCTTGTGTATATTGCTCAGTCATTCTATATGTCCATTTTATAAAGAAACACTACTTTTTAAACCTTATGAATATTTACTTCAGTATACAGAACATCACTATATGAATTGCAAAAATTGTTTTTGTATAAATAAATAAATAGATGAAGACCTCAACTGGAAGGTCCCTATCTTACTTATCAATATACAAGGTTGCAGGTGCATAATTACTCCCGTTCAGTCTCTTTCATCGGACCTTATGATCACCTTTGATTAAATTAGTGGAGGAGAGATAGTACGGAAATCCACAGTACTACCTTTTAACTTTCAAAAGGGAGACTATGATAAAATGAGGAAGATAGTTAAGAAAAAACTAAAAGGAGCAGTTGCAAAGGGTAAAGACTTACATCAAGCTTGGGTGTTGTTGAAAAATACTATCTTGGCAGCCCAGACCAGCTGTATTCCACGCTTTAAGAAAAGTGGAAGGAAGTCCAAAAAACTGCCAGCATGGTTTAAAGGTGAGGTCAGAGAGGCTGCTGTTGCCAAAAAAAGCATCTTTCAGGAAATGGAAAGAAGAGCCAAACGACGAAACCTGGAAACAACACAAGCACTGGCAAGTCAAATGCAAGGCATTGATAAAGCAGGCAAAGGGAGAATTTGAGAAGAAGCTTGCTGCGGAAGCAAAAACACGAAATAAAGTTTTTTTCAAGTACATTCGTAGCAAAAAATCTGTGAGAGAGTCAGTTGGTCCATTAGATGATAGAGGAGTTAGAGGGGCACTAAGAGACGACAAGGCGATAGTGAAGAGACTGAATGAATTCTTTGCTTCGGTCTTTACTGAGGAAGATGTAGGGATGTTACCCATGACTGAAGTGGTATTTAAAGGTGCGGATGTATTGAAGGAAATATTGATACATCGGGAAGATGTATTACAACTATTAGATAAACTGAAGAGTAGCAAATCACCTGGATCGGATGGTATACATCCAAGGATGTTGAAAGAACTGAAATATGAGATTGCAGACCTGGTATTAGTAATCTGTGAACTATCATTAAAGTCATCTCTAATACCTGAAGATTGGAGTATCGCCAATGTAACACCAATTTTTAAAAGGGTTCCAGGGGTGATCCGGGAAACTACAGACCGGTGAGCCTCACGTCAGTACCAGGAAAAATGGTAGAAACCATCATAAAGAATAAAATTACTCAGCATGTAGATAGTCATGGCCTAATGGGAGACAGCCAACATGGCTTTAGACAAGGAAGATCTTGTCTTACCAATCTGTATGTTTTTTTGAAAGTGTGAATAAACAGGTGGACAAAGGTGAGTCGGTTGATATAGTGTATCTGGACTCTCAGAAAGCCTTTGACAAGGTCCCTCATCATAGACTTTTGGCAAAACTAAAGAGTCATGGGATAGGAGGCAGTATACTACTGTGGAACAAGAACTGGTTAAAAGATAGAAATCAGAGGGTTGGGCTAAATGGCCAATTTTCCCAATGGAGAAAGGTGAGTAGTGGTGAATAGTGGTGTACCCCAGGGATATCTGCTGGGTCTTCTGCTTTTTGACATATTCATAAATGACCTGGAAAGTGGAATAACGAGTGAGGTTGTCAAATTTGCAGATGACACAAAACTATTTAAAGTTTTTAAAACCCAGGAGAATTGTGGAAAATTGCAAGAGGATCTTGATAAATTAGAAAATTGGGCATCAAAATGGCAGATGAAATTTAATGTGGACAAACGCAAAGTTATGCACCTAGGAAAGAACAACCCAAACTATGGTTACACAATGCAAGGTTCCACATTAGGAACCACCACCCAGGAAAAAGATTTAGGCGTCATTGTGAATAACATGTTAAAACCCTCGGCTCAGTGTGCAGCGGCGGCCAAGAAAGCAAATAGAATGCTAGGTATGATAAGGAAAGGAATGGAAAATAAAACAAAAGATATTATAATGCCTCTATATCGTTCCATGGTGAGACCGCACCTTGAATATTGTGTGCAATTCTGGTCGCCATATCTTAAAAAGGATATAGCGTTATTAGAAAAGGTTCAGAGAAGAGCCACTAAAATGGTAAAGGGGATGGAAGGATACTCCTGTGAAGAAAGGCTAAAAGGTTAGGGCTCTTTAACCTGGAAAAAAGACGGCTGAGGGGAGATATGATAGAAGTCTATAAATTTATGAACGGAGTGGAACGGGTAAACATAGATCGATTGTTTACGTTATCAGAATATAGAAAGACTAGGGGACATGCAATAAAGCTACAGGGTAAACTATTTAAGACTAATAAAAGAAAATATTTTTTCACTCAACATGTAATCAAACGCTGGAATTTGTTACCGGAGGATGTAGTAAAGGCTGTAAGTGTAGCTGGGTTTAAAAAACGTTTGGACAAGTTCCTGGAGGAAAGGTCCATAAACCATTATTAAGAAGGGACCCAGGATATCAATGCTTGACCCAGTACAAGCATTGCGGAACCTGTGTCTTTTGGGGAAACTGCTAGGTACGTATGACCTAGATTGGCCACTGTTGGAAACAGGATACTGGGCTTGATGGACCTTGGTCTGACCCAGTATGGCATATCTTATGTTCTTATGTTCTTACATTAATGGAAATGGACTGCCTGCTATTTACAAACTGAAACCCGTCATGGATATATTTCATCAAAAATTCCTGGAACTGTACATACCTGAAAGACACATCAGCATCGATAAAAGTCTGATGCTTCGGAAAGGGCGGCTTTCATTCAAGCAGTATGTTCCAAACAAAAGAGCTTGTTTTGGGATAAAGTCCTATGAACTATGTGAGGCAAAAATTGGTTACATCTGGGACTTTATTGTATATACTGGAAGTGACACTGATTTTAACTCTTCACTTTCTTCACTTTCTTCGCTACCTCAAGCTGTGTTGTGATGTCATTGTTGCAGCCATTGCCGGGGAAAGGGTATCATGTTCACATGAATAACTTTTATTCCAGTCCAACTCTTTTTGACAGACAGATAAATGCCAGCACTGATGCAGTCAGAACTGTTAGGCTGAACAGAAAGTTTATGCCACCAATACTGAAAAAATGCTAAGCTGAAAAAGGGAGAAAAAATGACCTACTATCGTGATAAAATAATGGCACTGAAATGGAAAGACAAAAAAGGTGTTTGCATGCTATAGTGTTATTAGAAAAGGTACAGAAAAGAGCCACCAAAATGGTAAAAGGGATGGAAGGCTACTCCTATGAAGAAAGGCTACAAAAGTTGGGGCTCTTCAGCCTGGAAAAGAGATGGCTGAGGGGAGATATGATAGAGGTCTTTAAATTAATGAATGGAGTGGAACGGGTAAACGTAGATCGATTGTTTACGTTATCAGAATATAGAAAGACTAGAGGACTTGTAATGAAGTTACAAGGTGATCTATTTAAGACAAATAAGAGAAAATATTTTTTCACTCAACGTGTAATCAAACTCTGGAATTTGTTGCCGGAGGATGTGGTAAAGGCTGTTAGTGTAGCTGGGTTTAAAAAAGGTTTGGACAAGTTCCTGGAGGAAACGTCCATAAACCATTATTAAAAAGGGACCCAGGATATCAATGCATGACCCATTGCAAGCATTGTGGGACCTTTGTCTATTGGGGATACTGCTAGGTATGTATGACCCAGATTAACCACTGTTGGAAACAGGATACTGGGCTTGATGGACCTTGGTCTGATCCAGTATGGCATATCTTATGTTCTTATGCTGGGCACTGTCCACAATGATGAATTTGTGGAAACAGAAACTAAGAGAGGTAAGAAACATAAATCATCCTGTGATGGAGTGTAAGGGAAACTCCCCGTACCCCACAGAGATTCTCCCCAGCCAAGGCCAGAACCGGAGAGGTATAGTATTGCTCTGGTAAGAGCTTAAACCCCTGCCCCTTTAAGAGAATAGGCTAGAGAATGCCAGGGTTTAAATCAGGAAGCAGGAGATCTGGAGTGGAAAGAAGAGCCTGAGTTTTAGTGCATACCTATAGACTAATTATTATCTGTAAAAGAGAGCCTACTGTGGAGGTAGGAAGCATTTTAATTTATTACTGTCTGCTCAGCCTTGCTACTAAAGTTCTACTCAGTTGGAGAGGCTTTTGCTGGGCTGTGCTGCCTGAAGTGAGGAAACTTTGAGGAGCCTGTTTTGTTTTGATTTGCCATCTGTGCTAGAGCAGTGTTCAGCTATTCAGCAGAGTAACCCTTCTAAGGGCAATTAAGGACTTTTTACAGCTGGGAAAAAGTCTAGGGTAACAGAAGATTTAACTCTACGTGTGCTTAAAACCCAAGGAGGGCCAGGGCCATTGTCTGGATACTGTCCCCAAATCAAGTATATTTTCTTTAACTCTCTGGGCTGTGGAGTCCTATGTCATGCCTCATGCTGGCCACATCTACTACACCTCCATAGTTGTTGATCTTAGTGACCAGTTTCTTGTGAGCTATCCAAGGGCAAAAGGAATTGCGCTATTACTGTCCAACCTGTGATGTCGGGCTCTGTGTGTTGCCATGTTTCAAAGACTTTTATACTTGAAGGACTAGAAAAAGGGACTGTCACTTCTGGAGAGAGATCTGCAACTGTGAGTATATACTTCTGGTAATTTTCTAAAAGGAATTCTTTGTATAAAGCTAATTAATCTGTGAACCCACTATTTTTGTTAAATCAGTCAGGGCCTAGTAGCAGCAGTTTAAGATTAAATTTAAAACACAGAGGAGAACTTTCTGGTTACATTTCATACCCAGCAGAGAGCTTGTACTTTAAATTTAATAGTCACTCAGGGCCTAGTAACAGCAAAGTACTTTTAGTTTAAATTTAAAACACAGAAGAGAGCTTTCTGGTTACATTTGGAACCCAGCAGAGAGCTTGTAGTTTACATTTAATAGTCACTCAGGGCCTAGCATCAGAAAAGTACTTTTAGTTTTAAAACACAGAACAGAACTTTCTGGTTACATTTCATACCCAGCAGAGAGCTTGTAGTTTAAATTTAATAGTCACTCAGGGCCTAGTAACAGCAAAATACTTTTAGTTTAAATTTAAAACACAGAATAGAGCTTTCTGGTTACATTTGGAACCCAGCAGAGAGCTTGTAGTCTAAATTTAATAGTCACTCAGGGCCTAGCATCAGCAAAGTACTTTTAGCTTAAATTTAAAACACAGAAGAAAGCTTTCTGGTTAAATTTAGAACCCAGCAGAGAGCTTGTAGTTTAAATTTCATAAGAAGTAAGAGCCTAGCAGCAGCTAAGAGCTATGATTTAAATCAAATCAGAGTATAGCTTACCTCAGCAGCACAAGACAGGGTACTGTGTAGCAGCCCTCTTTTAATAAGTGTTATTTCCCTCCCTCCCCTGGGATAATCATAACTTTATAGATACTTACACATCTTACAAGACAGGAGGTGCTCTCAGGTGAAGCTCATTACCCAAATCAGTCATACACTAAGGACCTGAGATTAGTTAAGCTTCAGGTGAACAAAGTATATTACATGTATTAGGTACAGTTTTATTAGTATAAATATCCATAGCAACCCTTAGTAAGTAAAGAACTTAGATTTAAACACAAACTTAAAACTAAGATGCAGACAGCAGTCCAGCAGCGGGATGGAGGCTTTCCAGTCTTTTGCATTGAGTGTCACATGTATGATTTTCTCCCAGTTGGTGAGAGGTCTTTCGTGTGCACTAGATGCAAGGAGCTCTTTGCTCTCAGGGAAGAGTCCATTCTCTAGAGGCTAGAGTAGTAGACTTGGAAAACATAAGAAAGACAGAGAGGTACATAGACGAGACCTACAGGGATATAGTCCTGAAGTCCCAACTCCAGTCTGGCAGCATCCCTGTTTCCATGAAGGAGAGAGGTCACGTGACCGGAGAGCATCACCATGGTGTGGCAGGAAGTGACCCTGTAACTAGGACCTGTCCTCCAGGTGATGTAAAACCCTCTCGCACCGAGGAAGTTTCTCCAGGGCCATGTGCCCATGTTTATGTTTATGTTTATGTTTTATTAAAATTTGATATACCGCCCACACCAAAATAGGCATCTGGGCGGTTCACAATTAAAATTTACAGGCTGCGAGAAGTTAGGAAAAGAACGCCATCAAATCAGACAGAATAGGAGAGAGGAAGTCAGCAAACAAATAGACAAAGACATGGTAATAGGGTGGGGCGGGGAGACAGATATGAAAAGAAGGACAAACACAAGAGCAAGGTATATGGGGGGAGACTAGGACTGTAACATTAAGGACAAATACAAGTATTAAAAGTATAAGGAGGAAAGGCTTAAAACTGTGACATAAAAGCAATTATAAATGTAAAAGAAGGCAGACAGAGGGGCAGGACGTAGGGAGTGGGCTAAGCTGCAGCGTAGGGAAACAAACACAAGGGTGGGGTCTATGGGGGAAGGTTAAATGCTGTAATAAATAGATGGGTTTTGAGCTTTGTTTTAAAGTGCTGGAGAGAGGTTTCAGTGCGGAGGGTAAGAGGGAGCGAATTCCATAGTCGTGGCCCCAAGAAGTAGAAAGCGGATGAGCGAGTGGATTCCAGGTGGGCATGTGAGGGAGGGGGAAGAAACATGCGATTGAGGTGAATAGAACGGACGGAGTGAACGATGAGTGGTGTGGAAGCGAACCTGATCGGCAAGGTAGAGAGGAGTACCTACATAGAGAGCCCTGTGAACAAAAACAAGAATCTTAAAGTGGATGCGGAAAGGTACCGGTAACCAGTGTTGTTGTTGAAGAAGAGGAGTGACGTGATCGAACCGGGAAGCGTGAGTGAGGAGACGGACTGCGGTATTTTGGATGCGTTGAATTCGAGTAATTTGGGATTTTGGAAGACCTGCCAAGACAACGTTACAATAGTCAAGCCGAGATATTACTAGGGAAGGTTTAGGACAGCAGTTATAGTTGGTGATTCGATCATTAGGCATGTAGATAGCTGGGTGGCTGGTGGACGTGAGGATCGCCTGGTAACCAGCCTGCCTGGTGCGAAGGTAGCGGACCTCACACACCACCTAGATAAGGTCTTAGATAGTGCTGGGGAGGATTCTGCTGTCTTGGTACATGTCAGCACCAATGACATAGGAAAATGTAGTAGGGAGGTTCTGGAGGCTAAATTTAGGTTTTTAGGTAGGAAGTTGAAATCCAGAACTTCCAGGGTAGCATTCTATGAAATGCTTCCTGTTCCACGCGCAGCACCCAAAAGGCAGGCAGATCTCCGGAGTCTCAAAGCGTGGATGAGACAATGGTGCAGAGATGAGGGTTTTGGATTTGTTAGGAACTGGGAAACATTCTGGGGAAAGGAGGGGCTCTTCCGAAGGGATGGGCTTCACCTTAACAGGGATGGAACCAGGCTGCTGGCATTAACCTTTAAAAAGGAGATAGAACAGCTTTTAAACTAGATATTAGGGGAAAGCCGACAGTCGCCCAAGAGCGGATGGTTCGGAAGAATGTACCTTTGAAGGATACTACCAAAAGCAGAGAGGTTCCACAAAAGAGTAAAGTAGCCCAAATGCCCTCAAGTATCGAGCAGACAGAGCTTAAAGATCCTAAATTACCCATGTCTAACAATAGCCAAATTAATATGAATAAAATACATTCTCTAAAATGCTTGTATGCAAATGCTAGAAGTCTAAAAAATAAGATGGGAGATTTAGAATATATAGCACTAAATGAAAGGTTAGATATGATTGGAATATCAGAGATATGGTGGAAGGAGGACAACCAGTGGGACACTGTGATACCTGGGTACAAACTATATCGTAATGATAGAGCTGATAAAATTGGTGGAGGGGTTGCTCTCTATATTAGAGAGGGCATTGAGTCAGAAAGGATTAAAGTTTTGCAGGAAACAAAATCTGCTGTAGAATCTATATGGATTGAAATTCCATGTAAAAGGGGGAAGGCAATGGCAGTGGGGGTGTACTATCGAGCGCCTGGCCAGAATGACCAAATGGATGATGAAATGCTCAAAGAAATCAAGGAAGCTAACAAACGTTACAGCACAGTAATAATAATGGGTGATTTCAACTACCCCGGTATCAACTGGGTCAGTTTCACGGCAGGACATGCTAGGGAGATAAAGTTCCTAGATAAAATAAATGACTGCTTCTTGGAGCAGCTGGTTCATGAACCGACCAGAGAGGAAGCCATATTAGACATAATCCTTAGTGGAACACCAGATCTAGTGCAAGAGATAAGGTTGTTGGGGCCACTTGGCAACAGTGATCATAGCATGATCGCCTTTGATTTAATTAGTGGAGGAGGGATAGTAAGGAAATCCACAGTACTACATTTTAACTTTCGAAAGGGAGACTATGATAAAATGAGGAAAACAGTTAAAAAAAAAACCTAAAAGGAGCAGTTGCAAAGGTTAAAGACGTACATCAGGTTTGGCTGTTGTTGAAAAATACTATCTTGGAAGCCCAGAACAGCTGTATTCCACGCTTTAAGAAAAGTGGAAGGAAGTCCAAAAAACTGCCAGCATGGTTTAAAGGTGAGGTCAAAGAGGCTGTTGTTTCCAAAAAAGCATCTTTCAGGAAATGGAAAAAAGAGCCAAACGACGAAACCTGGAAACAGCACAAGCACTGGCAAGTCAAATGCAAGGCATTGATAAGGCAGGCAAAGAGAGAATTTGAGAAGAAGCTTGCTGCGGAAGCAAAAACGCGAAGTTAAGACCTTTTCAAGTACATTCGTAGCAAAAAACCTGTGAGAGAATCAGTTGGTCCATTAGATGATAAAGGGGTTGAAGGAGCACTAAGAGGCGAGCAGGCAATAGCGGAGAGACTGAATGAATTCTTTGCTTCAGTCTTTACTGAGGAAGATATAGGGATGTTACCCATGACTGAAGTGGTATTTAAAGATGCGGAAGAATTGAAGGAAATATCGATACATCGGGAAGATGTATTACAACTATTAGATAAACTGAAGAGTAGCAAATCACCTGGGCTGGATGGTATACATCCAAGGGTGTTGAAAGAACTGAAATACGAGATTGCAGACCTGCTATTAGTAATCTGTGAACTATCATTAAAATCATCTCTAATACCTGAAGATTAGAGGATCGTCAATGTAACACCAATTTTTAAAAAAGGTTCCAGGGGTGATCCGGGAAACTACAGACCAGTGAGCCTGACATCAGTACCGGGAAAAATGGTAGAAACCATCATAAAGAATAAAATTACTCAGCATGTAGATAGTCATGACCTAATGGGAGACAGCCAACATGGCTTTAGACAAGGAAGATCTTGTCTTACTAATCTGTTTTTTTTTTTTGAAGTAGTGAATAATCAGGTGGACAAAGGTGAGTCGGTTGATTTTGTGTATCTGAACTTTCAGAAAGCCTTTGACAAGGTCCCTCATGAGAGACTTTTGGCAAAACTAAAGAGTTATGGGATAGGAGGCAGTGTACTATTGTGGATCAGGAACTGGTTAAAAGATGGAAAGCAGAGGGTAGGGCTAAATGGCCAATTTTCCCAATGGAGAAAGGTGAATAGTGGTATACCCCAGGGATCTGTGCTGGGTCCGCTGCTTTTTGACATATTCATAAATGACCTGGAAAGTGGAATAACGAGTGAGGTTATCAAATTTGCAGATGACACAAAACTATTTAAAGTTGTTAAAATCCAAGAGGATTGTGGAAAATTGCAAGATGATCTTGATAAATTGGAAGACTGGACATCAAAATGGCAGATGAAATTTAATGTGGACAAGTGTAAGGTTATGCACCTAGGGAAGAACAACCCAAACTATGGTTACACGTTGCAAGGTTCCACATTAGGAACCACCACCCAGGAAAAAGATTTAGGCGTCATTGTGGATACCATGTTAAAATCCTCGGCCCAGTGTGCAGCGGCAACCAAGACAGCAAATAGAATGCTAGGTATGATAAGGAAAGGAATGGAAAATAAAACAAAAGATATTATAATGCCTCTATATCGTTCCATGGTGAGACTGCACCTTGAATATTGTGTGCAATTCTGGTCGCCGTATCTTAAAAAGGATATAGCGATTTTAGAAAAGGTTCAGAGAAGAGCCACCAAAATGGTAAAGGGGATGGAAGGATACTCCTATGAAGAAAGGCTAAAAAGGTTAGGGCTCTTTAACCTGGAAAAGAGACGGCTGAGGGGAGATATGATAGAAGTCTATAAATTAATGAACGGAGTGGAACGGGTAAACGTAGATCGATTGTTTACGTTATCAGAATATAGAAAGACTAGGGGACATGCAATGAAGCTACAGGGTAAACTATTTAAGACTAATAAAAGAAAATATTTTTTCACTTAGCGTGTAATCAAACTCTGGAATTTGTTACCAGAGGATGTAGTAAAGGCTGTTAATGTAGCTGGGTTTAAAAAAGGTTTGGACAAGTTCCTGGAGGAAAGGTCCATAAACCATTATTAAGAAAGGACCCATAATATCAATGCTTGAACCAATACAAGCATTGTGGAACCTGTGTCCCTTGGGGAAACTGCTAGGTACATATGACCTAGATTGGCCACTGCTGGAAACAGAATACTGGACTTGATGGACTTTGGTCTGACCCAGTATGGCATATCTTTTGTTCTTATGTTCTTATGATCTTATGTTCTTATGTTCTTATACTAAACTGTAGACATTCTGGACCCTATATTATAAATTCTTACTTGTTTACATGCACCGGCTTTTACTAAACACCGGTAGTGGTGACCGCCCATTATGTGTGCCACGGCCCCATGGGGCTGTGGTACACATAGCAGGCGGTTGCTGCTACCGGTGTTGGGTAAAAGACCCCCTTAGTCTATTATACCTATCTCAAAAAGTTTTAATAAAGATATTTCTTTGAATGCCATAGCTGGAAAATTAATTCTCCAGGTTGGCTGGGTGCTATTTATTTTCCCCAGTTTTGTGGCTAAAGATGACCCAGGAAATCCACTGCTTGCCCTGGAACCTGTATGCCTCTTTGGGAACCTGCCAAGTACTTGTGACATGATTGGTCACTGTTGGAAACAGGATATTGGGCTTGATGGACCTTGGTCTGACACAGTAATGTGTTTCTTATGCCCTCTGGTCGATCTCAGCATTGGCTAAAGCATGGAAATTAGTGAAGCTCTTTTGCCAAATAGGTTTCCCAAAAGAGGTACTGACAGATAAGGGTTCCAATTTTTTTCAACCACTCTAAAGCAAGTTTAGGACTCCTTTGGATTCCATCATGCTAAGACGGCCACCTATCATCCCCAAGCTAATGATCTGGTCAAGCATTTCAACCAGACACTGAAGAATATGTTGAGGAAGGGATTAAATGGGGATACAGGTGTTTGGGACAAGTTGTTGCCTTTCTGTCTGTATGCTGCACAGGACAATGTTCAAGCATCCCTGGGAGTTAACCCTTTTGAATTATGATACGGGATGCTCCCCAGAAGGTAATTGGACTTGAATCAATCCCTATGAAGATCATATCTTATTTGATAGGATTTAAGGAACAGTTTAAGAGAGTGTCAGAGGCAGCTTAGAAGTCTCTTAAATGAAGTCAGTGTCAACAAAAGTTGTATTACGATAGCGGTACTCGCACGAGGAAATTCAAGGAAGGGCAGAAGGTGCTTATGTTGGTATCATCTTCTCATAAATTTACAGCCAGATTGAAGGGTCCTCTAATTACCCAGAGGAAGATAGGTCCCGTAGATTATGTGGTAAAGAATAACAGGGATGTACCCAAACTTATCACGTAAATCTATTAAAATCCTGGCAGCAGAGAGCCACACTAACTGCAACTATGCAGGAAGAACGGGAGGAAGATTTTGGGCCCCAGTTTGAGGAGATTAAAAGAGGAGGACAGGTGAAGATTAGTGACAGCTTAAGGATCAGGAAGAGGGTAGAGGTGGATTGGATACTGATAGATTTCCATAATGTATTGTCCCCCATAACAGGGAAGACCCAAATCATGGAGCATGATATCCAAACTCCACCCAGGAAAGTGGTTCAGCTTAAACCTTATAGATTACCTGAGGCCAAAAAAGTAGAGGTTATCAGACAAATAGGGGATATGGAAGCTATGAGGGGTCATAGAAGAGTCCCAAAGCTCTTGATTCAGTCCCATAGTGCTGGTTCCCAAGAGTGATGGCTCCTGAGATTTTGCATTGATTTCCAAAAAGCAAATGCCATGTTAGAATCCGATGCATATCCTATGCCACGTATAGATGAGCTGTTAGATATCTTAGGCATGGCCGGTATCTGACTAACCTGGATCTTACAAAAGGCTATTGGCAGGTACCTCTAACCCCATCATCGTGAGTGAAAACTTCCTTTAGTAACCCAATGGGCCTATACCAGTTCAAGTGGATGCCTTTCTGGCTCCATGGGGCTGCAACTACCTGCTAACAGCTTATAGACATCATTTTAAAAGGGCACTAGGAATACATGGTGGCCTACATGGATGACATAGTCATCTTCTCAACTTATTGGGAAAATCATATTCCATGGATTAGGGCCATGTTAGAAATCTTATAGATGGCTGGGCTTACAGTGAACCCAAATAAATGTGTATTGTCCCAGTGTGAGGTGAAATCCTTGGAGTACCAGGTGGGGGGGAATGAAGTATGTCTCTTATTATATAAAGTTCAGAGTATAAAGGAATACCACATCCCTCGAGTAAAAAGCAGTTGAGAAGATTTTGGGGGCTCATAGGATATTATAGATGATTCATCCCTAATTTTGAACAGAGGGCAGCCCCACTTACAGACATGATCCAAAAGAGCCATCTCAATCAGCTTCAATGGCAACGAAGGGAATACCAATCCTCGACAGATCTACAGATCTATGCCAAGAATCAGTGTTGAAAGGGATAGAATTTAACAGAGAATTCTTTTTGCAGATAGATGTCTTGAGAGCTGAGAGTGGTTTTATATCAGCCACCTCTGGGAGAGGAACACACTGTGCTATATTTCAGCCAGAAGTAGTATAAGCATGAAAATAATTATTCCACTGTGGAGAAAGACTGTCTGGCCATTGACAATTGAAACCCTGATAAACTACTTGTTGGCTCAGACCTTCACCCTGGTCATGGATCACACACCCCTTAAGTGGCTACATCAGATGAAAAACGCTAACAGCTGCTTTATTATTATTATTATTATTATTATTAAACACTTATATAGTGCCGCAACATACGAAGCGCTGTACAAACATACAAGAGAGACAGTTCTTGCTCATCAGAACTCACAATCTAATAAGACAGAATACAAAATAAGTTACAAAATACAAATAACAAAATTTACAGGACAAAGTAAACAAAAGTTGATGAAGATAGGGCAAGACAGGAACGAGAAGCAGTAGTGAAGAGGTGGGATTTGAGTCTGGACTTGAAAATGGGCAGGGAGGACGCCTGGCGCACAGAGATAAGACTATTCCAAGCAAAGGGTGCTGCCATTTGGAAGGAGTGAAGTCTGGAACTGGCAGTACGAGTAAAGGGCACAGATAAACGAAGACTATTAGAAGAGCGAAGTAACCGAGAGGGGGTGTAAGGAGAGATAAGAGATGAAAGGTACTGGGGGGCAAAAGAGTGAATACATTTATAGGTTAGGAGGAGAAGTTTAAATTGGATACGGAGATGGATGGGACGCCAATGAAGCGAGATGAGGAGAGGAGTGATGTGAGAAATGCGAGACTGGCAGAAAATAAGTCGAGCAGCGGAGTGTTGAATTGACTGAAGAGGAAAGAGGTGGCTCGCAGGGAGGCCGGCAAGGAGAAGGTTACAATAATCAAGACAGGAGATGATTAAGGAGTGGACAATCATCTTAGTGGTATCAACAGAGAGGAAAGGGCGAATTTTGCAGATATTTTATAGAAAGAAATGGCATGTTTTAGCAATGAGCTGGATATGTGGAGAGAAAGAAAGAGAGGAATCAAAAACAACACCAAGGTTACGTACTGAAGAGACAGGGAGGATTACAGAGTTATCCACAGAGAGAAAGGGGAAAGAGGAGGAGAGGCATATGGGGGAAAGATAAGGAGTTCAGTTTTGGCCATGTTCAGTTTTTAGCGGCGGTGGGACATCCAGGTTGCAATGTCAGAGAGGCAGAGTGAGATCTTAGACTGGATTTCAGGAGAGATAACAGGTGCAGAAAGATAGATTTGAGAGTCGTCGGCATAGAGGACTTCCCCATGTTTTATCCAAGTTCTCTAACCTGTTCTCTGTAAAACCAAACAATTGTTGTTCTGGTCTGTTGTTGTATTGTGAACCACGCTGATGCAGAATAGAGCGGTATATAAGAGCCTGTAATAAATAAAATAAAAATAAAATAAATAGAGATGATAGTGAAAGCCATGGGAAGAGATAAGGGCACCAAGGGTTTGGGTATAGAGAGAAAAGAGGAGCGGACCTAAGACGGAACCCTGAGGAACACCTACAGGTAGTGGGGTTGAAGAAGAGGAGGAGCCACCGAAGCACACACTGAAAGAGCGATGGGAGAGATAGGAGGAGAACCAAGATAGTATAGAGTCTTTGAAACCAAGTGAGGACAGGGTGATAAGAAGAAGGTTATGGTCAACAGTGTCAAAGGCTGAAGATAGATCAAGAAGAATGAGGACAGAGTAGAAGCCTTTGGACTTAGCCAGGAACAAATCATTAGAGACCTTAGTAAGAGCTGTTTCAGTGGAGTGTAGCGGATGGAAGTCAGATTGTAAAGGATCCAAGAGGGCATGAGAGGAGAGGAAATCAAGACAATGGTGGTAGACTGCACACTCAAGTAGTTTAGAGATAAAATTAACCTACTGTTACATGTAAACCGCACTTGAAACAAGGGAAAGAGCGGTATATAAAGAACTGTTAAATAAATAAATAAATAAATAAATAAATAAAAGGAAGGAGAGAGATGGGTCAATAGTAAGAAGGACAGGTGGGATCAAGTGAGGGGTTTTTGAGGATGGGTGTAACCACAGCGTGCTTGAAATCAGAAGGGAAGGTTGCAATGGAGAGAGAGAGGTTAAGAATACGAGAAATAGAAGGGACAATAGTTGAAAAGATGGAGCTAAGGAGATGAGTGAGGAAGGGATCAGAAGAGCAGGTAGTAAGTTTGGAGGAAGAGAGGAGTGACGTTTCCTCATCAGAGACCATGGGGAAGGAAGAAAGGGAAGCAGAAGTAGGGGGGAGGATAATTGGGAAATAGGGGGGGAAGAGGGGGAGGAGGGGAACTGGAGGGTGATCGTGTGGATTTTGTCATGGAAGTAGTCAGCTAAGGTTTGGGCAGGGGGGAGGGAGGAATCAGGGGTGGAGGCACACTAAGGAGAGAATTGAGTGTGCTAAAGAGATGTCGAGGATTAGAGGAGAGAGAGTTAGATGGATGAGGTAGATTTGTTTGAAAAGTGCAATGGCTGATTGGAAGGAGAAGAGCATGAATTTAAAGTGGAGAACATCAGGATAAGAATGGGATTTGAGCCAGGCACGCTCAGCAGAGTGGGCACAAGAGCGCAGATAATGGGCAGTGGGGGAGAGCCAGGGCTGAGGAGAAGAACGCCTAACAGGACGTGGGATGAGGGGGGCAAAAGCATCAAGGGTAGAGGAGAGTGCAGTGTTATAAGAGGTCACAGCCTCATCAATAGATTTAGAAAGCAGAGTGGATGAAAGCGATGAGGAAATAGTGGAGGAAAGAGCTAAAGGATAAATAGCAAGGAGGTTTCTAAATAGGTTAGTGCAGACAGGACGAGGCTGGGGCAGGGGATGATGAATAGTAAAGCTTAAAAGGTGGTGGTCAGACAAGGGAAGGATAGAGTTACAGAAATTGGAGGGTGAGCAGTAAGAGAAGAAAATTAAGTCAAGGCAGTGACCATGTTGGTTAGTGGGGGCAGTGGAACAGAGTTGAAGGTTATGTGAGGAGGTAAGGGAAAGAAGCTTTAAAGCAAGGGGATCAGAGGGGTTGTCAACATGAATGTTAAAGTCACCAAGAATAAGAGTGGTGAAGGAAGGGAGAAGAAAGGTAGAAAGCCAAGAATCAAAATCAGAAAGAAAAGTAGAGACGGAAATGTCAGGAGGACGATAGATAACAGCTACTCGGAGAGGAAGAGGAGTGAAGAGGCAAATGGAGTGGAATTCAAAGGAGAGAGTGGAATGAGAGTGAGGTGGCATGAGGGTCTGGAAGTGACAAGAGGGAGATAACAGAAACCCAGTACCCCCACCACGTCCAGTACCTAGACTAGCAGCCTACAGGTGTAGTGTGAGACATCAAGGAAGGTGGCAGCATGTTTATTTATTTATTTATTTATTTATTTACATTTCTTCTATACCGCACTATTTGCGATCAGCGCGGTTTAAATAGAACTAACAGTTTCCGACAAAAAACAAGAGTCAGGTCATTACAAAGAACAGGAGCATCAACTTGGCTAACCAGGGAAAACTATCTACATGTGTGGAACATTGAAATAAGTGATTGTATGCATGTGGGATGGAGTTATTGTGTGTTAGTCATACATGGTGGCTGTTAATGCGGATGCCCTGTCATGAGGGAGGTGGCGATAGTGGTGTGCAGTCCATGGTCAGCATGGTCTTAAGTGGTGGGGTATGTGGCACTGAAGGTTCCCCTGAGAAGTCAGATAGTCCGGGGTGGGAAATGAATGCCACTCCATGGCTAGACTGTCCCTCATCCCTGGGCCAAATGAGGACAGGGGAGACCCCAGATTGGTGGAATGCCAGTACCCACAGTCCCTTGTAGACAGGAAAATTCCTCTGCAGAGAATCAAGAGTAGGAGAGTTCCTGTAGCCTAGGAGACTGGGGAAAGGACAAAGGATCTGCAATTTCCCTTGGGGTACAATCAGTATGTGCTCTCTCCCAGGAGCCAATCACCACACAAGAGGGAGTTAACTGTTACTCAAGAAACGGGGAGGGGTTAAAGACAGGGAGTTTCTCTGGGACATGGGGCACTATGCTCAGAACCAAACCAAGAGGGATTTAAATGTTCTGAAGTGCCTTTTATAGGCAGTCAGCCTTTCCTTGAGGGGTCATTGCATGAGATGCAAGTGGAAGCCTCCAAAGGGATCCCACTTGACCTACCTGCATTGGAAGAGGATATGGAGGTAGAATGGGCCAGTAGGCTGTGAACTTTATTTTTGCTGTTTTCTTTGCTTGATTGTTTAAGGGTGGTGCGAGATTGAGGTGTGATGAGATTAAGTCACAGTGGTGTGGGCATTCCCCTTCCTTTCTCACCCCACTGTTTGAGCCATAATGGCTATTTTTGTTAATGGCTGAGAAAGGGGATCATGTTTTTGTTTTGTGTTTCTCCTGGTGGATGAGACTGGAAGAAAGCATGTGCTTACTGGAAACAGTGGGAGAGGGGGAAATCAGCTCCTGAACTGACCCTTTGCTTTTGTTTCTTTTCCCTTCTTGGGCGAAACTGAGCTGTGTGTTATGGCTGGGGCGGTGCCTATTCAAGACAGCCACCTTTGTGAGAGCTTCCTTTAAAGGGTTGGGGATATTCGGAAGCAGGACTAGGCATACACCTAAGTCCCAGATGTTTTTCTTTAATTTTCACCTGACCAGCCTGGGGATTTATCTTCTTGCCAGACAGAGCTGGCAGTATGCCAAGGGACTTCAGGACCAAAAGAATAATAAACAAAGGAACAGAACAGGAAAGAGAACAGTTTAGGGCATGAGGGATCTTGAATTCTGATCAGTTAGCTGGGTGGGGTGGCAAGGGGGCATGCAATTCTGTTGCTTCCCACCCTTTCCCTTTGAGATATGGAAGCTAGGGGGTTTAGATTTGCATAGAGACGGGGGGGGGGGGGGAGTGATCACAGAGGTTTTCTGGGTTGGGCTTAGTCTTTATCCCAGAATTGATCTGAGACAAGGGGGAGTAAGGGGCAAGTGGAGATAAGTAGGGAAGTATCCTGCGGCTGGTGGGTGACACTGCCATGAGTTATGGAGCATGGCCTGGCATCACTGCAGGTTATATCACCACCAGGAGCTATGAGGCTTGGGCTTGTCATCACCACAGACTAGACAGATTGATGGGAGAGCTATCCACAGGGTTCTAGAACCTCGCTATGAATAGGTTCTGGTTATGGAGACTGGATGATGAGTTTGATTAATACAGTGGGGAAGGTGTACCAGTGGGTATTAAGGGTTGAAGATTGTTCTGGGTGAGGGTGGGAAATAAATCAAAATCTTGGCACGATGGGTGTTTGGCACTTTGAATCGAGCAGGAAGGGATTTGATGGGCCTTCTATCTCAAACAGATGCTGGAATTCTAAGATGAGTAGCTTAGAAAACGTTTTCTCTAAGAGTCTGATTATATCCATACCTTCTACTCCATACTAGGATGCCCAGTATATAAATATTATTCCTCCGATTGTAATTTTACAGATCTTCTAAGTCCTCTAGCAGTTGAGAGATAGTCACGTTATTTCCTTGTATCTGTTAATCTTGGGTTTCCTGCTTCACCACCCTTTCTTCAAAGAATTCCATATGACTTTGGGAAGCTAATACTTGAGCTGTGCAGTCATTAGCTCTGTCAATGTATGCATTTCCCTTCCCATAGGGTCTGTGGCCTGTTCCTTAGCTGCCATCTTGTTGGGGGTCACGTGAATGGATTTGTACCACTCCAGCCCAGAAAGTATATTGTATTGGATTTCCAATTTGCCTGATTTTATTGTAGATATTGTTGTTAAGCAACGGGAGGGGGGAGGAGGGTAAAGAGAGAGTACCACTTTATGCATCAACAGTGCTGATTTTCTACAAAGAAATTCATAGTGGCAGTTCAGGTCCCACTGTGCCCCCCTCACTTGTGACATTCTTATTGCCACAGATAAAAAGCTCAGTTCAATAAACTATATATTGCGCTAAAGGAGAAAAGTACAAGAACAGCACTACTCATAAAGTTTAACGCTAATTAATCACCATTAATCATCAACAACAAGGCACTGTAAAGATCACCTAAAAAATGTGGGAATTAAAATTCAGAGACATATAGACCACATACGATATAAACTAGAACAAGAGGCAAGGGAAGAAAGAGTCCAATATCAGCCAGGACCATGGAGGATGGTCAGAAGAAATCACCATGGACTTGTGATGACAGTGGCAGTAACAAGTGACTTTTCTGAACTATATGTAGACAAAGAGAAGATCCTCAAATACCAGCAAAGGCAAGACCAAGAACACATGATGGAAAGATACAGAAATTATCTTAATTGTATTAGCCACCACTGACCTAATTAAAAAAAAAATTCTTAAGTGCATCCGATATGTTGCCTGTATATATTACACCATAAGAAATCCAGAAAGAAGGTATTTTTGGAACAATGTGAATATTCAGGTAAGTATTAGCAGTGGACATGAAGTATTAAGATCATCTCCCAGATAAAAACTTGGCAGAGGGGTAAGGTTCATTCCTGCCATGCATGTGCAAAATTAACCCATTAGGAGACATTACCTTGAGTGAAATTACTGGCAGATAAGGAGTCGTTGCAGGACAATTTTCATATGTCTTCTAGAAACTGCTCACGTAGGAGTTGATTTTGGAAGAGTTTGACATAGTTTACAAATGCAAGAAGCTGATTTATATATAAAATGTGAATTTCTCCAAAGGAAATTATTTATATGTATACAAGACGACGCACAGATTTAAAGATCCTGGATGTGGTTTGACTGTCATTTGAAGCATACATATATTCTGTATTTTGCAATGGCACTTAGACGTATATCCTTGACAACATTTATATTTGCATTACAATTTCTCTAATTTATGCGTAATCCTCCAGCTAACTTCTCATTTGGACCTGAGGTTTGGAGGAGCAATATGCAAAATTGAACTTGAATCCTTAATTGACTATCCATCTTCCATGCAATTTTACAAAATTTGCGGCTTACATATATAAGAATCAAAGCCTTTATTTATATGTTAAGCAGCTTTACTTATGAGTGCAAAGCCCCTAGTGATGCCACTTATAAGCATTTGCTTTTACAGAATTGTTTCTTCTGATGTGTGTGCTGTTAGATACAGTACACCAGCTTGTTTTGGAGATGCTAGATATAGTTTATAAAAGGCTTCATGTCCAGCAAGCCTTTGATTAAATACTAGGTTGTGTTTGAATGTACGGGCTTAAATATCTATTTTTGGACCCAGACATCCAATAAAAGAGAGGCTTATAGTTTGTTCCAAATATAAGCAATGACAGCGACTATAACACTTTAGAGTAGGCATTCCTACACTTATTCTGGTGATCCTACAGCTGGTGAGGTTTTCAGGAAATCCAGGAGAACCATATAGGGCAATTTATCTCATACATGGTCATTGTCACTAGCCTGAAAACCCAACTCACTGTACCATCACAAGGGAAGTTTTGAGAAGCCCTGTTGTAAAGATAGTTCAATAGTAATGACCTATTCTAGGTCATTTTTGAAGTCATTGGGTGCTCAAGAGTTCATTCAAATATTTGTCTATTAATATTTTCTTTATAAAAGGAAGGCCGCGGGGCAAGGTCCCCGCTGGCCGTAGTAACCGGGGAGTGGCCAGTGGAGGTCAAATTGATACTGGGAGTGTCTAGTTGAACTGCACTGACTCCTGGTATAGGCCTCAGTTCAGTTTAACTCACTATTGTTTGTATGGGGGTTGTAGTCAGTGAGCCAATGAAAATGGCCACTTGATTCAGTAGCTCTCCCTCCTCATCTGGATTTATACTTTTATTTCCCATCATATAACTTTAATTTTTCAGCTCTGGTGTGAGATTTTGAGTGTGACTTCTGACAACTGTGATTCCTGTCTTCTAGCTGGTAATGGATTAACTGGGGAATCCTTTTAACCTAAACTCGGAGCTGACGCATAAAGCTGGGGTCATCAGTGCTAACTCTGTGTGCAATACCAATGGACTATTGTTTGGTTATCTTTAATCTGCATTCTGTGGCAAATTTACCTGACTGGTGGTAATTAGTTTTGTTTGATGAAATGAAGAACAAATTTGAATGCTGCTTGGAGGAATGCTGCCTTGGTTATGGCTGACAATTTGAAAACTAAGGTATGAGGCCGATGGGATGTACTGAACATGCTGAAGGCTCAAGTGGTCTGGATTCGAGATGGGTGGTGTTTGCAGTCTACCTTTTGATGCATTTATGTCTGAACATTTATGTTACATAAACAGTACGTCGCTTCAGTATTTAGAGCAGCTAGATGTTTTGAAGGATATTTGTTTTAATCACAAGACCATCTCTCTTTGTTTTCTGACTGTGCTCCCTGTGAAATTCTCATGATTTTACTGACGTGTTAGTGATAATTTTTGCTTAAGTACACCTTTTTTAATCAGTTAGATCAAGAGGTAAAATTGAGCTCCATTCAATCTATGTAAATTTTGTCTCACACCTGCTAAATCATCTCTCTGAAATGGGCCCAAAGTGTACTATACATAAAAATATAAACAACTATATATACAAATCTATATTTAGAAGGAAGACAACATGTTGATAAAAACACAAATGATAATAATAAAAATATAACATAATTAGAATAGAATAATAAACCAATTACAAAAATAAAAAACTAGGAAATAAATTAAGGAAAATAAAAACACAAGGGGGTATGTTTACTAAACCGTCTTATTGTGCGCTCTGTGACGTTATCGCACGATAAGGTACCTTAGCACACGATAATGGCGCTTTACCAGGCACACAGGTGCCTTAGCGCACGGTAACGCATGCAGCGGCATAAACGAGCGCTGAAGGCGGGGAAAGGCTCCCAGAGGGCGGAGTAAGGCTCCCCAGGGGCAGAGAGAAGGGGTCAATGGGTGGAGAGTGGGAGGGGAGAGGCTCCCCGCACACTAACGATGTGAAATCCGAGGCTCAAAACTAACGCCATTGAAAACCTGGCATTAGAGCTGATTTAAAGGGAAGAGAAAACATTTCTGTCAGCAATGTACAGCAAAACCAGGGAACCCTACAAAAAAATGATAAGTGTGATAAATGTGCACGGAACAAAATGTACAAATAAACATTGAAAAGGACCCCAACAAAATATACAAAAAACATAACCATGCTGGGAAATAGTAATAGTAATGGGAAACATCAAAAAACACCCTCAAGAAAGCTCCAAAAAAAAGATATGAATTTTGGAAGGGTCTACGCTCCGTCTCCATACAAGGTGAATGATCCCACAGTGAAATAGCACTGATCAGGGTTTCCCTCTCCATTGGACAGGTTTCCTATGGCATGCACATGTTCCACAACAGCAAGGCAGGCATGTTGAAATGGGCAACTGGACAGATGCTGGGAAAGGGGATACAGAGGGCTGCAGGCAGCACATGCTGTGGTGCAGCTGGGGCACAGTGCGGACTAGGCAGATGCCTAGATGGCACTTAGGAATGCTGAAACTGTACAGCAGCCAGACAGCAACTGATGAGGGCCCAACATGGGCACGAGTGTGTTTATCACAGTGTCACAGGGGATAGTACCCAGCAGGTACCTCCAAGGGCACAGAACATTGGCAGGTGGTGTTGTGGGGGAAGTGTGGACGTCTATGCAGGCACCCTACCCCAGAACCCGCATCATAGGCAGCCACCTACCCGCACACTGGATGGCCCGAAACTGCGCACCACCAGAACCACCAGCAGAAGGGCATGTCAGCATGGTGGCAGAGGGGTACTGGTGGTGGAGGGGGCAGTGCCAGCTGCCCACAGCAGACCGTGGCCTAACTCTGTTCAGGTGGGTGCCATGCACTGCAACAGACAGGCCCTGGTTGACAAACAGTCATGGCATCTCTAGGGAATGCACTTCTTCTGTGGCCACAGTGTGGTGCAGCACACACAGACAGTGTGTTCAAGAGCAAAAGGTCACAGGTTCAAGTCCCAGCCATGGCCCCTGACAACCCAGTCCCCATATTTTATGCAGTACTAAACCGTGGAAGTAAAGACCGAACCTTTAGTGCAGAGAACAGAACCATGCGTCAAACGCCCACATTTTACCCCACAGAGCACAGACACCATACACATGCGCAGTACCTAGAGCAGAGTCTCCCAAATGCAGTCCTGGAGGGCCACACACCATGCAGGTGTCATGCTGTCACCAATAAAGATGCCTATGCTGCAGTTCCATGTGCCACCCCCATGGTATGCAGATGTATCTCATGCATATACATGAGGGACAGCATGAAAACCTGAATAGTGTGTGGCACGCCAGGACTGGAGTTGGGAACCTCTTCCCAGAGCAGTGGCCAACAGGGGCAGACACACCTGCACCCACAGGCCCCATCATCCAAAGCCACCTGTAGCGGCAGGATGGTGGGCCCTGTGTGAAGCCCCCAATATCAGCCCCTGCATACCATAGCAATGCCACCCTAAACCTGGCGATATGGCACACATATATCAAAAGGTTGCTATGATCACTGGTGGATAGCAATCACTAAGTTAAGCACAATTTTCCCTTTAGCTGTATCATACCAACCTCTCTGATGTCTGCGGAGTGTGTATCAGGTCTGGTGTTTGACATTGTTTATCACCCTGGGGAGTGACCCCAACAGTATTGTGTACCATAGCCATGCCTGTACTGTGCCCAGGAATGGTGAGGTGGCCAGGGCTGCCAAGATCCTCTATTTTCACATTGCTGTCATAGGTGTGGGAATGTGTGTATGTCCATACAGTGTGTGGTGGTTGGCCACACCGTTCTCAGCCCACTGTTTGCACTGTGTCCAGTGTTAGCTTGCCTATGTGCATAATGAGGAGCAAGGTACTGTGGGTAAAGCCTGGACAGGGCGGCCCGGGCAGGATGCATCAGCACAGGGCTCATGGCAATGGTTGGGACATTGTAGTGTCTGGCCCCCACTTGCATGGACAGAGTGGCCAAAGCATGTCCTGCTGGCAGGTCACTCCCACCCTGACTGAGCAGTGACCACGGCATGGCTAGGTTCCCCCATAGTGCCACATAGTATGTCATCTAAGTGATATATATATGGGTCTCCTTTCTTGGAGGCCAATCACTGATCTCTCTGCTCAGTGGGTGTGCACATTCTCCCCAGTAATATGCACTATGGTCTAGCTAGCACATTGTTTGCAGTTAGTATGTGTATGGCTGGAACACCTTGCAGGGTGTGGTGGCTGGGGACTCACTATGCCTGTGTTGGAGAATGTCAGATAGTTGTGGGGGGCAGCTGAGCATTTCCAGCCCTACTGTCTGTCCCCTGTTGCTGTATGGCTGTGTACAGTACTGCCCCAAAGTTGTGTGTACCCCTAGCTGGATTGAGGTAGATGGTCCCCTCTACTGCCACCATTGCAGGAATGTGGATCTGTTGGTGGAAGAGCCTGAGCCCCAGAGGGCAGGTTGGGTGGTACTACATAATCTGCCAATGGGCCCATATAGGCGCCCTGCCCCCCATCACAGAAACCATGTGCCCATTGCACTCACACAGAATATGCACTATTCTTGGTGCATCATTGTCCACAAGGGCTAGATGTGACTGGGAAACAAATATGGATGGAGGTGTATTCTGAGGTGTGTCTGCAAGGACTACCTATCACACACTGTCACTGATGGTAACCTGCAGCATAGCATATCTCAGCTATGTCTGGGGCTGTGGACATGGTGCTGGGTGCCCCACTTCACCCTCAGGGTGGGCACTGTACCCACACAATGTGATGGTCTATAGCCACTCTGTGCCAGTAACACACATTGTTAGTAGCCCCTACCAGGCTGAGGTGCTGTGGGGGTGCACACGGTCAGTGCCCCCACCCTGGCCGAGGTGCTGTGGGGGTGCATACCCCATCCTGTGATCATTTGTGGACTGCTGATATGCATGTGCAGTGCATCATGGGTATGGGTGGGTTAACCCTAACCTGATAACCACAGCAGTTGGTGTGGAGACCTTCAGTTCTTCTGTAGCCTGCCAGGGGCCCGGGTGTAGCCATACAGCTGTAGCCCGCTGCTTACATCACTGTCTGTGTGGCAGAGGTAATGGGTATGAACCCACAGTGAGGTCAGTTGATAGGACTGTCTGAGGCATATCATTGTTTAATGTTTGATTAGGGCAGCCAGTGCTGTAGCCTGAAGGTCCCTCATATGGCACCTTCGACAGCGCTCCATGGGGCGCCCCATAGGGAACATTATAAGGTGCCTTGGTGGACAGTGCACCTTATAATGTGTTCCCTGGAGTGCCCCATAGGGTGACTACTGTGGCACCTTAGGTTACGACACTGTGAGGGTGTGTTTGCTGGCAGCACAAATCAAAATATAAAGAAACGCTCTCACAAACCACTGCTGAAACGTAAAGGGCAATGTCTCAGGCAGTTGTATACAAGAGCTGCATTGGGGGATTGAGCCCATGAACCCTTTACCATCAGGCAGTCCGTCAACCAATGTGTCACACCTCTGCCACAATGCTTGTATGTCAGCACCCCTACCTACAATTAATGCACATGAACGTGTCACACCTCCCTCGATCATGTGATAATGTGTGCCATGCAACCTATTGCGCGATCCCGATGTCTACACCTTAACGTCCCCTCCCCCTTATGACATCCTGCACAGTTTTGCTGGGCACACATTAACACGGATTAGTAAACACACCCCCTTGGTGTAAGTGTTGAGCCAACCATTGCTATGTGAAAAGGCATAGCACACCGGTGAGAACAATGCCCTGAGAGCCAGTGGTTATGGGTTCAAGACCCAAGTGTGGGAAAAACCTGAAAAAAATCAAAAATAGCCAACATTATTTTTAAATGTCAGACACATCACTGCTATGTGTGTCTGCAGCATAGATCAGTATGTAGATTGTTGGCAACACTAGATCCTGTATACTAGTTGTAGCAGAGACAGAAACAAATGCACTGCACTCATACACGTGTTAATGCACGTAGGCCTGTGCGTCACGGGGCGTGTCAGTGCGTGCTGCGTCACGCATGTGTATTGCAGTGTGCATGCGTGTGTGTGCCTGCGTCCCTGAGTAGTGTACAGGTGAAAATGGCCACCATGTCCAGAAAGCCTGCATTCACCAGCCATGACCTGCGCCACCTGGCACAGCTGATTGAACCAAGGCAGCACAGGCTGTTCCCGGGTTTCTCCAGGCGGAAGGACCTGGTGAGAGTACGGAGGGCCTGGGAGCATGTCACACGGTGGTACAACGTGTGGCGGACTACTCACATGAGGTAAGTGTATGGGGACAGGTCAGTGTAGCCATATACATATCCAGTGTCAATTGTAGCTGTGCATGCAGCTTTGTGTAAGCAGTCTATCCCAATTATGTGTATGTGGACACCCACGTGCTATATTGTCTATGTATCACATCTTAGTGGTTTGCCCGTTACCCAGGGGGCTACAGACCTGTGCACAGAGTCCAAGATGCCATCCTGGTGTCATGGCAGCTGCTGTAATTGAAGTGCTAAAACATACCGTAACACTGGTAGCCCCTAGATCTGCCTAAGGAGGTTCTGTAATCCTCATGCTAGTATGGTGGGTTCTGCATTTGCAGGGTCACACATCTGCCCTACCCCCAGGGGCCGTGAGACCTGCCACAAATGGTCTGTCAGTCCCCCTGGTGATATGGATGTTTGTGCCCAAGCAGTCTAAAACATCTGCCCCTCCCCCAGTTGCCCTGGGAGTTTAAAACAATGGGTCCCCAGCCCCCCTGGAGGTATGGTTATGCCACTGTTGCAGTTTTCCAATTCCCCCTATCCCCAGGAGCCCTAAGAGCCCATCAAAGTGGGCTGTCAGTCACCCTGGTGATACGGCTGTTTGTGCCTTTCCAGTTTACAACATCTGCCCTATCCCCAGGAGCCCTGAGGGTCCATCAAAGTGGGCTGTCAGTCCCCCTGGTGATATGGCTGTTTGTGCCTTTGCAGTTTAAAACATCTGCCCTATCCCCAGGAGTCCTGAGGGTCCATCAAAGTGGGCTGTCAGTCACCCTGGTGATATGGCTGTTTGTGCCTTTCCAGTTTACAACATCTGCCCTATCCCCAGGAGCCCTGAGGGTCCATCAAAGTGGGCTGTCAGTCACCCTGGTGATATGGCTGTTTGTGCCTTTCCAGTTTACAACATCTGCCCTATCCCCAGGAGCCCTGATGGTCCATCAAAGTGGGCTGTCAGTCACCCTGGTGATATGGCTGTTTGTGCCTTTCCAGTTTACAACATCTGCCCAATCCCCAGGAGTCATGAGGGTCCATCAAAGTGGGCTTTCAGTCACCCTGGTGATATGTCTGTTTGTGCCTTTGCAGTTTAAAACATCTGCCCTATCCCCAGGAGTCCTGAGGGTCCATCAAAGTGGGCTGTCAGTCACCCTGGTGATATGGCTGTTTGTGCCTTTCCAGTTTACAACATCTGCCCTATCCCCAGGAGCCATGAGGGTCCATCAACGTGGGCTGTCAGTCCCCCTGGTGATATGGCTGTTTGTGCCTTTCCAGTTTACAACATCTGCCCTATCCCCAGGAGCCCTGAGGGTCCATCAAAGTGGGCTGTCAGTCACCCTGGTGATATGGCTGTTTGTGCCTTTCCAGTTTACAACATCTGCCCTATCCCCAGGAGTCCTGAGGGTACATCAAAGTGGGCTGTCAGTCACCCTGGTGATATGGCTGTTTGTGCCTTTCCAGTTTAAAATATCTGCCCTATCCCCAGGAGCCCTGAGGGTCCATCAAAATGGGCTGTCAGTCACCCTGGTGATATGGCTGTTTGTGCCTTTCCAGTTTACAACATCTGCCCTATCTCCAGGAGCCCTGAGGGTCCATCAAAGTGGGCTGTCAGTCACCCTGGTGATATGGCTATTTGTGCCTTTTCAGTTTACAACATCTGCCCTATCCCCAGGAGCCCTGAGGGTCCATAAAAGTGGGCTGTCAGTCACCCTGGTGATATGGCTGTTTGTGCCTTTGCAGTTTAAAACATCTGCCCTATCCCCAGGAGCCCTGAGGGTCCATCAAAGTGTGCTGTCAGTCACCCTGGTGATATGGATGTTTGTGCCTTTGCAGTTTAAAACATCTGCCCTATCCCCAAGAGTCCTGAGGGTCCATCAAAGTGGGCTGTTACTCACCCTGGTGATATGGCTGTTTGTGCCTTTCCAGTTTACAACATCTGCCCTATCCCCAGGAATCCTGAGGGTCCATCAACGTGGGCTGTCAGTCACCCTGGTGATATGGTGTATGCTGCTCTTGATATCATATAATCTACCCAATTTCCAGGAGTCTGGAGACCTGCTGAATGCATCCAGTTAGTCGTCCTGCTGCTATGGTGTGTGTCGCAGATGATGTGTGCTAGGACACCCTGTCCCCATGGGGCTTGAGACCTGTCTGCAAAGGTGGGTATGGCATCCAGATATTGTGGTAGGTGATGCTGTGTCTTGACACACATGTGCCTCATCCCCCCGAGGCCCATGGCTCATAGAACAGGTCAGGTCTGTATCCTGATTGTATGGTAGGTGCAGCTGTGGATGTGGTGTGAAGCAGCCCACCCCTGGGGGCCATGAGATTTGATAAATAAGGTGCAAAACACATCCATATGTCATTGCGGTGTACCCAGTTTGTGGCAACATATCTAGTCACAACCCAGGAGGGCCATAACAGATTGTATAGGAACATTAGAGATGCCTGTGCAGGGGTACAGGATCTCACACTGCCCACACCACACACCCAACAGTGTACGTCCCAAATGATGCCATATTCAGTATCATGCACAATGTGTGTGTATATATCTATGTTGGCAACATGTCGATAAAGACCCAATACTGCACAGATGGTCCTAGTACACATGGGCCAACAACACGCATACCACAGACTAAACTGTCTGAATGCACATGGCCGTATATCAGCCATGACCTCTCCGTGCACATCCCGACAAGACATCAAGACACAATCAATGGGACAGCACATAACTACCCATAATATGCATGGTGGCCCAAAGGGTGGCTGCCCTGACCCACATTGGCTGCCGCATCAACTCACAGCACATGAGCATATTCGCAGGCACTCTGGCGTCACCAGGGGTATGGAAACTGTCCATGTGAACATATGACCAACATGGATCACACACATTGCCTAGACAAACAGCGCACCCTAGCATAGCCAACGCTTGCCCCGTAACCACCCCTGTCCAACGTTATCAAGGCATAGAGCCAGGGACGTGCGGATGTCATGTTGGTGACATGTTCAGGAAACAACAAAAAACCACACTATTCCAGGAATACCTCAGACCTGAAACAAACCACCACAAATGAGACTGTAGCTCAAATGTCTATGTCTATGTCCCAAACACCTGTTAAAATCATTATTGTCGGCTGCCTGGTGACAGCCCAGACCCTTACAATTGATTATTGTCCCCCCTCTTTCGTTCAATGTTCCACGGCTTTGACCCGGTGAAAAGCGGGATATAAATGCAGCTAAATAAATAAATAAATAAAATGTCCTGTTGGACCGCTGCATCCTCACAGATGAAGCAAGGATGTATGTGAGACGCCTCTGGGCCCTGTGATGATGTGTCATGGAGTGGGAAGCAGGGCAGCCATCCTCAGAGGTGTAAATAATGTCTCTGAGGGTTGAGTGGTGGCGCACTGAATGTGTCCAGGTGGCCTGGCGGGCTCAGCACTGAGGGTCAATGACATCATAAGGGATGGTGCAGTATGACAGCGTAGTTTGTTGTATGTGCGATGTGAGGCGCAGGCCACGGGGACCCTCTGTGCAGTAAGGTATAACGAGAACCACATAATGAACATTGAAAGATATACATGAATTATGAACTGTAGCACATATGGTACGATGTGCAACAGTATCCTATGTTGCTGTTGTGCAGGGACCGTGAATATGTGATGTATGTCACATATGGAACAACAGTAGATATGTAGGTGTGAGGGTACATGCACATGTTGTGGATTCACAGCCCTGTAACACCCCAGATAGACTCACAGATGGTCATAGGCCAGCTAGGTGCGGCGGGTCAAGCCCCTGTGGTAGGCAGCCACAACTGTCCTGACCTGAGGAGACCCCACTCAGGACCCTAGAGGTACAGTGGAAGAGCTGGTGTCACGTCAGTAGCATCTGGCATGGGGAACCCACCCACCCACCCACCCCCCGCTGTATGTCAGGGAACATCACCCATGCGTGTCTGCCCATCATGGTGCCATGGCGGGCGTGTCAGCTGATATGTTCAGGTCAGGCAAATACACATGTGTTTTCCAGACCACACAGGGGGTTGGCGAGGTCCCCTCTAAATACCAGCCTAGCCATGCCACAGGTGGCATGCTTCTGCCATGTTGTGCAGGGAGAGTGTAGGGACAGGGTATGGTGCATCCAGGGTGTGTTGCACGGGAAACATATGTGTGACCGCACACATGGCCACACATGTGGGGGCAGCGGCAACTGTTGGTACAGGACACACTAAGCAGAGGTGCAGGAGCAGCACGATGCCCTGCACGGAGATGTGTCACATCTGTGAACCACCCACCAGGGTGATATGGCAGTTATGTACCCTCCCATTGTCTCCCCCCACTAGGTTGAGGATCTACGGAAGAAGGCCAGGGAGATGAGGCTCCGGTATCCAGGCTTCTTGGAGCGGGTACGAAGGCGGACAGTGTCACAGTGGGGAGGTGAGTGTCACAACCTCTGTGGCTCATTAGACAAGGTCACAGTGGCCCACCAGGCCTTGCGGGGCCAAACTATTTAAATGTGTCATGTGACTCACGTAAGAGTGTGCTAATAACTGTACTTCCCCACAGAGGAGGACCACACAGCTGGGACACAAGCGTTGGCACCGCATAACTTGCCACGGCCCACCCGCCAGAGATGGCCCGAAGGGGAGGTGGAGGAGGATGAGGATGAGGATGAGGATGAGGAGGCAGCAGTGGCGGTGGCGGCGGCAGCGGACGTGGATGAAGGGGGGAGGAGGAGGAGGAGGAGGGGCCAATGGAGCTGGTAGAGGAGGAAGAGGAGGGTGAGGAGGAGGAGGAGGAGGGGCCAATGGAGCTGGTAGAGGAGGAAGAGGAGGGTGAGGAGGAGGGGGCCAGGGGAGGAGGCAGCAGAGGCCCCTGTGTCCGACATGGGCAACGGGGGAATGGTGGAGGTGGGGGATGGGGCGGGAGGGGCAAGTGAATGTGTATGAGTCATGTCAGAGGGGGAGGGGGAGGAGGGGAGTGTGGGATGTGTTGAGGGTGGGTGGGAGGGCCTAGGGGCAGAGGTGGGGGTGGAATGGGAGGCGGGGTTTGCTGAGGGAGGGGAGGTCTGGGTGGAGCATGGGACAGCACAGGACACTGTGGGTCCCTGCCAGCACACGCATGTGGGTGGAAATGGTGCCAAGGTGGTTGTGGCCACGCCACCCATTGCCACGGACAGGACCCATGCACACGCCACCACATACACACCTGGCACCATGGTCGCAGCTTTTATTTAACGGTAAAGAACACCGGCCCAACACGGGCCAACTCATCAATTACAACAATAACAGAATACACCTCCCCCCCCACCCGTCATCCGGATGATGCCCCCCACCAGCCATTTGTAGCAAAGTGGTGCACTATCCACACCCCCCCCATTGCCCCCCTACCGCCTGCCTCGCCGTGTTATAGCAAAGGCCGGCTGAAGGGTTGCCAATTTTCCGGGCAGAGACCCCAGCTGGGACGTCTCCCCCAACCTAAAGAGCAGTGCCACTCCCGTGGAAAGCGGCATGAACCTGAAATGCCCCGCCGGGTCAACGAGCACCAGCTCGCCACCCCGACCCACCAGGGCCTGATGATGCCCACCCCTCCCCACCAGCCGCAACACCCTCCCCCCCCAGCCAAAAACAAGGGAGGGAGGGAGGGAAACCTTCTTACAGCGCGAGCAAGCAAGAAGAGGGAGACAGCCGGCCGGTGCTCCCTCCTTGCTTGCGCTGCCCCGCCCCCAGACCGCCTATGCGGACCAATCGCTGGGCTCCACCAGCCCGGCGTGGAGCCCCAGCGCGGACGCCCCGCCTGGCCCAGCCACCCCCACCCCCCCCAGTAGAAAGAGGCCTGCCATGTGGTCAGGCCCCGGGAACCCGGTTACTGGGCCGACCGCGGGACCGGGGCCCGGCGGCTCAGCCCGTACTAACTGAGGTATCCGGATGCCCCAACCCCGGTCTGAGCCCCCCCCCACCAACACCCCTGCCCACTCTGACAAAGCACGCCAACATCGGGTATTGGTGCAAAATTGCTTGGTCGCAGCTTTTATTTAACGGTAAAGAACACCGGCCCAACACAGGCCAACTCATCAATTACAACAATAACAGAATACACCTCCCCCCCCACCCGTCATCCAGATGATGCCCCCCACCAGCCATTTGTAGCAAAGTGGTGCACCATCCACACACCCCCCATGCCCCCCTACCGCCCGCCTCGCCGTGTTATAGCAAAGGCCGGCTGAAGGGTTGCCAATTGTCTCCCCCAACCTAAAGAGTAGTGCCGCTCCCGTGGAAAGCGGCATGAACCTGAAATGCCCCGCCGGGTCAATGAGCACCAGCTCGCCACCCCGCCACCGGCGCAAGGTAGACCACTATCCTTGCGCCGCCCCCACCACCGCAAGCTGCGACCAGCACCACGACTCCAATGCCTCCTGCCAGTGATTTAAGTGTAAGTCCTGCCCCACCGGGGCAAGGTGGACCGCGTCGAGCCGGTACAGACTGGCACAAGCCACATCAGCCGAAGGGTGCAGCACCTGAAGCCCGCCCGTCTGCTGGACCCAACACCCAATCTTCCGGTTGATCTTAACCAGACCCCTCGACCAGCGGCGCTGGGTCCAGCAAGCAGGACGGGGAATAATGTCCGACCAGATAATGGCCACCCCTGGGAGAAGCCCCCGCAACTGCGCAATGTCGCTCTGGACAGTCCTAATAAGTTGCCGGCAAGACCAACTTGCCACGTTGTTGCCGCAAAGGTGGAGCAGCAGCCCGACCGGCCGCCGCCACAGTCCGATCTCCGCTTTAACATGGGCAAAGAGCTGTCCCCAATGCATGCTGCGGTGACCCATCCAGCACAGCCGCACTCCCGACATAGCCAGACCGAGGTGGGTACCTAACAGCCGCACCGCCGCCCGACACTCCGCCCAGTAAACAAAGGAGTGCCCGATGATCCACCAGTCTCCGGAGCACACACCATCTGAAAGCAGAAAAGAGCGGACTGCCACCAGCAAGCAACTCTGCAATAGGAAGAAATACATTAGTACCCCCAGGCCCCCCCTGACCACCCGCGTAGGCGGACCACCACCCAGGCACCACGCAGCCCTATTCCGCACCGCCGGAGGCCGATGGGCGAACATACCCGGCATAGGCCCCCGAACGCCACCTACCAATGCACTGGATAACCCGCGTGTCGAGGCCAGCGGCTGCCGCACTAGTAGCCGCCTCAATCCGGAACAAATGCGAAGCATAACTCAACTCAGCACAACCCAAGGCACGCAACACCAGACGCAGCACAGCCGTAAACTGGAACTGAGTCACCGGCTTGCCGTCCGCGTGAATGAAAAAATAGCCACGAGCAGGCGACCGCCGCTGCACGTAGTTGCACAGAGCATGAACTGGGCAGGTCAACAAGGGAGAGATGGCGCTTAACAGGACCCAGCCCCCTTTTCCAGACTGATCCGTCTTTGAAAGCGGTAAGAAGATCCGGACCCGTGCCGGATCCACCCGGACATGCTCGACATCGAGCCCACCAAAAGCCCCCCATCTCGCGGACCTAGGGATGAGCTCGGACACCCGAAAGGCGCCGAAAAAAGCCGTAGTAAACAGCGCATGAAACAGGACCACCTCGAACCCCGAGGCTGCCACCCACAGTAAAGCCCTGCAGATTTGCAACAAAAGCTCGTGAGATACCGGGAGCCGCCAGTCCCGCGACCCTGGTTGCACCCGAGCCCAGCCAGCGAGCAACTGCCTGACTAGAAAGGATACGCGAGGGTTACCCCAACCGGCAGCCTTGCAAAAGAAAGAGAATCCCACCAGCGCTCCAGCGACCGCCGAACTTGCCCAGCCCTCCTTCTTGGCCCACAACACGAACCGGCCAACCAGTTTGTCGGGTACCGCCCCCCCAGGCCAGCCCAACGCGCTCACAAACGCACTCACCTGAGAGTAGCCCCGCCGGTACGTCACCCAGGTGCTGTGTGCCACCGATGCTGCCAGCAAAGCCATTACGTCAGGGTCCCAACCTTCCAGAGATGTTCCGGAACCCGTGAGGCCAGCTCGTCCGCCCCTGGAGCCAACCGCCGGAACAGCGCCCACTGAAAATGGGATAAAGCGTCAGCAATGGAATTCTGAGAGCCCGGCACGTGCCGTGCCCGGGCGGTGACATTCAGATGCAAGCAGGCCAACACAAACACCCTCATCAATGAAGCCACCATCAGACAGCGAGGCGCGTGGCGGTTAATGACCTCGACCACCGCAGCGTTATCACACCAGAACACAATGTGCCGATCACGCAGCCGGTCCGGCCATACCCAAAGAGCCACCACTAGCTCCAAGAAGGTGATATTCCGGGTCAAGCCAGATTGTACCCACTCTGCAGGCCAAGGCTCCGCACACCAGGCACCGTGACAAAAGGCACCAAAACCGGAACTGCCAGCCGCATCTGTATACAAATGCAGGTTGAGATTCGAGAGCTCCGGCAATGGAAGCACGGAGCACCCGTCAAAACCGGCCAAAAACGCATCCCAGACCCGCAAGTCCTCCCGCATCCCCGCAGACACCCGGATCCGATGGTGAGGGAGACGCAGTCCCGCCATGGCCAAGGATAAATGCCGAGCAAAGGGGCGCCCCATGGGGAGGACACGGCAAGCGAAGTTGAGATGCCCGACCAATGACTGAAGTATCCGAAGGGAAATCTTGGCAGCGGAGCCGACAGAGGCCACCAATTCACGGAGCCGCTGGATCTTCGGTGCCAGTAGGTGCACGACCATAGCAACCGTATCAATCTCGATACCGAGGAAGGTGAGGCAAGTGACCAGTCCCACAGTTTTATTGGCCGCAATGGGAATGCCAAAGGCAGCGGCCAGGTCCAGGAAAGTTCCCAAGAGAGTAGGACAGGTGGATGTCCGCTCTGGCCCGACAAACAGGAAATCATCGAGGTAGTGCACAATGCATGAAAATCCCAACTGCTGTTCCACAACCCAATGCAAAAAGGTACTGAAAGCCTCGAAATAAGCGCAAGAGATTGCACAGCCCATAGGCATGCACTTATCAAAGTAGAACTGCGCCTCAAAACGAAAACCGAGCAAAGGGAAAGCTGAAGGATGTACCGGCAACAGCCGGAAAGCCGATTCGATGTCTACTTTGGCGAGAAGGGCACCGGGCCCGCATTGGCGCACGAGGGAAATGGCCGCGTCGAAAGAAGCATAATGCACCGTACAGAGCTCGCGAGGTATGCGGTCATTGACCAAATTGCCCGGAGGGCAAGAGAGGTTGTGTATCAACCTGAACTTGCCCGGCTCCTTCTTGGGAACCACCCCCAACGGCGAGACCGTGAATGGGGAAAAGGGGGGCGCCGAGAAGGGGCCCGCCACTCTACCCAGTGCACACTCCTCCGAGATCTTCCGCCGCACGAAATCCCCGTGTTCCCGCACGGAAGCAGTGTTGCGGAGCCCCCCCCCCCCCCGCGCAGACGCACTCCAGACAGGGATGCGAAAACCCTCTTAAAATCAGACCGGCTGCCTTCCCATGACGAGACCGCCCGTACTCCAACAACCACGGGCGCATCGCCTCGACCCTCACGGGGGTAGGGGCCAACGCCCTGCCCCCCGCCTCACTTACCCCCCGCAGGGGCTCCCGCGACCCCCTTTCTGCTACACTTGGTGGCCGCGTGCGCGCCCCCACACAAGGAGCAAGCATGTTTGAATTTACAGTCGGGAAAGGGACAGGACACCTTGTTGAAGCGCCAGCAGACGTCCCCCCCGACGGCACCCCCTCTGGACTGAGGCAAAGCAGGGACAGAGGCTCGAAAGGAATGCCCCCCGAAGACAATGGAGATGACCCCACCTTGGCGACCGCAGCACTCGGTCCCCCAACCCGACCCCTCACGGACATCTGGGTCAACCAAAGATTGATGTCCTTCGTCCCCCACAACAGATTGACTATTCTCCTCCATTTGGTCCTGAAACTCCTCGTCATAATTCAACCAGGCCCAACCCTCATGGGCCTGGGACGCCGCCAAAATGTTATCGGTGTAAGCTAACAAAGCTTCATACTGGTCCGGGAAATAGTGCCCCCAGACATTCGCCAGGCGCAAGAAGGCACGGGTCCAGTTAAGGGTATTGCGAGAGACCTTACGCACCCTGCCCGCCTTTTCGTCTTCCTTGCGCTTCTTTTTGCTCTCACCGGAACGCTTCCGACCGTCGAGAAGCCAGAAGATATCGATATACTTGCGACGCTTGATCCGCCGGCGCAACTTCCGCGGAACACACTCCCACAACTCCACACAGCATATGACAGAGGTCCCTACACCCGCTCCGCTGTCAGCTGACGCTGGCGCGGAGCCGCGCAAGGAGGCCGAGGACGACGTTGAGGAAGAGGAAGACAAAGACGCTCGCCGACAGCGATGACCCCGCCTACGCTTAGCCTTTTATTTTACCGCCCCAACAGAACCCAGAACAGAATCGAGGGCCCCTCCCGTCACCCCGCCAGAGAGCCCCGCATACTCACCAACCCCACTGGAGGAGTCCATTGGGGCACTCACAGGTGACAGTCCAGGCACCGAAGCGACCAGCTCATTCGTGGAACTCGAAGGACCTGCACTAGCCAGCCCTGCCACAGTAGCCATAGACGTCGAAGGCGTCGAAGTCTGCGGGGCCTGCAGAGAGAAAGGAGAAAGACCAGCAGCCAGAGCCCCAGAAGTACTAGACATCGCCCTCGGCCCGACACCCCAACCCTGGGCCGAAGACTCCAAGCCCCTGGCATCCCACGCAGCAGCGCTCCCAGCTACCCCACGCCCATCGCTGAACCAGCCCCCCCCCCCCATGGCCCCAAGCCACCCCATGGAACCGGCCCATATGCCCAAGGGCGCGGAGAACCAACAAAGCCGGGAGGAGGCAGGGAACCCAGAGGGGCGGGGGAATGGCACCCATCAGCCGAGGGAGGCGAAAAGCAGGAGGGCCTGCCCGCCCCCGCCTCCAATGACGGGCCCACAGCCGGAATCCCCGGGGATCCAGCCGCACCAGCACCCAGGCGACCGGGATCCTCAGCGACCCCCAGCACCGCCGGCACGCCACCACCACCCGAAACCCCCGGGTAAGTGACCGGCGCTCCGGGCACCGTGCCTTCAGCCACGTCCCTGGGCACGGAGGGCAGGATAATGGCCCCCCGGCCCAGGGCCCCTTGGGACCTGCCGCGCCCACGCCCTGGCCTGACCCCACGACAAGCACTGGGTACCGTGGAAGCAGTGGGCGTCGCCCTACCACGACCCAGAGGCATAGCTCCGCGCCTAACAGCCCGCTGCCCCCGGACCGTGCCCCGCGGCCCTTTTCCCACCCCCCGCCAGAGAATATGGCGGGCCATGATACACCCCAGGCGTCAGAACTAAGAGCCCTGCGAAGAGCCTGCTGAAGGGAGGTGTGCAGGTATGGTAAAAGACACCCCTTCCCAGGATTAAGGGTGTTTGGCTTTGTTTTTTTTTTTTTTTAATATTAAGCCAGAGCACACAGCCCCCTCCCATCCCCAAAACACCCCCCTAGTCACGCACCCCCCCCCCACGAAAACTAGGGCCCAAACGAGGGAGAGGAGAGCAGAAGGCCCCCCCCACGTGGCCGACAACCGACACACACGCGGTGTTTATTTTATTTTATATTTTTTTGGGGGGGGTAGGGTTTAAATTTAAACACGGCGCTCCAGAAGAGCGGAAGACCGGGGCCTGCCACCTAGCGATGGAACCCCCCCCAACAACCGGCGCACCACGAGGCAAGGCCTAACCGCCCGCACCGAAGAAAGAAAAAACAGGAGCCCCCCGGACACAAACCTTCTTCCAGCGCGAGCAAGCTAGAAGAGGGAGACAGCCGGCCGGCGCTCCCTCCTTGCTCGCGCTGCCCCGCCCCCAGACCGCCTACGCGGACCAATCGCCAGGCTCCACCAGCCCGGCATGGAGCCCCGGCGCGGACGCCATGCCTGGCCCAGCCACCACCCCCCCCCTCCCAGCAGAAAGAGGCCTGCCGCGTGGTCGGGCCCCGGGAACCCGGTTACTGGGCCGACCGCGGGACCGGGGCCCGGCGACTCAGCCCGTACTAATGCATGTTTTTATTATTTTTAATTATCATCATGATTTTTCTTTTAGTATTACATGATGACTGTTTTTTCATTTTTATCAACATGATCTGTCTTTTGATATTTTGTTTCTATTTTACACAGCTTGATTAGGTTAGTGCTACTTTATTATGGCTTTCTTCCTTTGGCAACAAATTTTTAAGATTTGAACACGATCTCAGAGGGTTAGTTATGAATTCAATCATCTTTGGTATCAACTCACTTATTCAACCTGTTCTGAAAATTGTTTAATCCATATACGGCTATCACTCTTTTTTTTCATGGTTGTTCATGTGTATAAGCTCCTTTTAACTTTTTAACTTATTGCATTTTAACCATGTGCTATAGTTCTCTAAGTTAGATTTAAGGTAGGTTATTTCTGGTGCACTATGGTAGATACCCTTCACGCAACGTATCATTACATATTTTAAATACTTCCGGCTTCGGGTTCTTTAAATACGCATGCGTTGACGTTTTGTGAACGTTTGAAGGACTAGTACACGGTTGTAGTCGCATCTCTGGTATTCCTAAAACAGGTAAAATACTCTGGTCATATTTGATCACTCAACTTTAGCTCATATATTAACGTAGTATTTTTAAGAAATGCTTACATCTTTAACATCTATTGCTTTGTGTTCAGCCGAATTAGCGGTATTGATATACTGGCTCAAAGCTGAATATACGACACATTGGCACTAGCGTCTTGGTTTTTATCTGCCCTCCTTTTTATATGGTTTAATTTTGATGGTTCTTAACAACGTGAGCTGGTTTTTAATAAACACCATTTAGTGTTTTTCACAATTTTTATAAAGTTCATGTGTAGTCCCTCGGTGGTGTACACACAGTGTTATTATTCTCTGCATTAGAAAGTGTTTTAATGTTTTTCTTTTATCCATTGAGTATTTGCAGAATCATGCCGGGTGTGCTTGAATCTTTGTTAAGTTCGTATGAAGTCCCTCGGTGTACGTACACACAGCGGTATAGTTTCCCGTATTAGAAAGTGTTTCATTTCCCCTCATTCATTGAGTATTTTGCATAATTATGCCGGGTGTTTTTCATCCGATTCCATGCCCCAAATTATTTTAAGAAAGAAGGTGCATAAATGGTTATGCACATCGGGGCGTTGAGTTTCATTCATGCAATTAGGATTTCATAGGGCTTCCCTTTCGCTGTCCTTATGACATTATACTTCTTAATTATAGTATGACATTAGAGTCAATAGACGAGTGTTTGCTCCTCCTAGTATTCACTTTTCTTATAATGGATAATTTAACTGTTTGGGGTGTCATTAAACTTTTGTGCAAATTCTCAGACTCATTTTTTCAACAGAAACTTTTCATTTTTACAGGGCCTTTCTTTTGCCAATTTTATCCTATAAAACTTTTAATTAAAATGTGTCATAGAAGTTGGTAGATGATAGCCTGATCATTCTAGTATCATTTTTTTCATTTTTAATTGGCTGGGGCAGCATAAAGTTTTTATACTTTTACATTTATGTCCCTTTTTCACAGAAGGTTTTTTATGATATTAGTGACTTCAATATAACTCCCTGAGTATTGTGGAGTCAGTGATCACCACACATCAATCAGGTAATGCTCGATTCTATATTTTATCATGTGTTCTTTATTGCTTTATTATACTTTCTTCTCTTCTTTTAACCGGTTTCCTCATCCCTTCAGTTCTCTCATTTATAGGTTTTGTTTATAAGTGTTTAGGTATACATATGATTTATTTATTTTTTTGACTCGCTTTTTTTAAGTCTCATTGCATTTTTAATTGTATTTCCATTGTAATCGTAATCACACTTGCGTTTTGGATTTGTTTGATGTGACACAATATGTATGTACAGATGTTGTATTCTAATTATGATTTTAATTTTCAATTTTTAATGTATCTTTATTGTATTCTTGAGTTCTATATAAATTGTTGTGACATTCAAAGTTTTTTAACGACATTTTGGGTTTCATTTGAGACCTAAGACGTTTATGGTGTAGTTTAGATGTAGTCTTTTTAACGGTTTAATATTATCATTTTTTATGTATATATTTATTGTTTTAACCCTGTTTTATAGTTTATTATTTTAATTGTTTTAATTATATTTATTCCACAATGTAATTTTATGATTTATATGTTTTTTAGTGTGCCCTGATAACCCCTGATGAAGTGACATACGAAACACGGTCCTGTGTTGGGTTTAGGCCACTTAATTTGTTACAATAAAGGTGTTGGGTGTTGAACCTGCCGCTCCTTGGTTTTTGTTATAACCAGGACAATGCATGTCACAGGGATGGACAGTGGGTGATTATATGTGCATGTATGTATGAGCAGCCAACCTATGTAATCCACCCTTATCTGTCCATGCCGCATGCAAGTCAATGTGGGAGGGCAGCCACATAGGCCATGTTGCGGGCAGGGAGAATGTTCACACATGTGTGACCAATGTTGGGGGGTATCAGGGATGGGAGACAGCGACAGATTCCAACACCAGACATGCAGCACCATGACATTTGTCATGTGCAACAGGTGAGGATGGCTATCACCCCACGACGAGGTCCTTGTGCTGAGACCTGCCACAGTCAATCCCACACAGGACATGTTGTGAACTCTGTGCAGTGATAGCTGGCAGTACGGACACCCCACCACTGAGGGGCATGGGTGAACCACATGAGGGCAGGGGAACAGCATGAGGTGCAGGCCACATGGGGGATCACACTGCCACACATTGGAGAAATGCACACAGGATAGCATAGGTCAGATAGGTATGTATTTGTAGGAGTATGTGATGTGTTACGTCTACTGCCCCAGTTGCAGTCGGTGTGGTGTACATATACTATATGTCCACAGCAACAACGACTGCAAGGCAGTTACAGGTCAACAGGGATATTGACCTGTCTACCCTGGCAAACATTCACATGAACAGATGTTGTATCAAACTGTTTACTGTACTGTACATTCACATATGTACTGTTCCAATCAGCATCACTGCAGTGTACACTGAACAACCTGAGAGTACATTGCACAGGGTATTATGATGTGGAGTTAACTATTTTACAGGGAACATGGGCTATGGAGGGTCATGTGGCTTGCCCAGGTCCACAGGGAACACCTGTGTGGCTTGAAACCCCAGTCCTATTGACCCAGGGTAGCTATCCCTACGGGGAGTTTAACCCCTAACCATCCGGCCTGACGTACCTTGCCCCAACCACTAGACCACACCTCCATGTTACTTCCTGCGTGGCCGCCCCCATCGCCCACGGCCCAAACCACCCCTCATCTGCTGTGTCAGTGCTGCAGCCTCCGTGGCTAGTGTTGGCTGTGCCATTCTTGCCACCATGGCCTCCAGTGCAGTGGCGATCCGTTCCACTGCTGTCCACAGCTGTTGCAACTCTGCCGTGTTCCGGCGGATCTCACTCCTTATTTGCTCCAGTGCCTGACGAGTGCCTGTGGGTGGAGGGCATGGTGATATGTGCTATACCCCCTGCAAAGGCAACCATCACACATGTACATGTCAGCCATATCCCACAGGATCAGTCTGTCACCCTCCCATGCATGGCACATATCGCAACACATGACCATGGTCAGACCTCTGTGTCCCATGAGCCATTCCGAGGCATGTCATGGGGCCCAATGATGGGTCGTGGGACACAACAAGCCCTCACATACCTGTGTTGCAGCATGATACGTCCATATGCACTCTGCACAGTGGCCATCTAACATAGGTGAGGGGACGTGAGGGGTTATGGGACACACATGCGTATATCTCTGGGGCTGTCCAGCCAACATTGCTGGCACACATTGCTAGGGTGCCCAGATACCTTTGATCCACGCTCATGACGGTCTATAATGCAGTTCACTGTTGTACCGTGCAAGTGAGATCAAGCAACCACCCACTGCTGTCTGCACAGGGAACGTACTCTCTTTCCACAGCCCGGTTTGACATAGGGATCACAAACATTATGCTAACCAACCGTTACAGAGCACAGCATTTGACAGATCTGCGCAACCAAAAGACCAAATACGTACATTGCTATGTCCTACAGTTGTGCGGGACGCCCCGGAAGACATCTATGCTACCCTATATTGTGGCTTACAATCACAGACCTGAATGAAATGTTCCATCTTACGGATCACAAATAGCATCTTCAACATGCATACTCTGAAGGTTTACAACAGCTCAGGCACGATCAGGATGATAGCTTAGATGGCAGGTCACGATCTGGGCATTTCCAGAGTCAGGACAAGCCTCATGAACCCAGGACAGTCCTGATAGGATCAGGACATCTGGGCGCCCTACACATTGCTGACCATGTATGGACACTGTGATGCATATCACAACCCATGTAATGGTGACTATCACGTAGGGGGCCCAGATGACCCTGTCTTGGTGGATCCCCAGGGACAAGCAGGAATTAGTCTGCAAATGTGGGTATCATCTGTACCGACGGAGCCTGTGTGGGAACGCCCCCCAGCGTCTAATGGGCAAGCCTTTGGGAGCATCCCACAGTGCCTGCGTGCTGGCGTCCCGCCTTTCCCAACTGCCTCTCCCCAGTTCATTGTGCTCTGCGGAGCCAGCAGGCTGTCATTCCTGTCACCGCAGGAACATGGTCTCACTGCCACATTTCTGCGGTTGCGTTTGCCTTTCTGTAATTCTATACTGGCACCGCCGGTTACCAGCTCATAAACAAATAAGGGGATAACTTCCTACCATCCTGATGTGTCTTCTCAGGTACACACGCCACCTCGGGCCATAGGTCCAAATAGCTGGCCATCATCCTTGGGGATCCCTCCTCAGGTTCCAAAACATGCTCAACATGTGGTGGTACTGTTTCTGTAACCGACACCCATGGGTGGTGTCTCATGGGTTTGGGACCTGATCATCCCATGTCCGAATGTTTGGCCTGTGGGATGTTATCGACTAAAGGTCGTCTCAAGAAACACAAAAGGCGAGCAGATATGGAGGTCACATGCGCTTTATTAAAGTTGAAAGCCCCAATGAAGGGTCACCAAACATTGAGGATGAATGGGGAGAGGTGGTCCAGCTGACTCAGAAACTTATCCGTGAGGATATGCATGCTGTTTCACTCCTTGAGTACTGTCGCAAAAAGATGATCCCTAAGGGCCTTCGTGTTCAAAAGGCCCCAGGGATGTTTAAAGATGATGAAGAGTTCATGGCAAATTGGGTCAAGATATTGAACAAGTGTTCATTGGACCTAATGATTCTTTTAATTAATACTTCAAAATGTAAATCTGCTGATCTGAAAACTAAGGTTGATCAGAAGATGGAATATTTGAAGAATAATGACCATAAGTTTGAAAAATTGAAAAAGGAATTAGATAAGAATACTATAGATTATAGTAAAATTGTGAAGGAAAGAAAGCTAAAAAAATTTAAGCATAATGAAAGTGATTATAAGAATGGCACAGTATACTACTAAATTAATAACAATGGGAAACCCAGACCACGCAAGACATCCCATAGGTGGGATGTTGAGCCCCCTAAATCAGGATCAGGTAACATGAATAAAAATAAGGCTAAAATAAGGCTTTTTTCGCCTGACCCGGTTTTAGAACGGACCCACAAGAGAAGTCGGAGTCAAGTTGATGAAACACAGGAACATGATACATCAGCTCCTCTCTTTTCTTCAGATTTAACCTTTCATCATCCCTTGGTTTTTTCCATGGATTCCCTATGGAAGGGGGGAGGCAGGAAGAATGTTCCTCAAAACAAACAGGTGAGGTCTCCATATCACCAATATCAAGTTCGGGAATTTCGTCCCAGTCTGCCGCCCAGAGGGAGGGGCAGAGGGAGAGGTCAGATCCACCAAGAAGTTGTGGATTAGCCCCCAAAGGTGGGATTTTCAATCTCTCGGACTTTGTTTTAAGTGACACCCAAATTGAGATTTTGGATAAAAGGCTCTCTTTTGTGCCTGGTTCTAGGCATGATCAGTTCACCACACGAGTGGAGTTGTACAAATTTTTTCGAAAATTGAGAATTATTGATTTTTTTGAAAATCAAGGTGAGACTTTGACAGACTGTTCGGTTTTTCGTAAACCTTCCACATGGGTCCCACCCGGTAACACCAATGTCTTAATAGATGCTTTTGAGAAAGTTGTTCTATCTCAGGTAGAAGCCCTCTATACCAGAAAGGTTCGTTCTTTTCACAATCTCACTCTATTACAAAAATCAGCGCTTTTTGAGTTGCAAAATGATCAATCTATTGTCATCAAACCAGCGGACAAGGGTGGGGCATTAGTTATTCAAAACAAGGTGGATTATGTTAATGAAATTCTACGACAGATTAATGACACAACCTTCTATAAAAAAATTTTTGAAGACCCTACTGATGTCCTTAAACATAAAATAGATACATTAATTTTTATTAGTCGGCAAGCAGGTTTTCTGACTACACATGAGGTTCAATTTCTCATTGTTCCACACCCAGTTACACCCACTATCTATGTTTTACCCAAAATTCATAAATCTCTCAGTAATCCACCGGGACGACTGATTATTTTGGCAATAGGATCCTTATTGGAGCCTTTATCCAAATTTTTGGATTATTTTCTTCATCCCTTTATTCCCCAAATTCCTTCTTATGTTTGCGATTCTACGCATGTCATCAATATTTTGAATGATTTCACTGGATATCATGAACATTTGATTTTGGCGACGTTAGATATAAATTCCCTTTACACTAACATTCCACAAGCTGCTGCCTTAGAGGTTATTGCTAATACCCTTATCAAACGAAGTCCACCGGTCCGTATTCCTACTTGTTTCCTTACTCAGATGGTGGCCCTTGTAATGTGTGAAAACTTTTTTTGTTTTCGGGGAATTTTTTGTAAACAATCAAAGGGGTTGCCATGGGGTCCTCCATGGCGCCTGATGTCGCAAATTTCTATGTCGCCAAATTTGAATATCAGTTTTTACAACATCATCCATTTAAGAAGTTAATTAAATTATGGTTGCGGTATATAGACGATGTTTTTTTGATCTGGGATGGTAATGAAGAAAATCTACAGTCTTTTTTTCTTTGGCTTAACTCTCAGGATGCACACTTACAATTTGAAGGGTCCTTCAGTTCTGTTCAGATTTCATATCTTGACATTAACATCAAAAAGGGTTCTAATGGATTTCTTACAGACTTGTACCGTAACCCACTGATCGCAGTACCCTTCTACGATATGATACTTTTCATAATAAATCTCTGAAGGATAACCTACCCTATGGTCAACTCCTTAGAGTTAGGCGATTATGCACATTACAAAATGATTTTGAAAAACACGCTGTGAATATGAATGCCAGATTTAAAGAGAGAGGCTATCCCATGCATGTTATCCAAAAGGCATACAATAAAGTTAAGACCTTAGATAGGAATACACTTCTTAAGAAAAAGACACAAACTAAAGAGAGTCACGTGGTTTGTGCCTTAACTTTTTCGGCCCTCTCCAAAGATATTTCTAACATTCTCAGATGGGAGTGGCATTTGATTTCATCACTTCCTGCTTTGGCACATAAATCCTTAACTATTGCACATAAAAGAAATCGTAATTTAAAGAATTTCTTAGTTCCCTCAGCTTTATCTAAGCCGCGACCAGCTGTTAAGGTTAAAGGTCATTTCCAATGTGGGTGCTGTTCTGTGTGTTTGAATGTTATTACAATGAAGGATGTTTTTATACATCCAATTACTCAGAAAAAGTTTTTTCTCAATCATTTTTCTAATTGTATGACTAGTAATGTTGTATATGTAGTCATTTGTCCATGTAAGTTATTATATGTTGGTAAGACCACTCGCCCTGTTAAGACACAAATTATAGAACATAAAAGTTGTCTAGGAAGACGTATTCCAGATAAACCAATGGTGGTTCATTGGATGGAAAAGGGTCATCTTGTCTCTGACTTAAAATTTTTTGTTTTGAAAGTTGTACATCCGCACTGGCGTGGAGGCAATATAGATTTGATTTTACTCAAACTTGAATAGCGGTTCATTTATGAGTTACAATCTGTTGAGCCTCAGGGTCTTAATCAGGATTGAAATCTGGCGGTTTTCTTATAGCCTATGTAAGTTTTTTGCATTACAGGTTCTATAATGGCATTTCAATTTTTGATTTTTTAATTTTTTTATTTTGGCAAGAGCTCTAATTTCGTTTTTTTTGGTCGTTGGTTTTATGTTGGTTGTTGCCCCTAAATATTATGGTTAAACCCTTTTAGGATCATCGGTTACACTGTTTCTTTGATCACTTTTGTTTGCAACAATTAGGGGCTTGTTTACAAAGCCGCGGTAGCGGTTTGCGATCGTAATCGGAGCCGCGGCCCCATTGATTTCAATGGGGCCGCGGTTGCGATCGCGATCGCGAACCACTACCGCGGCTTTGTAAACAAGCCCCTTAGTGCTGTGGCTATTTGTCTCCAGTTTTTCTTTATGTGGTTCATTCATGGGTCACACTATGTCAGTTTTTAATCCTATGCCTACTAGTGTGAGTGTGGCATTTTTTTTTCCTTTTTCTTTTAGAGTGCATTTTTGTAGTATACTGTTTTGCATATATTTAGGCCACCTTATGCATATGCACTTATTTTATGCATCCCCTTGATCCTAAAAGCGCGCATTTCAGCATTTCAAGAGTTGTTGTTACTCCAACAAGACTCCAATTTTGTGGTCTCTTGCTCAAATTAGTGTCAAAGTTCCTCTTTTTTTTTTTTTTTTTTTCATGAGAATAGATGGTTTGTTTACATCGTCGGTGCAAGTTTGCACTTTTTGCACATGGCCATTATGACTCTCAATACCTTCTGTATGTCAGCCTAAGGACTTTGATGTGGTTCCCTTTTTACAGTCAGTTTTTTGTCTTTTTTATGTATATTTATAAGTAATTGATTGTTGCTTTTGAAGTATTATACATATACATTTTAATATATAATTTTATCTCATTTGTACATTTGCAATCATCTTTTAAAGATCGCCGGTTACATTGGTTTTGTGATCGGTTACGTTTGCAACAATTAGGGGTATGTTTACTAAACCGCGCTACTGTGCCTTAGCGCACGCTAATGATGTGTTTTTGTGCCCTGCACACGTGCGCGCCGCACTAACGGGCCCGCTCATGTGCGCGTCGTGCAAATGAGCGATAGAGGCGTGGAAAGGCTCACAGAGGGCGGAGGAAGGTTCCCCAGGGGTGGAGAGACGGGGTCAATGGGTGGAGAGTGGGAGGGGAGAGGCTCCCCGCACAGGAGCGGGGCTGAAATTCGATGAAAAAATACCGCGAGTGAAAACCTCGCAGTAGAGCCGATTTAAAGGGAAGAGAAACCATTTATGTCAGCAATGTACAGCAAAACCAGGGAAACCTACAAAATGTGAGCAGTGTGATACATGTGCACAGAACAAAATAGCAAATAAAAATTGAAAATGACCACAACAAAATTCCAATAAATTATAATCCAGCTGGGCAATAGTGATAGTCATGGAAAACATCAAAAATCACTCCCAAGAAAGCCCCAAAAAAGAAATATGAATTTTAGAAGGGTCTACGCTCCGTCCCCATACAAGGTGAATGATCCCACAGTGAAATTGTGCAGAGCAGGGATTATGACTCCTTTGGCCAGGTTTCCTAACTCCAGGGACTGCACTGTCTCTGTGGCCACAGTGTGGTGCAGTGAACACAGACAGTGTGTTCAGGAGCCAAAGATCACCAGTTCAAGTCCCAGCTGGGGCTCCTGCAAACCCAATCCCTATATTTTACCTACCACTAAACCATGATAGTAAAGACCAACCTTTTTTGCAGATAACATAAGCATGGTCCAAACACCTCTATTTTACCCTACAGAGCACAGACACCAGAAACATGCGCATTACCTAGACCACAGTCCCCCTCAATGCAGTCCTGGAGGGCCACATATCATTTAGCTGTGATGCTGTCAGCAATATAAGGCCATGTCAGCATGGTGGCGGAGGGGTACCGTTGGTGGAGGGGGCAGTAGCTTCTGCCCACAGCAGACGGTGGCCTAGCCCCCTTCACGTGGGTGCAGTGCCCTCCAACAGACAGGCCCTGTCTGACAAACAGCCATGGACTCCCCAGGGAATGCACTGTTTTTGTGCCAAGATGGTGGTGCAGCAGACACAACCAGTGCCTTTAGGACCAGAAGGTCACAGGTTCAAATCCCAGCTGGGGCTCCTGCCAACCCAGTCTCCTTATTTTACCCATGAAGAAAACACGGTAGTAAAGACTGAACCATTATTGCTGAGACCATAAGCATGGGTCAAAAACCTCTATTTTACCCTACACAGCACAAACACCATAGAAATGTGCATTACCTATGGCAGAATCCCCCAAATGCAGTCCTGGAGGGCCAAACACTATTCAGTTTCCATGCTGCCTCTAATAAAGATGCCTGTGCTGCATATCTATGCACCACCCCCATGGTATGCAGATGTATCCCATGCATATTCATGAGGGACAGCATGAAAACCCGAACAGTGTTTGGCACACCAGGACTGGAGTTGGGAACCTCTGCCGTAAAGCACCAGCCAACAGGGCCAGACACACCCACACCCACAGGCCCCATTGGCTAATGCCTCCTGGAGAGGCAGGACATTGGGCCCTGCGTGCATCTCCCAATACTAGCACTTGCATACCTTAGCAATGCCACCCTACACCTGGGTATACGGTACACACCTATCAAACGTTTCCTATGATTACTGGCAGATAGCAAGTCCAACGTTAAGCACAGTTTGCTCATTGAGCTCCATCATAACAATCTTTCTGATGTCTGCAGTGTGTGCTTCAGGTCTGGTCTCTGACAGTATTTACCACCCTGGGGAGTGACCCCCAACAGTATTGCGTAGCATATCCATGCCTGTACTGTGCCCAGGACTGGTGTGGTGGGCAGGGCTGCTAAACTCCTCTATAGTAGCACAATGCTGGCATAGGTGTGGGAGTGTGTGTCTGTCTATACAATGTGTGGTGGCTGCAAACACCTTCCACAGCCCACACTGCCAGCACTGTTGCCAGTATTGGCCTGCCAATGTGCATAATGAGGAGCAAGGTACCATGGGTATAGCCTGGACAGGGTGACCTGGCCAGGATGCATCTGCACAGGGCATAGGGCACTGACTGGGACATTGTAGTGTCTGGCCACCACCTACACAGACAGGGTGACCTCAGTATGTCCTGCTGGGGGATCACTCTCACCCTGACTGTACAGTGATGACAGCATGGCTAGGCACCCCCATAGTGCTATATAGTATTTCTCTCATGTGATATTAGTGGGTTTCTTTTTGGGGACCAGTCACTGATTTATCTGCTTGTTGTGTATGCTGACATCCCAGTTCTGGGTGCATGCATTTCCACTAGGAAAATGCACTATGGACTAGCTAGCAGGCTGTTTGCAGCTGGAGCGGCTTGCAGGGTGCAGCGGCTGAAGGCTTGCTGCAGGAGAATATCAGATAGTGGGGGGTGCAGCTTAGCATATTCAGGCCTAATGTCTGTCTGCTATTGTGTTATGGATGTGTACAGAGCTGCATTGACTGCCCTGTAGGGCAGTGTTTCCCAACCCAGTCCTACGGGGCACACCGGCCAGTCAGGTTTTCGGGATATCCCTAATGACTATGCATGAGATATATATGCATTAGAGATATCCTGCCAACCTGACTGGTTTGTGGCCCTCCAGGGCTGGATTTGGAGACCCCTGCCTTACACCTCTGTCATTTAAGATTGTGAGTGGGCAAGGTGCAGATGTCCTAGACATCGAAAGGGTATATAGAATGTGACACATTCCTCCTCGATTCTCACCACCACCAAAAAGTTGTCTAATAGACAATATTTTGGTGGTGGTGAGAATCGAGGAGGAATGTGTCACATTCTATATACCCTTTCGATGTCTAGGACATCTGCACCTTGCCCACTCACAATCTTAAATGACAGAGGTGTAAGGCAGGGGTCTCCAAATCCAGCCCTGGAGGGCCACAAACCAGTCAGGTTGGCAGGATATCTCTAATGCATATATATCTCATGCATAGTCATTAGGGATATCCCGAAAACCTGACTGGCCGGTGTGCCCCGTAGGACTGGGTTGGGAAACACTGCTGTAGGGTGTCTGTTCCCCAGCAGGACTGGGGTGGATGGTCCCCTCTACTGCCACCATTGTAGGGAGGTAGAATGTGGATCTGTTGATGGGAGACCCTGTTTGCCACCCTCAGCCCTGGAGAAGGAGGGGGGGGTGGTGGTGGTACATAGCCCACCTGGGGGTCCATAGGGGCTACACCTGACTGAGACAGACAAGGATATCCAAGGTGTTTCTGCAGAAACTACCTATCTCACACATTAGCACTGCTTTGGACCTCCAGCATGGCCTCTTTCAGCCAGGGAAGGTGCCGTGGACCTGGTGCTGGACGCCTCACCACAACCTCAGGGTGAGCACAGTACCCGCACAATGTGACGGTGTGTAGCTACTCTGTGCCAGTAAAACACACGGTCAGTACCCCCTACCAGGCCGAGGTGCTGTGGGGGTGCACATGGTCACTTCCCCCTACCAGGCCGAGGTGCTGTGGGGGTGCATTCCCCATCTTGTGTTTATCTGTGGACAGCTGATTTGCATGTGCAGTGCATCATGGGTACAGGTGGGCTAACCCTATCCTGGTGACCACAGCAGATTGTCTGTGTGGTGACGTGCACTCCCTCTGCAGCCAGCCAGGGGCTTGCTAGCAGCTATAGGGCTGTGACACAGTGGTTTCTTCACTGCCTGTGGAGCCAGAGGTCATGGCTTCAAACCCACAGTGGGGTTATCTGATGGAGCTGCCCAGAGTATTATCTCTTTTCAATGTACATTATTGCTGCCAGCAAAAACACCCTCATTGTACTGTACCCATAAGGTGCCTCAGAGGGTGCTTTATAGGGCACCCTTTAGGTTACCTTATGGTTACTGTCCATATAAGGTGCACTATACGTTATCCTGTGGAGCAACTTATAGGGTTCCCTATAGAGGACATTTTAGGGTGCCTTTATAATGTGCCCTATGGAGTGCCTTATAGGGTGCCTTATGCGGCATCTTCAATTACGGCACGTGAGGACCTGTTTGCTGGCAGCAATTAATAAAATACAACTAAAGTGCTACACGAAAAAATACATACATTGCAAAGCTGATGCCACAGCCAGCCTTACATATTAGGCACACTGGGGAGAAAACTCATGACCCTTGTATCAGCAGTCAGTGCCTTACCCATTGTGCTACACTGCTGCTCCTCCTTGCATGTCAGCACACCTACTTATGCTGTGCATTCCTTAAACTGCACAGTGCTACCATCAAAAACATTGCTGTGACCTTGCGGTTACTCATACGGCACCCTATAAAGCACCCTATCAGCAACATTCTAGGGTGCCTTGGCTGACAGTGCACTTTAGAATGTGCCTTATGGGGCGCCTTATGTTAACACGCTTTGAGAGTGCGTTTGCTAGTAGTAGTAATTAAAATAAAAAATAAAATGCCTCCTAAAGCAAACTTACCCATAATAGGTAATGCCTCAGCCAGCCTTCTTCATTGGGCACTGTGGGGGATTGAACCCCTGATCCCTGCACCATTGGTCAGTGTCTTAATCATTGTGCTGTGGCTCTGCTTTTTTGCTTGTACATCAGCGCGCCACTTATGCCTCCCGCGCAGCTTTCTCATGCGCTAATGTGCGGGGCGCACATGGGCACCGCTCACATTAGCGCATGAATAATCCCGGTTTTGCTTTTTTCAGCCAGACACGCCCACTCCTTATATGGCACCCGCACACTAGCAGGCCGCGCACATTACCGGGGTTTTAGTAAACATACCCCTTAGTGTTGTGGCTGTATGTTTCCTTTATGTATTCAGTCTTATGAGTTACATTAAGTCATATTTAGTTTTTACTTCTATGCCTATTACGGAAAGTGTGGCAATCGTTCGTCTTTCCGTTTGCATTTTTGCAGTATACTGCCTTGCAAATACTTAGGCTACCTCATGCATATGCAGTATCCTTATGCACCCTCCTGATCTTAAAAGTGCGCCATTTTTAGCGATCTCAAGAGTTGTTGCTACAATTTGCTGGCAGTGCTGAAGGTAATCGCTTCCATCCTGGTTTTAAGTTCATGGTTTGTGTGCTTAATTTAGTGTCAAAGCTTTTGTTTTGTTTTTTGTTTTTTTTGAGAGCAGATGGTCTGCAGCATTGCCTGCTGTATTTTTGCGTATAGCCATTACAACTCTCTTTTGAGGATCGCCGGTTACATTGGTTTTGTGATTGTTTCCATTTGTAACAAGTAGTGTTGTAGCTATTTGTTGTATGTTTCCTTCATGTAATCAATCTTATGAGTTACATTATGTCATATTAAGTTTTTACTTCTATGCCTGCTATGGACAGTGTGGCATTCGTTTGTCTCTCCTATTGCATTTTTATAAATATACTGCCTTGCAAATACTTAGGCTATCTCATGCAGATGCAGTACTCTTATGCACCCTCCTGACCTTAAAAGCGCGCCATTTTTAGCGATCTCAAGAGGTATTGCTACATTTTGCTGGCAGTGCTGAAGGTAATCACTTTCATCCTGGTTCTAAGTTTATGGTTTGTGTGCTCAATTTAGTGTTGAAGCTTTTGTTTTTTGGTTTTGTGAGAGCAGATGATCTGCAGCATTGCCTGCTGTAATTTTGCGTATAGCCATTACAACTCTCATGTATGCTAATCCGTCTAGGGCTTGGACCCGAATCTGGCTTCCCCTTTGCAGCCTATGCAAGTTTTTTTATAAGGTTTTTAGTTTTTTGAATTCGTTAAAGATTCCCCCTTTTCCTATGTATACTTCTCAGAGGTTTATTATTGCCCTCATGTGATAATGATTCCACCTCTTTTAAGAATTGCCGGTACTCTGTTTTGTCTGCAATATCTTTAGTTGCGGCACCATGTTGTAAATTATTTTTCTCATATTATAATTCTTTTTATTTGCCTTATTTGGATCTAAGTTATTTTAATGAGGTGCAGTATTAAGTTTTATTACATCCCCCCCCCCTTGCTTTTCCATGTTGCTTCATATATATGCAATTCGCCACGATGCACCCTTTGACCTTAAAAGCGCGCCAATTTCAGCATTCCTAAGAATCGTTGTCACAGTTTGTTGGCAGTGGTGAAGGTAATCGTTTCCACTAAGCATTCAAGATATTATTAGTTTGATTCAATATTAGAGCCTCTATTATTCTGTACTAGTTGGTTCACAGTATTGTTGGTGCCCGCTTGCACTTTTGTACATAGCCGTCTTGGTCTTTAACAATTTGAGCTATGCAGGTAGTTCCTTCCTGACTGTATAATGCATGTATAATTTTAAGGATGTTATTTTATTTTAACAGTTTATTGTTCATCAAATGGTATGTACAGTTTAATTTGGGGAGATATTATTATAAAAGGTTCTTCATCGAAGAACAGTTCTTTTCGGGGTTTTGAATGACTCCGTCTTTGGTCTGGGTTTCCCGTTGCAGATATTTATGTTGAGTATTTTACTATTAGTTTTTATCTGTTATTAATGGTATCTTCACTTTTTAGCATTGTCAACTATACGATTGGTCCTGTGCCATATCTTTACTACTGTATGTGCTTCTTCTAGTGCATTGATAAAGACTACTTGTAAGTACATTATGATTTTGTTATATTATGGCTGTTTGTCCGTTTTCATATTTAGTATGGTCATTTACATGTGTTTATGCTTGTATAATTACTTTATAGTACATATATCTTTTGATGTTTTTAATTTTGTGTTTTTATAAATTCATTTTTTATTAGATAATATTATTATTTTATTACATTGTTTTGTTGTCCTCCAGCACCCCCTGATGAAGGCAATTACCGAAACGTGTTGGGGCTTTCAACTTTAATAAAGCACATGTGACCTCCATATCTGCTCGCCTTTTGTGTTTCTTAAGAAGACTTTGCGAGCAGCTGCTCTTTGTTGTGTTTCCTATCGACTAAAGGTCGTACAGGTTGAGCAGCCAGCTCCAATACCCTCTGTCCCTGCGATGCAGCCTCGTGGCATTGACGTCCTCAAGGGCTTCTGCACCCTCCCATAAATCTCAGGTAACCAAACACACATCTGGCCATACCTCTAAGGGTTGATCCCCTTCCAGGCTTCGGGATGCCTCTGGCGTTGCTCGTGGGGAACAAACTCTGGCCACACAGACCCGGCGGGAGGCTCAAGCCCCCAAGGCAATATTGGGGGTCAAGGATGTCCCCGAGGCCTACACCCTGTCTGTGCCCCTGGGGCCATGCTCTGGGGTACCGGCTATCCTTGCCAGCACCGATACATAAGCATCGGCAGCGTTGATGGAGCAGAGACTCCTGGTCAACAAATGCAGTCCCCTGGCTCACCTTGCAGCAGAAAAGGCCTCCATACCACCCCAGACCTGCCCATCGGTGCCGGCACTGTTGTTGCAAACCCCGATACCGGTACCGGTGTCAGTAAACTCGGTGCCTGCGCACACGGTACCGAGTCGGGCTGTTACCAATACACCAGTGCCAGGACCATCCAATGCAGATCGGTATGGGTATTGCTGCCAGGAGCACCCAAACAGAGGGTAGATCCCGTCTCCTGCTGGATCAGATGGGTCCAACAGCTCTGCGGATACTGGATGGGTCCAACAGCTCTGCGGATACCGGTGTGCTTATCCCTGTGGAACCCTCCTCCCCAGAGAGGAGGATGTTCCCCCCTGAGGACATGTCCTTACAGGATGTCATCTGAGTTGTGGCAAAGGGTCTGGCTATCTCTGTAGCTGCTGAACCTGGCCCCAGGGCAACGGAGGTGGTGATGCCTCATTATCCCCAATCTCCCCAGGTGTGAGCAATGTGACCAGTGCATGAGATCCTGCAGTATCGCCTGCTGCGAATGTGGGGGACACCTCTAACCACCTCTCCACGATCTCATGGACTGGATACCATGTATTGTGTCCCTCCATCAGCTGGTGTCCAGGGAACACAGATCCCTCACCATCCAATCGTGGTGGGCCTGCTATGAGGAGGATCAGACGTGCCAAAAGGCATGCCTCTAATCCTCGTGGTCATGGATGCATGACCCTAGATGCCTTTGGACACCGTATCTTCCAGGCATCGATGCTATCAGCCAGGATACGCTCCTATCATCTATCTATGGGAATGTTACTGAAGGAGGCCTCTGAGGATCTAGAATGTCTGAGCCCTCGTATCCCAGACGACAGGTGATTTGATCATCAGACTCATGGCAAACATGCCCAGCACATGTCCACATTTGGCAATCGAGCAGCCTTCGACTGCTTTGAGGGACAAAGTAGGCCTCGGCCATTGCCATAGGTGCAGAATGAAATGCCGGGCCCCTTGCCACCGACTTGGAGCACTGGGTACAGGACAAACTGGGTAGTACCCCTTGTAATGGGGGGAACCCTTTGGAAACCTGGCAAGGGACAGCCAATGCATTGGATGCTGACAGGTTCACCATGAGTAGGCTTTCAAACATTACAGATACTGCAAAACACAGAGCTTTTAGGAAGCCATCCTGCTCCCTGAGGAAGAGGTTCTCTCAGTCCTACGACCAACAGGGACAACCTGCAGACCACCCCGCTAGAAAGGGACAGCAGTCAGCTAAACAGAGAAGGCCAAAGGCCTCTCTGTCCCTGATGATGCAGCAGGCTCAGCCTCCTCAGGGGCTTTGACTCCCTGCCAGGGAACGTGTATTTTCTGGCTCCCAGGGGGCCAGACCCCATCCCCATCCTAGGATGCCTCTGTAGATTTGCCCACAGATGGAGCCACATAACAAAAGAGAGATGGACCCCAGGCGTTGTCGGTGAAGGCTACAAGCCTCCCTTCTGATGCCTGCCCCCTCCAACAGTGGTAGGAGGGTTCACCTCTCAAGGCAAACATTTGCTTCATGACGTCCATCTACTTCCAGGCCAAGGGGCAATATAAGATGTGCCCATCCTCCAACAGGGCACAGGGTGTTACTCCCCCTACTTATGTATCCCAGAGATGACAGGGGGCCACAGGTCCATGTTGGACCTCCGTGAACTGACAGGATATCTGTTGAGAGAGAAAGTCACAATGCATTCTCTGGGGACTCCTCATCCATTCCCTCACAGTCAGGATTGGCTATGTTCTCTGGATCTCAAGGCTGTGTACACTCATGTCCTCCTCCACCCAACCCATAGACGATTCCTATGTTTTCTCTGCCAGGGTGGTGTTTGTCCCCCTAGTCTCGCCCCCCATTCCACCTATATCTGGCTCGTGTTTCCCCCTCCCCTCCCCATGCCTTTTTAATCCGTCCTATTTTTAAGTTATTATTTTTATTGTTTTAACATTTTTATTTTATCAGTTTTACTGTCTTACTGTTTTGCTTTCTCTTTATTCTTTGCTATTTCTTTTGCTGTTCTATTATTTTTTGGCGTTCTTTTCTCTCCTTCCTTTCTCAGCAGCTGTCACATTTTATATTGTACACCGCCCTGACGCTTCGGCCTGGGTGGTCTATCAAGTGTTTTAATAAAGATAAAAGATAAAAGATATAAAGACTATCAGGATCGCGCTCTTCCCTTAGGCCTGGCCTCAGCTCCAAGTGTGTTTATGATAAACATGGCTATGGTAGCAGCATATCTCCACACCCTCGGGATATTCGTCCCCCCCCCCCCTACCAAGACGATTGGCTCATTCGAGCCACCTCAGAGGTCGCGGTCACACATTCGCTGTCCTGCACAATGCATCCTCTCCAGTATTCTGGTCCAGTTATCAATCTGCCCAGATCCAATCTAAGCCCCACTCAATCCTTGGAGATTACAGGTGCACAACTAGACACCAGGGAGGTAAAGGCCTATCGCCCTTGGCCTTGTTGTCACCGCATTGTGCAGTTAGCTTCCTAAGCCATGCTGGGGGGTGCACCTCACTGCTTGGGAGATGCTACAACGTTCACGTCACCTGGCCCCCACAGTACATGTGGTCCCCTACACATGCCTCCATATTGGGGCAGCCCAATGGACATTGTCCACTCAGTGGACCCAAGCATCAGGCAGCCTATCAGACAGGATACCGGTATCAACGCTCTGTATCTAGTCTCTCCCATGGTGGCAAGCATCTCAGTATCTGTTGGTGGGGTCACCCTTTCTATTGCGCCCTCCTCAGACACCCTTGACAACAGATACCTCTCAGATGGGGTGGGGAGCTCACCTCCAGGACCTCTCCACCCAGGGCAGCTGGTCCGTTCAGGGGATTCCTTGCCATACCATTCTTTTGGGACTCGGAGCAATATGTCTAGCTCCCCAGGTGTTCCGCAACCAACTGCATGGCAAGGGGGTTCTAGCTCACACACCCAATCACATAGCTATGTCCGACGTGGGCAAGCAAGTGGGAACAGGCCCTCTGTTGCTATGTGACGAACCCGACGACTATGGGCCTTTGCCAGAGGGCATCAGAGTCATCTCCAGGCAGTCTACCTTCCAGGCATTCACAGCTCTTGGCCAGACAGGCTCAGTCGGGGTCTGCCTTCACACAAATGTTCTCTTCACATAGACCAGGTCACCAGTGTCTTCCCACTCTGGGGAACTCCAGATATAGACCTCTTTGCACGTCCAGTGATTGCCAAATATCCCCGGTTCTGGTCACGGTTTCCGGCTCAGGGTTGTCCGGCCAGGGATGCTGTCCCCCGCCATTGGGGACCGGACTACCTGTATGCCTTTCTGCCCATCCCCCTAATTCCACACACTTGTTCAGGCTTCAGAGTGACAGAGGTGCCATGATCCTCCCAGCCCAAAATTGGCCACGCCAGGTGTGTTTTCCTCTGCATCTGCATCTCTCAGGTTCCACCCCTGGAATTAGGGTCTGCTCCAGATCTACTGTCACAGGAGGATGGGATGCTATTGCATCCCAATATGCATTCTCTACATCCCAGAACCTTGCTTCTGATGGCCTTTACCCCCCTAGGCCGTCACCTCCGTCAGGACGTACGGAACGTCCTTCATGCCTCCGGAAGACCAACCATGAATCACTCTTATGCTTTCATGTGGGGAAGGTTGAGCATCTGGTGTTCACAGAGGGGTCTCAACCCTCTTGTGGTTCCAGTGATATCATTATTGGAATGTCTCAGTCACCTTTGTAATGCCAGTCGCAGGACTCATTCATATTGAGTCCATTTCAGTGCTATCGCATCTTCGTGCACAACCATCAATGGGCAACCTGTGCCATCTCATATCAGGAATCATGAGAGGCCATCTTCTGACAACACCTTGCATGAAACCTCCAATGGTTGCATGGGATCTGAACCTGCTTCTGGGTGAGCCTGAGGCTGCCTTTTGAACCTTTAGCCACCACGTCCATGGGATTCCGTTCCTAGAAGGTCCTGTTCCTCCTTGCAATCACATCAGCAGGGCGTATCAGTGCAGTGCAAGCTGTAGTGGCAGATCCACCTGATACACAGTTCCATCATGCTAGGGCAGTCCTTAGGACACATCCACACCTCATGCCAAGGGTGGTCACGTCCGTCCATTTAAACCTGGAGGTTTATGTACCTGTTTTCTTTCCAAAGCCCCATGCATCACATGCGGAAAGGAATCTCCATACTTTGGACTGTGGAGGGCCTCTTGCCTCCTACCTGCAAGGGACTCAGCAGCATAGACGGTCCTCGCATCTCTTTGTAGCCTTTGATCCCTCTCACCTGGGTCGTGCTGTCTTCAAGGGAACACTATCCAACTTGATTGGTCAGTGTATCTCTCATATCTACCAGAGCAGACACCGTTCTCTGGGGGGCCATAGCACAGCTCACAATGAATGTGCCATGGCGGCCTCTATGGCTCATCTGCACTCTGTATCTCTTGACGATATCTGTCGAGCAGCTACCTGGTCCTCGGTTCACACCTTCACGGCCCACCACTGCTTGGATAACATCTCCCACAGGGATGCCTTCTTTGGGCAGGCTGTTCCCCACCACCTTTCCCATACATACTCCACTCCAACCCGCCATCCCTCATACGGTGCCAGAGTTCCATGCCGGAACTTGTTACCCCTTCCCAGCGGCTCTCCACCTCTGGGGATCCTATACTGGTACCTACAACTAGGGGGTCCCAACATGTCAGGACAACTTCCTGCTTGTTCCTGGAGATAGCATAGTCACTCACTTGTAACAGGTGATCTCTGGGAACAGCAGGTATAGGTCTGTATTGCCCACCCACCTCCTCCCGGAGTTGTATCACTCTCTCTCTCTCTCTCTCCCTTGCCATATCTCTCTCTCTCAGTTTGTCTCAGCTTTTGAAGCTCAACATGGGTGAGGCAGTTGGGAAAGGCGGGACGCCAGCATGCAGGCACTGTGGGATGCTCCCAAAGGCTTGCTCATTGGACACTGGGGGGCGTTCCCGCACAGGCTCCGTCGCTACCGACAATACCCACATGTGAAGATGTATCCCTGCTGTTCCCGGAGGTCACCTGTTACAGGTGATTAACTACATTGCTCTGTGGTGCACTTGCTTGGGGTATGAGTCTGGGGAACAGCGCACATAGGTCTGCGCCCCTTACACATGCTGATCCCTGTGACGCCATGCTAAACAGGGTTGGAATGCACAGGGCACCTGACATACCCCTCCTCCCCGACATGGCTCTCGCCCTGCTATGTTGCCAACATGCAGTCTCCTTGTGTATCTGTGGACAACCCCCATGGGGATTCCTGTATATGCTCTTACCCACCTTCAGCATCACGTCTTGCAGATTCCATGTGGACACGTAGCCCCTCCAGTGCGGTTGCCATGTGTGGGGTGGGTTGGCCTGCTGACCCTTGGGCCTGACTGGGGTGTTGGGTCTCCCCCCTGTTGGTGCCCGCCTGGGCATGTTCAGTGGTGCAGCTGGCCTCCACTGTGTCTTCCATGCCCAGGGGCATGTCCAAACCCTCCGGGTGCATGCCTGCCCCAGGTGTGCCGTCGCCATTGTTGCTGGTACCTGCCAACATTGTAGCCTCCGGCTCCTCACCATCCTGGGGCTCTGACACGTCACACTCCTCGGGTGGCTCCATGATGCTGTAGTCACCTGCATTGTGGGACGACATACACAACAGAGCTTGGATTGGTCCGTGCAACTATGTACACCTGTGTGGTACATGCACCCCACATGTGATGTGTGCTTGGCCATGCCCTGTGCGTGTGCCACATACTACTGCCACTACTGGTAATTGGCTTTGTGGGGGCACTGCCAAGCACACACAGCACTGTGATGCTGCGGTCACCAGGTGCCAATCCGTGAACAGGGGTGCTTCACATTGGGTCAGTCAGTGCAGAAACAGGTGTGTGATGTGTGAGACGTGCAGGAGTTGTGCATACTGGGCAGCCAGGGGTTAGTAGGGGGTGGTGTTGGCACCATCTACGGGTGGGGGACAGGCCCATGCAGATGTCAGGGACTCTGCTGGTGAAGGGGACACCTGTGGGCCTGGGGATGAGGGACGGGGATGACGTATGCCACCAGGTTTGGGGGGGGGGGAATAAGATGCGTGCCACATAGGCAGAGTGCTGTCACATAATGCCTTTGTGACAGCAGGATGTGATGTGTGTACCTACCTGCCCTGGGATGGGCAGTGTCCAGTGCTTCCGGCAGGCCACACAGGTATACCGGACCCAGCCAATCAGCCAATTCCTGCTCCAATGGGGTGAGTGTGGGGGTAAAGGGGCCTCCCCCACCTGTGCCTGCAGCATGTTGCCGCTCAGCGACCATGTGGGCATGCATACCACATTTTATGTCGCTCATCCTTTTACGTAGGCTCTCGAGGTCTCTGCGTGGTCCCCCTGCCTGCTATACAGCCTCCTGCACTTCCTCCCAGACACGTGTCCGTGTTGCCACGGTGGTGGTACTGCTGTGCTGTCCATACAGAACATCGTAGTGTTCCAGAACACTCGCCAGCAGGAGATGGTTCTCTTGAGGGCTGAACTGAACAGCCCTCCTCCTTTGCACAGATGGCACTGGTTGCCTCTTGCGCTTAGCAACGGGTGGTCCGTGTGTGTGCTGTGAACCACACGATAGGCCAGCAGCCTCCTCTGCCGGCCTCACACCTTCAGGGATCTCTGTGTCCTGCTGGACAAGCACACCCTCCTCCTCCACCACACCTGCCCTGTGCTGACTCTCCATATCCTCCCACCCCCTAACCACTGGCCTCCACCTCACACCTGCTGCTTGTACCTACCTGCCCTCCCTGATGACTGCTCCTCACCTGTCTCTCCTGCCTCCCCTCCCCTTTCCCTCCTTTGCTCCGCCACACTCCCCTCCCCCTACCTCTCTCACCCTACACCACCACTCCCACCCACAGTCTACTATACCTCCCACTGCCCCCTGGCACTATCTGAGCTCCACTATCAACACACACTTTCCCTCTCCGTCTCTCATTCACTCTCCTACAGGACACCATCAATGTTACACATATCTGCAGATCTATTTAACAGTTTGTATGGCGTACCACGCATTGCGCATACGCATGCGCTGCCGAGACGCTGTGTGTAGCGTAGCGCATGCGCCGCCGAGACGCTGTGTGCAGCATAGCGCATGTGCGCACAATGCATGTGTGGTAATGCACACATGCGCAACGCGCGAAGCCACCGCCCGCACGCAACGTAGGTTTGGCCTTTAAATATACCTGTTTACCTGGGACACATTGAGGGGTTTAATTAGGAGAGAGTCTGTGACGTGGTTGTGAGGTTTGAGAAGTGTTAGAGGACGCTTCTTTGTGTATAGTCGCTGTGTGTGTGAGTGTCCTTTGGCTTGTGTGTCTGGCTCTGTGTCTTCGTCAGTGAGGTGAGTGTCAGTGTTTGTGTGTCATTGTGCATCTGTAAAGGTTGTGTGTATGGCAGCCTTCCTGATTGTAGCGGTTGAGGAGGACGCTGAGGAGGGGCTGCGGTTGCCTGATGGGGGAGATGGTGTCAATGGAGCTGCGGCACGGGGCATGGGTGTGGACCCGCTGCAACTCAGACCTGCAGCTGTGGGGGCAGGCCGGGCAGGGGCTGTACCCGCACAGGGCAGGAGACGTGCAGAGGTGCGGCTCTGCTGGCCTCACCTCTACAGGCCCAGGGCCCAGCTCCAGGGCATGTGTGAGGACCAGGTCATCTCCCTCTACCGCCTGAGCACGGGGGCTATTAGGGAGCTCTACGAGGATCTAAGACCTGACCTTGAGCCCCTGACTGCTCGGTCACATGCCATACCGGGTTTGGTCAAGCTCCTTGGTGCCCTACATTTCTTTGCCTCTGGATGTTTCCAGTCATCTGTGGCCACAGTAGGAAGCATGAGCCGCCTCACCTTCTCACGCTGTCTCCACCAAGTACTGCGTGCCATGGTCAGCCGGGTGGGGAATTGCATAGCCCTTCCCCACACTAGGCAACAGTGGGGGACCCTGAACCAGGCCTTTGAGGCGTTAGCCGGGATACCACACATGATGGGAGCTATTGATTGCACATATTTTGCCCTGGTCCCGCCAAGAGACAGGGAGGTAGTGTTCCGCAACCACAAACACTATCATTCCCTGAATATTCAGGTTGTCTGTGATGAACATCAGCATATTCTGAATGTGGTACCCAGGTTTGCAGGGTCCACCCATGACTCCTATATCCTGCAGCACTCAGCACTTTACACTCAATTCGAGGATGGACAATATGGGGACTCTCTATTGTTGGGTGTGTATTTATCATTTCTGACGTGCACATGCTGTTCATGTTACTAACTGTATCTGCAGATGTCTGTCTCGGAGGTGTATCCCTCTTTGTGTGGATATGTCATCTGTCTGTGTGTGATATCAGGGGAGGGGGCCTCGAAACCCACCTTGCTATGGAGCTTTGTCGTGATAGTGAAAGGGCTGCTTGCATATGTGTGGTGGTTACAGATTATGTTTCCAATCCATGCACCAAGCCCTTGTCGTGTGTGTCTGCCCTTCACATCCTGATGCATAGTCGTGCTGTCCCATCATGTGCTATCATATGTTTATGTCACAATGTGTTCTGCATTTGTTTTGCACGTACATACCTGTGTCCATTTGGGAGGACATGGGCTCCTGCTTTAATGTCGTACATCTCTTTGTTGCAGGTGATGCAGAATATGGGTGTCGCCCCTGGTAGCTGACCCCCATTAATCAACCACGGACACGTGCAGAGAGGAAGCACAATGAGGCCCATGCCACCAGCCGCTCCGTCATAGAGTGCACCTTTGGCGTATTAAAGAGTCACTTCAGGTGTCTGGATAGGACAGGTGGGGCCTTACAATACAGACCACGGACTGTGGCAGAGATCATTGTAGCCTGTTGCATTCTGCACAACATTGCTCTCAGGCACCACATCCCTGTCGATATTAATGAGGGTCTGGAGGAGGACCCTACGTGCCCCCCTGCACTTGCCCATGGCGACACACATGAGGGCACAGCGGTCAGGCGGCAGCTGATTGCAGAGCTCTTATCATGTAAGTACTGCATATGTTACCGCCTACTTTTGTTTAGATATGTGTGTACTGCTAATACTAGTTACCATTTGTATTATGATATCTGTACGATGCAATACTGCACTGACATGTAACTGAGATTGGCTAGCCATACCAGCTTCACATCTACTCATGCCTGATCCACATCAGATGTGGGAAGGGCACAACAGCAGGTGGAAGTGGCTTGTGTGTGTGTGTGGTGTTTTAGGCTTTGGTGTGGTGTTGGGCTGCCATACCTGGTTTGTGGCTGCATGTGATAGGGGCTAATGTGCAGGCATACGTAGTTGGCTTTGATACTTTGGGGCAGCAGGATGAGAGGCATGTGGTATGGCATTAACAATGCAGGAGCAGACCATGGATGGGGCCAGTTGTCTAGATGTCTGTGTCTTACAGTGGGTGTTTTGAGCTGATTGTGTGGTTGGTATGGTCAGATGTGCAGGGTCTGTGCATTAGTTGTTTTAGTATGCCGCTAAATGTGATACATACCAATATCTATGTGATCTGTGGTAAATGGATCACTGGTATGTGGTATCCTTGAGGGACATTATTGCAACACCACAGTGTGCCTGAATGTAGAGCTCATCATGTATCCCTCTCAAAGATTCCGGAAAGGATAGAGAACCTGGGCAGTGTACAGCCAGGGGGGGGGGGTGCATTGTGCTAGTTGTGTGGGATATAGAATAGCTGTGCAATGCAGTGTTGCATATTTGTACGCTGACAGAGATTATTCATGCCAGATCAGCAGGGTGTGGGTTACAGTAGGCAAGTTGTGAGCTAACTGTGGGTGTGGAATCAGGTTTCAGTGTTGTTGTCAGGGGGATCATGGCACATCTATCTGATGACATCTGCACATGTACCACAGCACTCACATACAAGCTGGGTAGATGGGCAGAGGGGGTAGGTGCAGTCCACTGCAACAACTACATTGCTGACCCTGGAGAGGACGACTTACACACAACATCGCTCTGAAGGGGGAGGGAGGGTTTAGGTGCACATATGGGCTATCCATGCCTTTACATTATCCATGTCACACAGCAGTATGACATGCAGCCATCATGGTCTGGTTACATGCACACATTGGGGTGTGGTTTGGAAGGCATAACTCAGCCGTTGAGATGTCGATTTGCAGCTCATCATCACACAGCTGTTAATGTAAGTGATGGTAGGAGCTATACACACCACTGAACTGTATATGGTCAGCCGATGGGGAGGTGCCCCTGCATAGTTCTGTGTGTTACAGTACTTGACAGCAGGGTAGCAGACATCATTGGGACACCAGAACACACAGTGAGGGGCATTGGGGGAGATATGGGGGACACAGGATATTACTGCAGCCGTGGATTGATGCTGGGACACAGTAGGAACAAAACACTTCTGTTCACCCTTTTGTACATGAACAGAGAGATGTGGGGGGGGGACAGACCGAGTTCAGACCCTTGTAGTTTGGCATTCACACTTCAGAGATAACTCTCACATGCCAAAGATCTGTACAGTGTGCTGGTGAACAGTAGGTCTGTGAAGGATCTTGGGGGGTCTGCGAGCTGAGGACAGGAAGGTGCAGTGTGTGTTGCATAACTGGAAAATGACATATGTATGTTTCCCTTGTGTTTCCTACTCTGCAGGACATACCTGTTGCAGCTCCTGGTGCGGATGTGCATTGGCAGGTGACTTTCAGTCATCCAACATGCAGTGGTCTGTGATAGGTGGATCTACGGCTACATTGTCTGTGCTGACAGTCAGGGTAGACACATGTCCTCGGTGATGTGTCAGATTGTACATATGATGTTGTTTACCTCTTTTCCCTGCACCAACATAACCCATATATTCATGTTGGCACACATATCCCCATGTGTTCCTGTCCAGTTTGTCCTCTGCAACACTGTGTCTGTGACACAGCCAACAGAGCTTCATGTGTGTGGGTGTCCTAGGTGTTGTGGTGGTGGGCTACATGTGCACCCTTCCCCAACAGTGTACCATCAGCCAACACCAGTGTTTCATTTGATTTCACAGGGCCTTTCAGTCCAAACATCTCCAATTGGGCACATCCCAGCCATATGCTACTGCTGGCACGCTCACCTTAGCATACTGTGTGGGTGTGTTTCTTAGGGTTGGCTGTGTGTTGGTACAGTGTGCAGGCATGTTACATTATCATGTGGTGTGTGGGGTCTGTACACCTGGGGGGCAGTGATGACTGTGCTATCTCTTCCTTACTACTGTTTACCATGTGAATATTGTGGACATGTGTTGTGTATTGTGAGCAGACCTGTGTCTTGTGTTGTGACATACGACTGTTGGACCGAATTTTTCAGATCTCAGATATCGCCATGATGTGGAAATGCATCAACAGTGGCTGGACATGGTTACATGGTGATTCTTCCAATTGGGGTGACGTCGTCTCCCTTCACTGAGTGACCCAGGGGATCCATGACATACACTTGCTACATGCAGACGGTAGGTTTAACCTTTTCGGGGGGGGGGGGGTGGGAATGACATCTGGCTTTATATGTTAATGATTTATGGTTTGTTTCAGAGATATTTCATGTTGCCTCTCTGTTCACAAACGCTGATGCACATGGGGTGGCGCTGTGATACACTTGTGTAACATGGGCATGGCCATGGAGATGAACTTATCCATGTGATAGCCGTGTCTGCAGTTCCAATCCCACATCTGACCAACCTGCACTGTGTTCTGTTTTGTGCTCATGTTATGTTTGCTTGTGTGTTGTTTTATTATGTGCATATTCATGGTTGCCTGTCTGCATTTTGTGCTGCTGTTGATCACTGCATACCATTACATTATTTCTACTCTTCTGACAGGGCAGAGAACAAACTGGACATATCCACTGGAGCGCATCCAGCATCACCATCGTCCACCAGTTGGGGGACACACCACCATGGAACTATCCCTGGGAAAATGGTGGCATAGGATGTTTGGCCTCTGCAAGTAGGACACATGCCTAGAATGGACAGTATTAATTTGGGATTGCTACTTTATCCATGACAGATATATACAACACACTGTTGCTGCCATGCTCTGGCTGGGAGTCATGCTCATCTCAGGGGACACACATGACCTTTCATGTACTGTAGCATATTTGGGATGTGACACTTGACTATGCATGCCCAGGGTTGCAAGGATAGTCTGCACCTGACATGTTGGATTGCATATACGCTTTGGACTTTGCACACTGTGTACTTGTCCCCACGTGTGCAGCAGGGACTGACATTGTCACTGTATGATCTACATTCCTCCACAGTTGTGGTGTTGTTGTGTTTTGGCCATGTGTGTGACATGGAACACCGGATAGCTCATCTGTTTCAACACAGGCGTACAGGCATGCATGTGGCATAGGGGGAGCGATGGAGAGGTCCTGTTGTCTATGTCCACCTACTCTCCACCTGGACATGATATAGGTTTTGCCACAACACCACTTTAATGACCACCAGCATCCTGGATTGATGTTTTCAATCACCAAGGGTGTTTCCTTGCATGTGTGGCATCACTGTAGCATGTTGAGATGTACATGGTGCATGTGCATATGACTGAGTATGTTGGAGAAACACAGCACATGGCAATATGGCTTCTGTTTGATTTACTGTGACATGTTGGCCCTTACTTTCCATCTCTCTATACTCTTTCTTGAGTTTGCTTACTGTACAGACGTGATGCTCTGCATTGATTTACAGACCTTGCATTGCATGTCTGCACAGTCCTATTTATCCCCTGAGGTACTGACACTCACATTGCCCCGTTCTATTTGGAGTGTCGCAGTGTGAGTGTCCGATGTCTCCCTTCAATTGTGTATTCCCTGTACTGTGTTATATGTGTACAGACACTGTCTACACACCAACCAGTGCAGGGGGATCCCCTGCATGGTGTTATCTCTGCATGTTTCTGCAGGTAGTTTTCATTTGAATTCTCTCTGTGTTGATGTGCCTCTGCTACCTGTTAGCATATCCTCATTGTGCATTTGATGATTGTTTAGGGTTACATTGTTGCAACTTTGATTCCTATATCAGGCATTATGTGAGAGCTGAAACATTACTTTCAATATGTTTTTTTCAAATTACAACGTGTTAACAACAGATGCTGTTTTCATTTGTGTGCCTCCTGTGTTTGCCAGATAGATATGTTTTGGAGAACAGATCATGATTGATGTGTGTTGGCCCCTCATCATGCACCACCTACTGTCTACATGCACTCATATGTGAGTAACACATTTGAGGCGTGCAGCAGCATGTGGGGGGTGTGGGCCTATGAAATGGTGCATACCATGGATCTGCTGCACATTATATCTCCTGCCCTTCATTTGTAGATGGGCCAGTGACCTTTCTGTATAATGTGGGTTGCTGCCCTGCTAAATGTGTTTCCGTGTTTCACCTGGGATCCACTTACCTTGAAATTATGATGGTGGTATCGGTATCAACACTATCTGTGAGTATTAACCCAAATAAATATATGTGTTTGCTATACATTTGTCTCTGCTGCTGCTTGATCATGGTGACAAACATACAGTACAATGTGTGCCTTTGAGTCAGCCCTAACTCCTTGTGACCCAGAGACTCCAGGGCTTTCTTGGCAGTGTCACTGGAAGTAGATTGCCAGACCTTTCTTCCAAGGTACTGGAGGGTTACATGTGTTGCCCAGGGCCACATGGAGTGCTTGTGGGAGTTGGACCCTGGTTGCTTGGTAACCAAGCCAGTTTCCTGACCACTAGGCTACTCCTCCGCTCTTTGCTCACATTGACACTTGTATCTACTGATTTGCTGTTCATGTACATGGCCCACTTGTGCTCACATCCTTGTACAGTGGCAGTTGTGTATCTGCCAGCCATTTACCACATCACTGGGTATTACAGCTTCCCATGCACACCCTCCCTTTGGGGTACCTTTTTTGCATTGTGCTCAGTGTGCTCATTGTGGTTGTTTGGGGTAGTGGTTGCAGGCATGTGTTCTAACGCAATAGGTTGCAGGTTTGGTCCCAAGATGGGGTTTATCCTTTTCTTCTCTGTCATGCTAACATGACCATTAGGTACCAGCAGGTTCATCACCTCTGCACACACCCTTCCATCTCTTCAGTGTACACCAAGGTGTGCCCTCTGTGCTGCCTAGCCATCAAATATTAGGTGTTACATATGTCTCTTTCTTTATGGTGTTTACATGGCAGTCTGCTTGGGGGTTTGGTATTGCTGTGGTTCAGCTGTTGTGTGGTATACCTGTTTGCATGTTCACGTCTCACCTGCCCTGTTCCAGATTTCGCAGCAGCTCCACAGAGCATCCTATGCTGCCCTTGGGGTTTAGGTACATTCCTCTTTTTCATGCTGTATCCACTGCATAACATTTCATTGTGTGTGTGCATGTAGTTCTATGTGGCTCTGGTACCAAGTACAGACTGTGGTCTGCTCTGTACACAGCAGATCTGCATGTGCATTTCAACATGGTTACTGTTGGGGGTTTGCCTGTCCTGACAGCCAGCAGGCATCTTGTGTGCTGCCCTGCACTATTTTTGTATGCAGCCTTTGCTAATGCACTCACGTTGGTGGTGTGGCCTACCGGTTTGTGCATTGCCATTTGTGCTACTGGTCATAGGTTACCTTCCTCTCTGTTCTCTTTCATTTGTATGCCTGTCCTGCAGGACTACTTTTCATTGCTGTGACAGTCATATCTGTGCAGAGCTGTGCTGTGAGCACATTGTACCCTCATCACAGTTGTGAACCATCCTTCTGTCCATCTACATGTGTCTGCCATCTGTGTGTCATCCTACCCTGATGTGCATGCTGCTACCCCACGTCCTGCACTCTTACACATTCCTGCATTGCAGCTCTCCCTGTTTGCCTCTCTTGTGTGTGCTCTGCATGTCACTGCTACTCCACTGTCATCCTGACATTGCACCTATCCTGCCACTTCTACCTCCTCTGCTGCACACATCTTCCCATCCTCTGCCACACACCATCACTCTGTGCATAGCTACAGCTGCCCCCAATATGTCTGTCCATTTTTCTAACTGCCACATGGGCTGGGGGCTGCTTTGTCTGGTCCATCAGCTCTGATCTACATCCTTCCATTATTTATGCATTGTCTTTCCTTACTGCTCTGTGCAGTATTTGGGTACATGTGTGTTTGGCACATACCTCTCTTGCCCTTTTAATTGGGTGACCTTACTGCTCTTGACCAAAGTTTGTGGGTTCATTGTACATCCTTGGGGCATCTTGCGGCACACCTTCGGTTCAGGCAGCTTCTGGGGTGCCTACTATGGTGCCTTGGAAGTTGACAACCTTTCAACATGGCCTCTGGGGCACATTATACCCCACTTTCGCTGGCGTGGTTGTTTCAGATGTGCCTTCTGGTGCACCCTAAAAGGTGCATTACTTTATGGCACTAGGGTGCAGTTATCTTTATATGGCAGCACAGATTGTTCTACAGTTGATAGCAGAAAAAGGGGATTGCCTCTGCCAACGTTATTCATTAGGTGCACTGGGGACTTGAACTCATGACCCCTGTACCATCAGTCAGTGTATTAAACATTGTACTACACCTCTATTGCTATGTTTGTAGGTCAGCGCACCTACTTATGATTTCCATTCACTTACATGCACATTGCTGCCATCAAAAACAGTGCTGTGACTCATAGGGCACCCTATTCAGCACCTTATAAGGCTCCTTATGGGCAACATTATTGTGTGCCTTGGCGGATAGTGCACTTTATGATCTGCCCTCTGGAGTGCCTTATGCGGCACCTTATGTTACGGCACTTTGAGGGTGTGTTTGCTGGCAGCACAGTTTTCTATAAGACTGGCACATGCCTCTGACAGCACTGGGTTATTATTCATCTGGCCTACTTGGGAATCAAACTCAGGATCCCTGTGGCATCAGTCAGTGTACTAACTATTGTACTACACCTCTATTGCTATGTTTACAGCTCAGCATGCCTACTTAAGTTTCCATGCATTAACATGCGCAGTGCTGCCATCAGAGACAGTGCTGTAACCTTGCGGTGCCTCATGGGGCACCCTATACAACACCCTATACAGCACCTTATAAGGTTCCCCATGGGCAACATTATAGGGTGCCTTGGCGGACAGTGCACTTTATGATCTGCCCTCTGGAGTGCCTTATGCGGCACCTTATGTTATGGCACTTTGAGGGTTTGTTTGCTGGCAGCACAGATATAAATACAACTGGCATATGCCTTAGACCAGGGGTCTCAAACTCAAATTGCTTTGAGGGCCAAATGAGGACTTGTAAAATAACCCGGGGGCCGCATGAGACATGGGACCTCATTTGCATAAGGGACCTCATTTGCATAAATATTTGCATAATGTTACCATACCCTAACTTTTATTAAACATGCCTCTTAATGAGTGCATGAATAAAGAAAGACTAAAAGATTTCTACATTACTATAATCCAGTGCCAACCGCCAGGCACATTAGGAACTACTACAAACAAACACTGCCCATTTAGAACCCATAGCAAACCCGCCATATCCTAACAGCACTACCAGGACTCACAAAGCACCATACCCTACCTATCAAAAGGCAACACTGCAAATATTAAATCAATACATTTCAGAGAATAACAATACATGACCTACTGGGGACAGAGAACAAGTAGCAATGTCAAATAGGAATTACATAAACAGAATACCTCAGCTCAGTTACACATGCAGAATACACCATCACCAAACAAGGAATCAAAATTTAGAAACAAGACAATTCAACTGGGACCCCCAAAAGCCAAACTTGGAATGTACAACAACACTGTAGAAATAAAACTATAAATTAATTTCCTCTTGTACTAAACAAAGCGCAGACGTTATTGATGCACATTTCCCAGAACTGACATATTCCAGTTAATAAATTCAAAATAAAGATATTTTTCTACCTTTTGTGCATTTTTTTTCAGTTGCAATTGTTCCAGCCACTTTCTTCTGGTTTCTTCATGCCTTCTGCTAACTCTCCATCGTCTGCTGTCCATTTGTCCTTTCTTCTCTCTTCTAGCTTTTTCCATTCTCCCTCTACATCTGCTTTAACATATTAATCTTTCTCCTTTTGCTCTTTCCTCATTCCTATTTCATCCACTCAAATTTTACCCCTCCATCCTCAATCCCCACTTACTCTCCCAATACCTGGCCAATTGTAGATTTGTCTTCCCTCCCACACAAAATATTTTCCCCTCTCCATTTCACTCTCCCAGCTCCATCCCATTCTAATCCTCCCCCAACATCAGCTCCCTTCTAGTTCCAGTCCCACACAGCACCCCCTCCCTTCTAGTCACTGCATCAGCCCATTTTCAGTCCTAGCCCCCCATCAGCCCATTTCCAATCGTAGCTCCCCCCATCAGCCCATTTCCAGTGCTAGCTCCCTCCCCTCACAGCCCATTTCCATTCCAAGCCCCCCTCCCCATCAGCCATTTGCAGTTCAAGCCCCCTTCCACTCAGCCCATTTCCAGTCCTAGCAGAGCCCCCAGCCCATTATCAGTCCTAGCCCCCCCCCCATAGCCCATTACCAGTCCTAACCCCCCATAGCCCACTTCCAGTCTTACCCCTCATAGCCCATTACCAGTCCTAACCCCCCATCACCCCATTTTCAGTGTTACCCCCATCACCCCATTTTCAGTTGACCCCCTCATAGGCCATTACCAGTCCTACCCCCCCATCACCCCATTTTCAGTGTTACCCCCATTCACCCCATTTTTAGTTACCCCCTCATAGTCCTTTTCGAGTCGTTACCCCCCTTCTCCCCATTTTAAGTGTTACCCCCATCACCACATTTTCAGTTATCCCCCACATAGGCCATTACCAGTCCTAGCCCCCCCCCCCATAGCCCATGACCAGTCCTAACCCCCCTCCCACCATCAGCCAAGGTAGATTTTTAAAAAATGTATATTTGCTGCTGCTGCCGCAGTATTAAGCGTCCCGCGGGCCCCTCTGCCTGGCAGAGTCCTCTCCTCCCTGCAGCATCAGCTCCACAAGCGGCGGCTTTCAGAGCCGCGAAGAGAGAGAGTTTCTCTCGCGCGGTTCTGAAGACTCTCTCGCTGCTCTTCAGAACCGCACGAGAGAAACTCTCTCTCTTCGCGGCTCTGCAAGCTGCCACTTTTGGAGCTGATGCTGCAGGGAGGAGAGGACTCTGCCAGGCAGAGGGGCCCGCGGGACACTTAATACTGCGGCGGCGGCAAGTTTGGATTTTTTTTTTTTTTTACACGACGGTAAGTGCTTCGCGGGCCGCACAAGATGCTCTCGCGGGCCGCATGCGGCCTGCGGGCCGTGTGTTTCAGACCCCTGCCTTAGACAGTACTGGGTAAAAGTATTATTATTCATCTGGCCCACTTGGGAACCGAACTCAGGACCCCTGTAGTATCAGTCAGTGTACTAATCATTGTACTATACCTCTATTGCTGTGCTTGCAGCTCAACGCGCCTACTTAGGCTTTACGCGCGGTGATGCACGCTACTCCCTTTCCGTGCGATATTGTGCGCGGCGCATACTAGCATGCGTTAACACGCTTATTACTTTTTGGCCGGACCACCCACTCCTTTTATGGCATCCTGCACACTAACGCTGGGCGCATGTTAAGAAGGTTTAGTAAACATGCCCCAAGATACGGTATACCATATGATAATAGCAAATGTAAAATAACAAACAAGTTATAATCCAGAAGGATAATTAAATTTGACTTACAATTGATGGAAAATATATGTAGATATCCACAAATGCCTAGTTGTAGAACTGCACTATAGAGTCAAATGAAACAATCCCATTTAAAAACTGTAAACATCATGTGAGAAACATATAAATTAATAAGGGAAGCATTATCTAACCATCTATTTTCAATGGCCTGCTACTACCCCCTCAAACATCACCATGTATTATACACACAATCATTATTGCAGCAATTGTAAATAGCATGGCCTAGTGGTTGGGACAAGTTGTCTCATGCCAGAAGGTCAGGGGTTCAAATCCCACTAGAGAACAGCAACCAAGGACCAGAAGGACTGGGGTTTCTAGTCCAACAGGTGCTCCTTGTGGTCTTGGGCAAGCCACTTAACCCTCAATTGCCCATGTTCCCTGTAAGTATTAGTGTATGTGTCTTGTATCCCCCAATTGTGTTGTGACCACTTTGATTAAAGGATAAGGTGGTATACAAAACTGTCTAAATAAATTAATGTTCAATGTTAAAAATTATCATTCCATATTAATATTCCCTGTTCTATGTAACATTAACTTTAAATTGTTCCATGTAAACCACATTGACCTTTGGAAAAGCGGTACATAAAAAATGCTAAAAAAAATAGATAAATTATATCATGTGGAGACACATTCCAATGTGGCCGTCCAGGCTGCTATGCATCCAATCAGAATCAGGATGCCCAGAGGTAGACCTGATTCTGATCCCATGGGGCCTAGACATGCCCATGGGATCAGAATCAGGTCTAGGGCCTGAATGTTCAGGACAGGCCCTGATTCCAATCTGCCTGCACAAACAGCAAATCCCCGGCTACCTCAGCCAGGCCATGGCACTGCGGTTCCATTCAGGAGCAGTGAATGCCGGCCGCTGCTGATTTCCTTCCTTCCCCACAGCTGGCTGCTACTCAGTACCCTGTCCTGTGATTCTAATATAATCTGTGAACTATCATTAAAACAATCTGTAATACCTGAAGATTGGAGGATGGCGAACATAACGCCAATTTTTAAAAAGGGTTCCAGGGGTGATCCGGGAAACTACAGACCAGTGAGCCTGATGTCAGTATCGGGATAAATGGTAGAAACCATCATAAAGAAGAAAATTACTGAACATGTAGATAGTCATGGCTTAATGGGAGACAGCCAACATGGCTTTAGACAAGGAAGATCTTGTCTTACTAATCTGTTATATTTTTTTGAAGGTGTAAATAAACAGGTAGACAAAGATGAGTTGGTTTATATAGTATATCTGGACTTTCAGAAAGCCTTCGAAAAGCTCCCTCATCAGAGACTTTTGGCAAAACTAAAAAGTCATGGGATAGGAGGCAGTCTATTATTGTGGATCAGGAAATGGCTAACATATAGAAAGCAGAGGGTATGGCTAAATGGTCAATTTTCCCAAGAGGAGCAGCGTGGAGAGTGGTTGGCGCACATGTGACCCGCTTCTGAGAGCATTCAGGTGGTACAGGAGGCGAACAGGCAAGTCTGGCTGTGTTGGTACAGAAAAGTGTGAATTAAAAAAAAAAAGACAGAGGCTTCTCTTTCGAGCAATGCCTTCTCGCAGGGGAAGGGGGGGGGGTCAGGCAGGAGGGCTTGGTAAGTTAGAGGCTACGTTGGGCAGTAAAACACTACTACTCAGCAAGGACAGAGGTATTTGCTAGACAGGGTGGAGTGGGGGGGGGTAACACCAGGGGTAGGGGTGTGCGAAGGATGCTAGGGGGCGGTACAGTAAAGTAGCACATAATTGGAGCCCTATACGAGGTGTGGGGTCTCACAGAGAGCTGGGTGACCCCCCTGACTTACCCAGGCGAGGAAGGGGCAGTGCTAGGGCATGGGGCCCTCATTCGAGAGGGCAACGGGGGCGGCCCAGTGTAGGGCAAGTGCCCAGTTGTGAGGTGGAGGAGGAGGTGTTACAGGATGGGTCTCAGGGCATGTCTGACTCGGGAGGGGTTGTGAGCGGTGACCAGGGAACAAATTTAAATCCCAGGAGTGGTGTGTGGGGGCAAGTACAAGCGTATTGGAATTTTCCCTCAGGGGAGGGGGGCGAGGGTGGGGCAGGGGGGTCGCGGATTCAGGAATGGGGGGATGTGGTGCGAGGGGCATGGTGGGTCAGCCTGTCCTGCAAGAAGGATATTATTCAGCGTATGGGCTTGAGGCATGGGAGAATTGGAGAGAAGGTGGTCAAGGTTCATCACGGGCTGATTGGGTAGGGGTGTGGCAACCTTCTTCGCCTTCATTGGTTCCCCACCCCCTGTTTTTTCTTATCTTCCTCCCCAGGTATCTTCGGCTTGTCAGAACTCAGGAGGGCAAGGATCGATCGGCCCAGCTGGTGTTGGTAACATGGAAACCGAAGAGGCATCTAGGTGTCGGAGAGCTGAGGAGGCTCGAGTTGGTGCGGAAGGATCGCGGCAGCCTTCTGAGGCAGCTACTGATCAGTCACCTTCTACAATTCTGCTGATGTCAAGGGGGGAGGCAGCAGGTGAACTACAAGCGGCTGACTTAGAAGGGGTGGGGCAGAGGGGTTCTCATGAGGGTGTGGGTAGGAAGGCGCGCAAGAAGCGAAAGCATTCCCGTAGGCGGCGTAACAGCTCAGATTCATCTGCATCATCTTCAATGGACACATAGACCACATCTTTGGGAGAGGATAGCGTCAACCGGCTTCAAGGCAGCAGCATTACTTTGGGTGCCCAGTTGGGCGGGTCAATTCTTTCCCTAGCATATTTTTCAGAGTTATGGGAGGGAGTGCCAAAAACGTTATGACATAAGATAAGGAAGAGGTGTTATATTGACATATTTCGTTTATTGTAGGGCAGCAGGCGGTCTGAAGAGAGTAAAAAAGGAGGAAGGAGGATGAGAAGGCGGGAAGGATGAAAGAGGTATCCCGGAATGTGGTAAATTGGGCAAGGGCCTTCCTGAGATTGGCCAGTGTCTGGGGGCATAAGCATCCCGCCAAGTATGGGATGCTGCTGGCCTATGCCGACTCCATATTGGAGGCGGCGCTGACACATGAGGGTTGGGCTTGGCTGAACTATGATGAGAAGTTCAGGGATAAGATGGAGGAGAACAAATCCTTGTCTTGGGGCACCCAGGACATTAACTTATGGTTGACACAGATGTCGGCCAGGGCCGGAGCGGAGGGGGGGAATGGGGGGGGCCAAGAAGTGGGGTATCGAATGCCATAGGCAGGGATCAGTCCTTTCGTACAGTGAGAGATATTTGCTGGAGATTCAACAAGTCTTCTTGCCTATTCCCCGATTGTAAGTTCCGTCACGTGTGTTCCATCTGTAGCGGAAGTCACGCGGCCATCAAATGCATTAAAAAAGGACCCCTCCCTGCCGGGTTGCAGGCCCCTAATCAGTAATCATGCTTTTAGCCTGGCTTTGACGCCCATAAGGATTGAAGCTTTAAGGCCTTGGCTTCGGCAATATCCGAGGGGACGGGACAGGGAGATGCTTGAGTCGGGTTTTCAGTATGGCTTTATTATACCAGTGACAGGAAGTGGAGGGGCAGCAAAGGCCGGGAACTCCCCTTCGGTTAGACGTTTCGCGAATGTTGTAAGAGAAAAGTTGCGGGTCGAGCTGGAGCTGGGCAGGATTGCATGCCAGTTTACTGAAGATCCCTTTTTATCTTTATCTTTATCTTTATTTTAGCATTTGATAGACCGCTTTCCGTCAAAACATAAAGCGGTGTACAATAAAAGGTTAGCAATGCAAAAACATAGAAAAGAACGCCATAATAAAATAGGAAAGCAAAGAGTACAATAAAGCATAGACAAGTAAAATAGACAACTAGGCCAAGACTTCCATGAAGCATATTAACAGCCAGGCAACAGGCCCAGACAGGGGAAGCCAGGACAACGTATAAGCAAGCAGACAAACAGAACTAACGGCAACATTAGGGAGGAACATCGGGAGAGAGATTGAAGGCTTGTTGAAACAGATGCGTTTTGAGTAATATCTTAAATTGAAAATAGGAAGGTTCTAACCGGAGTGATGGTGGTAGTGCATTCCACAGCACAGGGCCCAGAAAGAAAAAAGCTGCATAGCGGGTTTGTTCCAGATGAGCTTGTGACGGAGAGGGTAATGACAGGCGGTTAGTATGGAGAGAACGAAGCTGGCGGTAAGGGGTATGAAGAGAGATATGGTCTGCAAGATATAAGGGGATATTAGTGTAGATAGCACGGTGGGTCAAAATAAGGAATTTATAATGGAAATGATAACGGAGGGGTAACCAATGCAAGCGAAAAAGAATAGGAGTGATATGATCGAAGCGGTGGGAGAACGTAACAAGAGGGCTGCAGCATTTTGGATACGCTGCAAACGCTGAAGTTGGAAATTTGGGAGATTAGCAAGGAAGACATTGCAGTAATCCAAACGGCTTATAACCAAGGCCAGGACAAGAGTGACCAAAGAAGCTGAGGGGAGAAGAGAACGGACAGCCCTAATCTGACGCAAGGCAGCAAATGAGCAACGGATAAGGGAAGATAGATGACTATGAAAGAAAAGCGTGGAATCAAGAATCACTCCGAGATACCGGAAGGAGGACACAAGCGGAATAGAAGTCGAACCAATTGAAGGGGCGAGGGTGGGGCAGGAACCACTCAACGAGACCCACATAGCTGTGGACTTGGATGGGTTTAAATGTAGAAAATTCTGTGAGAGCCAAGAAGCAATACAGGAAAGACAGAGGTTAAGTTGGGAGATATCCAGGGTTAGAGGAGAGATATGGAAAAGTAGAATAATATCATCTGCATATATGTAAAAAGACACTGGGTACTGTTGAATCAATAAGGGTAAAGGAGAAAGAAAAATGTTGAATAATAGCGGGGAAAGGACAGAACCCTGAGGAACACCACAGGTGAGTGGAAGGGACGTAGAGGACTGGCCATTGGAGTGAACAGAGAAGGAACGGGCTGTGAGGAAGGAGCGGAACCATTTCCATACTGTACCATGGAGCCCAACATCAGACAAACGAGAAAGGAGGGTTCGGTGGTCAATCAAGTTGAATGCTGCGGAGAGATCTAGGGAAACGAGGAGGGTAATGTCACCGTGATCATGAGCAACATGTAGCTCGTTCAAGAGTGCCAGAAGAACCGTTTCAGTACTATGCCCGTGACGGAAGCCGGCTTGACGGGGGTGAAGAGTGTTAGTGGATTCAGTGTGAGAATTAAGTTGTTCAAAAACAAAGCGTTCCAGAAGTTTGGCCAAGAAAGGAAGGTTCGAGACAGGACGCCAGTGGGACAGAACAGAAGGATCAAGGGAAGGCTGCTTCAAAAGGGGGGCGAACAACAGCCGATTTCCAAGATGACGGGAAGCGGCCAGATGAGAGACTAGCATTAATGATGGTGGTGATGATAGGTAAGAGCTGTAAAGAAGGCTCAGTTATCCAACGGGACGGAATTGGGTCCAGCTGGCAGGTGGTTTTACTAGACTTAGATAGCGTCTGCAGTACTTCAGCAGAAGTAACCGGGTGAAAGGAAGACCAGGTATGAGCCAGAGCAAGATTCGGTGGGGAGAGGGGCAATGACAGCTGATCGGCATCAATCAATGCAGTGGGGGAGACAGAAGACAAAGGGGAACATGGTGGAGATAAGGGCAGTGGGGGGGAAGGATTTGAAAAGGATGAACGCAAGTTGAGTATCTTATCAGAAAAGAAAATGGCTAGAGACTGAGGGTCTGGAACCAGGGTCACTTGTTTATGGTTAGGACCAACAGCGGAGAGCTTACGCAAAATTGTAAAGAGTTGTCTGGAGGAATTTGCAGCATCAGAGATTTCGGCCGCATGATAGGCACGCTTAGCAGATTGAACGGCTAGACAATAATCAGAAAATAGCTGCTTGAAACGGAGACACAATTCAGGAGAAGGATGGTGAGCCCAACGACATTGTTATTGCCGGAGTTGGGTCCGCTGAAGATGCAAAGCGGGATGGTACCATGGGGAATGGGCTGAACTGGAACAGTTAGACACAGGACAAATTTTGTGGTTTCCCTGCTGGGAATCATTCCTAAAAAAAAGCCTGGGAAGTTCCGGTTGATTCACAACTTATCTTTTCCGTCGGGGACATCAGTAAATGATCATATTCCTAAGGAGTCCTGTGCGGCTCGCTATGCTTCCTTTGATTTGGCCATGGGTGTGGTCGGGGGAGTTTGATGGCTAAGGTAGACATTGAATCAGCTTTCAGATTGCTACCGGTGCACCCATCAGCGTTTCCCTTGCTAGGTTTTTCCTTTGAGGGAAAAAGCTATTTTGACAAATGCATGCCTATGGGATGCTTCGTGTCATGCGCTTATTTTGAGAAGTTTAGTTTGTTTATTCATTGGGTTCTGGTTAAGATGGTGGGTTGTTTGAATGTGGTACACTATTTGGATGACTTCTTATTTGTCGGTGAGGCTCAGTCCGGCAGGTGCCAGGAGCTTTTGGATGGTTTCATGGAATTGTCCAGAGTGTGGGGAGTGCCATTGGCTGTTAATAAGACAGAGGGCCTATCGACTGCGCTCACCTTTTTGGGCATGGAATTGGATGCGGTTGAGATGGTGGCTCGCCTTCCAGCTGAGAAGGTGGCTAAGCTCCGGGTGTTAGTGGCTAATGTTGTGGCGTCCAGGAAAATAATGTTGTGGGAGATGCAAGCATTGATAGGTTCCTTAAATTTTGCTTGCAGGGTTATCCCAATGGGGTGAGTGTTTTTACACCGGCTAGCGATGGCCACCTCTGGTGTTACAAAGCCACATCATCGTATCCGGGCGATACTTGGGTAGGGGTGTGGGGCCGCCGACCCGGACAGCCCCTGTTGGGCTTTTGCTAATCATATGGTGAAGCTGGAAGAAAGGGGCGGGTAGTTAAGCTGGCCATGGGCCTGTCCACGGCGGTTGCGGAGTTGATGCCCACCTTGCTAATCACATGGCTGGTGAGGCAGGGATCCGCTAGATTGACGTTTATGGTTGAATTGAATGTTATTATTCTTAAAATGTTAAATAAAGCGGCGACCGGTTTGAATTCCCAACAGTATTGTGTTTTATTGTACATGGGGGTGCGGAGAATGGTAGAAAAATGAAGGGGGGTTGAGGGGAAGGGGGGGAAAGGGATTGAGCACCGGGTCCGTCATACCTCGGTTACTGTATTTGTAGAGTACCTTCTACCAAAATAATAAACTGTACGTAATATTAAAACATTTAAGAGCACCAAGGTTTCTTTTATTGAAATCTATCAGCTTAAGACTCAGAATAGATTTAAGTCTTAGGGGCCCTTTTACTAAAGTACCCTAAGCAGTTAACATATGTTTTTACAAGTGGTAACTATGCACAAGTGCCTGCAGTGACTGTTATCAGGGTGGCATGACAGTCACCACATGCTGATTCGCATGATAACTGCTAATTACTTGTTAAGGGTGGTGAATGGGCAGGTTAGGAGTGAAGAGTCGGTGTGGAGAGTGCATTGCAGTTAGCATGAGGGAACCTAATGCATACTAGCTGTCAATGTTGCAATTGTGCTGAATGTTAGGATGCACGTGCTTACTGCTGAGAAAATGCTGACCATGTCTCTCAACAGTTACCACAGAGGCTTTGCACGTAACAACCATTTATTTTAGTGCTAAATGCACATTAAGGCATACTGTATGTTTACTGAAGTGTGCCACTCAGTAGTGCAGGGTTTAGAACATGGCTAGATCTCCATGCTAGAAAATACTATGTGGCCACACATTAACAACCACATCCTAGCAATGGGGAGGTGCTTAGCAGGTCCAGAAAGGACCAGAATGTAGGAGGTGATGGCACTTTGTGTTAGTAGCTCATGCTATGATTGGTGCCATTAGTGTGGGTGCATCCCACACATGTATTACTAGTGTGGGCTTTAGCAAACCTGCCTCTAAGCATAGGCATAGTTTGGGGGGCATGAGGGGGCAGTAACCCTCCAAATGTTGCAGACACTAAGGGTGACTTGATACTCCTGCACCTACTGTCAGTATGACTTCCTTATCTTTTGCCCTTCCAAAGTAAGAAGACAAACTACACTGATGCCCCTACGTGCTAAAATCTACCGCACTTTAGAAAAAAGGCCCCTTAAGATGTTGAGGCCTACGTCACTCAAATCATGCCATTCCTGCTAGAAAAGACATTTGAAACTTACAGTAGCTTTACTGCTGGCATTGAAACAGAAATTGCTCACATTCTCAACTTAATTTTAAGTTAATTGTTTTTTTCCATACCAATTCTTCTTGCTGTTCGATATTAAAATGTTGAACTTGATAGCAATACACTATATAAACTACAATTGTACTTATATAGGAACATCTATTTTAAGATCTCATTTACTGAACAATTCAGTAAGAGATTCTATACATAAATTCAGCAGGCAAAGTCATCAATGCCTATATATCTTGTACGGTCCATTGGATGATGGTTAAAAAATAAAGTGATGTCAGGAAGGGTATGACACACTGAACTCGGGGCTTAAATCACTTTGACTCTCCTGCATCTTTGTTGTATCCAATGATCTTAAAAGTAGGTATATGTGAAAGGTTCAGAAAGCAAATAATTGCTCATTTTTTCCAGTTCTAAGGAATATAATGTGTTTTAACCTTTGTGTTATTGAACAAAATTGCAATTTACAGGTCCTGTATATTTAGTCTTGAAACAGGACATCTTGTTTTACTCCAGGATAACAACCTAATTGTACTAAGCAAAATAGCGTTGGATAAAGACAAAATATTTCTGTTACTCTTGTTGCTCAAAACCCTGACATAATAAAAAATAGAAATAATTAAAACATTAAATAATTTTAATGTTATTTCAAATGTTCCTGTTTCAGTCATGATTCAGGCCATTTGTAACATGGAAGGGCAAACGGCTTATTATTAATCATATATGAATTATTGTAGCTATTGAAGCTACAATATTTAGACTGATATTAGAGGATTGTCATTACTTCCAAGTTAGCATAGGAAGAGTTAATTTGTTGGGCAGAATATTTTGATAAAAGTGTCACTACATTTTCTCCTTAGAACTGCATTTTGTAGAAAATGTGTGGTGTGTTCTGCACCAAAATAAGTTATGATAGCCTTTATTATTCTCTTTGTAGCACGAGCCAGGCATGTGCAGGGCCTAAAAAAAAAATAATTTTAAATGAAAACAAACTAAAGGTCTTTGTTGTTTTCTTTGTGATTGT